>JAHQIW010007091.1:0-141757 GCA_019055375.1 Parelaphostrongylus tenuis | reverse complement strand
CATTTGCATTACAATCCTTATCATTTGGTTTTTGTTTTAATCTTTCATAAGCATATTCTCTATGCTCTGACTCTAAACGCTACGGTTTCCCATAATACCCTATTATAATGCTAAGCGCGTCCGAAAAATTTTGTTCCTCCATGCGCTTCGCTTTTCGTCTCCATTTTTTATCACGAGCATATTCGCGTGGATCAAGTGAAAATGAATATCAGACGTGAGAGATTTCTAGTAGTATTAGACTCTGCTCTTTCTATCTAAAGTATTTCTTGATCATTGACAAATCCTCCAATAAAGTACAATAGTTGCCGTCGGTTTTTAACGCATACTGCAATAGGTCCTATCGAGTTACGACGGTAGCACAGTCAGCCAAGTTTTCATTAACATGTCGTTTCTGTGGCTTCCCTTGCACCTTATATTACTTAGACACTTCGAACTCTGTTTTTTCCGACTGCACTCTTTTCCTTACACGTCCGCCTCCGGATCATTCGTGACGTTTCTTTGTCTCTGTTTTCGAGATCGTGCTCGTAAATACGTTTGCTTGGCCAATTCCAGCTTGCGGGAATCGTGTCCTTCTCCTGTTTAGATAGCTGTATTCGGGGGCTTTCACGCGATTTTTATACTGACAAAACATGGCTAGGCAAATGTTTGTAGTGAGGGAACCAAATTTCTAATTCTTTCTGGATTTCTACATCTAACCCTATTACTAATAGAGGCGTTTCCTTATAGTAAAAAAAAGAAAATCCAATCGACCGTGGATTCGCCCTTATGTAGGTCATATGCCAGCAATCTGCCACCAATGAATAAAACACATATTGATGAACGCCGATGGTACTTAAGACCTTTATTCGACACTGTTGCCCATTACCCTCTACGGCAATTTCCTTCATTACCTATAAGCACTTAACCTTTTTTCTTCAGCGTACCTGAACCTGAATTAATTGAGAAGGAGTGATAACTTTAGGTTGATTGATACAAACGTAGTCAATCGTGAGTTTTCGGATGATAGGCCAGCTTTGTGTACTACCCGTACTCTGCGTATAATTTTCTGACAAATACTAGCTGTTCTCATCAGTTTTTAATTTGCTCTATGAGACTCCTGCGTGATCGTTCTCCAGATAATGCCTAAAAGTAATGGAACAAAACTAAGACTGTCTTCCTTGTGATTTTGGAACCCTTTGGTGCAATCTTAATTACCCAATTGAATGTTAAAGTACATTTTGTCTTCAGTAAACTAAGCGTTTTATTTTCCTCTATAAAGGAGAGAACTGCACCATAATGAATATGAGTCCAAAGAGTAAATCTTGTTGCTATTCAAAGTAATACAAGGAATTTCAAAAATTTCAGCACAAATATTAAGACAAAAACCATTGAACAACTTTGGACGAAATCGCTCAATCTCGCTTTGAGCTCGTCAATTGGTCTATAGTGTTTCGTTGCGTTTAGGAGTCTAATCAAGAATTCCGTCCTGTTTCTGAATGCACCCTTTCTCCTTTCGTATGTAGAATTAGAGGCTTGTCTTTTTTGCATTTGTAGTTGCTTCTCATGTCAGGCTTCTGATTTGCATATGCTTTATGGCCGATGATTTTTGAACAATTACCTTTAGATCCCTGTTTGTTGGGAGCAGTTCTTTCGTGTTTTGTCTCGGTTCTCCAAGTCACATCCTTAATCAGTTCTACCCGTCCACATTTCGGGTTTGATGAGTAAATAAATGAGAGCACAGCCGTCAATAGTGTCTGTCCTACTAATGGTACTTTGTGTCAAATTTGCACCGCAATTCTACTGATACCTCTCGCCGACCTGTCGCTTTCTATTACCCGATTATGTATGGCTGTGTTCGTGGTGATATGTCTGTGTGTGTGCTTTAAATCTCGTGACGCTAGCTTAGTACGTTCGTCTCTCTCTATGTGTGAATTTCGATTTGTATTTATGCTTTTGCTAGCCAGCTATGATAATGTGTTTATTTTAATTCATTTGAATATGTGTATTGTCTACGGGCAATTCCGTCCCGTCGTATACAGGCGTGGGTTTACGTGCTTGATAGGCTTCGCTTAACCCGCTGCGCATTGCTGATGTCCCTGTACCAAGCCTCTGTCTCAAATCGGGTACTTCGAATAGGGTTCTCTGCATTGCAGTCACCTCTATCATCACGGTTAAAGGGTGAACTTTCTATCTACGTGATAGCGATATGGGCCAGAACTATCCGCTGGTATATCTGAGATCACCTTCAACCATGGTCTAGTCGAGTTAGTTCTGTCTCCGTTCATGGTACAGTGTGGCTTTGATTTTCCGCGATGGAGAAGCACGCAGTATTGCACACTGATACACATTTTCGCGAAGTCGTCCTACGAATTTCTTTTATAGCTTTTCACTACCTCAAACTGATTGAGTCAGGTATATTAGCTGTGCATTGGTAGATTCCCTAGGCGTTTTCATCAGGGCGGGTCGCGTGCAATTTGTTACGGTTCCTATCGGATGACACCATACTCATGTGTTCTTTCGTAATTCCTCATATACAATATAATAGAACTCTTAGTTATAATTATGTGCATTTTAACCAATTTTTTCCTGTCTCTCTAATACCTGTAGTCTACATTTTTGTCGTTATTTCAGCTTTTGTCATTTTTTTTCGTGAGAATTTTGTGGTTACGATAATCTTCGTCAGCTTTACTTCTCCGCCTATCAACATCATAATCCCGATGGTTCGTGGAAGTGTTGCTCTTGGGATTTTGGGTCACTTGCGTACGTGTGTGCATCTATGTGCGGGACAATTATTGCAGTCCTGCATTGCTCGAGAAAGAGTGATGGCCCGGAGGCATACTTAAATTTGTGCGTTTCCTTGAGAAAGAAAAATCCTAATCTTCTCGTCACTGAAGCGGGTTTGATAGTAATTAGAAGAGAAATGTGGTAGAAGAAACTTCGGTAAGGCTATATTTGGTTGAAACATGTCAAAGCAATCATAAAACAGCGAACTGTTCGTTAAAAATGATACTGCGCATTGCAATACGATGCCATTCCAGCGGTAATTCGAAAAAAACTTCTCAATATCAGTAGATCCTAGTAGTTAAGACTTCCACAGAGTTGTGATTGTTTTAGTAGTGAAAAAGGAAGGAAATTGCGAACATATTTCACAAGATGCGATTGCATTCCACTCTGTTCAAGGGAGCAGTGGACTTCTTTGAGAAGAGTGAACGGGTCTCCCACTAACAATACGTTTTCATGTATTCCTACAGTAATATTTAATCTAGTCTAATATAGATTTTCAATATAAAACAGCGAAATTCCGCTATGAAGTCCAGAAAGGACTGAGATTGTGAATGTTTTTTTTGGTTAGGAAAACATAATATGAAGGTCAAATCACAAACGAAGCACAATTCTAGAATCAGCATTCCTCAAGCTGTCGAACGACTATAAAAACATAGATTGAGAAAAAGAGACAGATGTTAAATAATGGACGGAAATGTGTTCATTTTTGAGAAGATATGGCTTTTCATGCTTAAAAATAGTTCATTCTTAACAAGTAGGTGCTCATTCAGTTGAAAAATTAGCATAAAAATCTTTGCAGGATTTTCGTTAGTCGTATTTCTTAGCTAGTGATAATGTTCTCTCGGAGAACTAATTTACCAAGTAAACTCCCCTGCGTTTCCATTTCTCATGCGTGCGCCATAGAAAACTCTGACGCGCGAAATATCTCATCTAAACTTGACCCATATGGTTCCCGAGAGTTTAACCGCTTATGCTAAACCAAACACTCTACAAGGCTCGCGCAAGACACGGACACGTAGCGAGCTGGATTTTGAAGTGGAAGGCACCGTTCTAGCATATGAGCACTAATCTTTGTGGCAAAGATTTTATAAGCACTTTGGATAAGCACCACTAATTCAAGCATGAATCGTAGGGCGTAATACCTCGTAATCACACGTGGTGGATAGGGCACAGTACATACGACTGTTATTCTGAAGTGGGAGATGCATTTGTAGTTTATGTAATCAGCGCTGTTAGTCTTCACTTGAACAACATGATTAAAATAGGACGAAGCTTTTGGCATCGACCACTATCTGAGAAAAGCGCCATGCACCATCCGTCTTCGATTTTTGATTTTGTTCGAAGTTAACGAATGTATATCTGGCCTTTACAAAGTTTTTTTTTGCAACAATTCAAAAGTTCGACTTTCTATAAACCTCGGCATAATCAATTGACATATGAAAATCGAGAAAACTTATCTTGGTTAGCTGGCACGAGGTTGGTAAAGTAGTTGTAGAAATTCGGCTGACGTTTCGGCGACACTCCTTCTTCAGAGCCTGGGCGTATGTAGTGTTAGTCTATTTGAATGATTAGGGTGGTCTTATTTATATGCTGCCTAGGTCAGGTTAAAACAAAAGAAGAAAGGGAGCGAGATCTCGTGTGATGGTGACACATTCTTCCTTCCGGTTCATTTCGGGGATTTTGGCATTTATCCAAAATGCCTCAAGAGTTTTGTGCGTGGATGTTTTGAATTCCTGCGCCGGGATTGTGACAGTCACATCAAAATCATTCTTGTTGTGTTTTTGCGCCCTATGTAGATCTAATGGTTTGGTTTTATCTATTTTAGATTTACTGTCTAGATGTTCTTTTATGCGGATGAAAAGTGTTCTACCCGTTTCGTCTATATATTCTTCCCCGCATGATTTACATGTTAGCAAATAAATTGTGCCCGATCTCATACAATCTCCCTCTTTTCCGTTGGAGCAGATTATACAGCTGTTGGTGTTGCGCAATCGATCGCGAAGTGTATTGCGGATCAGCTGCTCGGAATAACTACCACGGAATTTTCAAGACCGCATCTTTGGAGGCACCTCTTGACAGCGCTACCGATTTACTGATAAATGGCAGTTTGAAGAGGATTCTATTCAGTTGCGGAGTGTTGTTATTTCGGAACCTAATTCCACTTTTCCAATATTCTCGAGTGGCGAATGTTCTGTAGCCGTTGGAAATGGCAATTTTTTGTGCCACGTTTAAGGATTCGTTCCTTTCCACTTCTCCCGTGCACACATTTTAGCCGTTCAAAACACGTTTTTAGCTAGCGATTTTTACTCTACTCTCTCTGCTCTCTTGCTCTACTCCGCTCATTACTTTACTGCCGGTATATACGACGACTGTAGACGGTACAAACGATGTTTTATTGTCTGTTCCACACAAGAGGAGATGGACAAATGTTTCGAAGTCTTGAACGGACAGTCAGAGCATATAAAATTTACGCGAGAGAGCTCAAACGGGAGCTGGCTTCCATTCTTAAACATTCAAGTAAAGCTTTTGGATAGTGGCTATAGTACAAAATGGTATCGAAAACCAAGTAACAAAAATATTTTGTTCAATTACTTTTCCTCTCATCCTTCACACATGAAAAAATCGCTAATCAAAAACATGTTTCGAACGGCTAAAAGTGTGTGCACAGGAGAAGAGGAAAGGAACGAATCGTTAAACTTGGCACGAAAAATCGCCATTTCCAACGGCCACAAAACATTTGCCACTAGGGAATATTCAAAAAGTGGAATTAGGTCACAAAGGAACAATACTCCGCACCTGAATAGAGTCCCCTTCAAATTGCCATTTATATCAAACGAAATTAGTAGCGCGGTGAAAAGGTGCCTAAAAAGATACCGTCTTGAAAATTCCGTGGTAATTATCGAAACCCCACCTCCCACCCTACGCCATCAGCTGATCCGCAGTAGACTCTATGATCGATTGTGCAACACCAACAACTGTATAATCTGCCCCAACGGAAAAAGAGGGCGATTGTATGAGATCGGGCACAATTTATTTGCTACCTTTTAAACATGAGGGGAAGAATATATAGGCGAAACGCGTAGACCACTTTTCATCCGCATAAAAGAACATCTAGACAGTAAATCTAAAATAGATAAAACCAAACCATTAGATCTACATAGGGCGCAAAAACACAACAAGAATGATTTTGATGTGACTGTCACAATCCCGGCGCAGGAATCCAAAACATCCACGCACAAAACTCTTGAGGCATTTTGGATAAACGCCAAAATCCCCGAAATGAACCGGAAGGAAGAATATGTCTTCATAACACGAGATCTCGCGCCCTTTCTTCGTCTTATCTTCCAACCTGACCTAGGCAGCATATAAATAAGACCACCCGAATCATTCAAATAGACTAACACTACATACGCCCAGGCTCTGAAGAAGGCGTGTCGCCGAAACGTCAGCCGAATTTCTACAACTACTTTACCAACCTCGCCAGCTAATCAAGATAGGTTTTCTCGATTTTCATATACCAATTTTTTTTTGTTGAAGCAATGGAAGTTTTTGGCTGATTGGGTTGCAGAGCCTGATCCACGCTCTGACGAAGAAGAAAGCGCCGAACCGTCAGCCTATAGAATAAATCGTTTTGTGACAACACTGCGTTTGATTGACATAGAAATTACAAGAAGCAATCGAAGAATGTAGGGTTTGATAGTCAGATAGTTTTGAAGATAATTAGGCCCACTCACTGTCACTCCTAAGATTAGCAATTTCACAATATCCCGGAAGAGATCGACCCATTTGCAATAAACTCGTACGGAACGGGTATGTGTAAGTTGGCTGGCCAACAGACGAAAATTTTCGGTCGCTAGAGGACTTGAGGGGTTCAGAGACAGTAGAGCTATAGAAGACAAAATGACATATTTTTTCTATAACGTCATTTATTTTTCAGATCTATTCATAGATCGATTCTGCAGTAAAATTCAAGTTTAGTTTGGATAACGTTTAATACATACTGAGATATTTGGAAAAAAGGAACTCAGTTCATGCACATATGAATTTGGAGTAAAAATCGCTTGTATCAATTGCCTTTCCGTTGATCGTCAAGTTTCTGGACGAGCACCGGGAATTCTCCATTTATCCCTGACGTATGTGAGTACAGCTCAGTAGGCTTTATATTATGCCATTCTCCCAGTATGTTTTTTATCGACTGAGTTGATAGCACGAAGTTGGTAGATTTTTTATCTGGCTGTCGTTTCGGCGCCTTTCGCCTTACACAAAGTCGTCAAATCCATCAAAGTCCTCAGTCGTTCAAAATCGTCGTTGTCTTCGTGTTCGTTTCGTTCAATTCGAATTAAACCCGGATGCAGCACCACTCAAATAAAGAATCTCACTCGACGATACCCTTATAGACAGGATGGGTTTTGATACTGGGTCGCCCGCACAACAACTCAAGGCAATGCCCAATCAACTGCTGCAGGGTGGTTTGTCCGTTGAAGAGCAAGTTTTATCAGCGAACGCTGTACACTTTAAGTGGCAACTGACAAAATCCTGCGGAACATAATATTCTCAGGCAGTGGTAGTCCAGAAGTGATTCCACCCACTATATTTCGTATGTAAGTCAGTTACTCCTTCCAAAATTTTATTCCTCAGACTATCCTCGGTAACAGCTGAATGTTGACTGCACCGACAGGGTTATCATACGATTGAAAAGAAAGTTAGAGTAAGTTCATGCGTAATCGATGCGGTAAATAGCTCATGATCTTTAAATTGGTAACCACAGCTTCAGAATGCTCCAGGTCCCGAATGCTTTCCAATTTCTCACCACACTCATTCGTTCGCTTTTAAGAAGCAGAGTGAAGCACTGCGTTGATTTAGAGCCCTAGAGTTTGGTGTTCATCCTTATACTCTAGTCCGAATTATACATCATAATCTTGCCGGATTTGCAAGTTATTTCATAGCAGCCCAACAAACAAATAAAAATATTAAGAGCAAGAGAAAAGTATGCGAATTGGTTAGCAAAATTTACTTTTCAACCCTATGTGGACAAGACCTTTCGCCTTATTTTCTCATAAATTCAGTGCTGACAGCTCGAGTTCTAAATCTTGAATCTTAAATTCTCAACTTCACAATTGTCCACCAAAAAGGTCTTCTTAGTGTGCTGTAGCATGAAGTAAAAATGAGTTTCGCACTCACTGTGCAGTTTCTGTTTGACTAAGATGTTTGCATGGTTGTGTGGATGGGATTTCGCGATATTGAAAACAAAACGGTACCGAGGCAATCACAGTTTGTGGATGGCCTTTTGGTAGGCTTTTAACAGCTTCTTGATAGCGTAGATTCAGGTGAATCTGGAGCTATTTTCGGTTTCAAACAGATTTCAATAAAGCGCTGAAGTGAAAACAGGGATTACGTTTTGCATCCCTAAATTTAAGCTGCGTAGAATTAGACTTCGCAGCGGGTCTACTTGGCATTGAAGAATGAAACTAGAGATCTGAGCCTACAGAACGATCACCAACGACCACAAAAAGACACAAATGCACACATATGCACACACATACACACCTACACACATTCACACACACGCATTTACTCACACGTGCATAGACACATCCACAAACTACTCACCTCACCCATTCAAAGTCTGAGCTTACACAACCCTTCCTTGCGTTATTCGATCTTATTTATAGGCGAGTTCAGTTTTTTTTTTTTGAAAAGAAAAGTGCATTGACAGGTCATAGAGCCTTCATTCTATGGTTTTTTGGGTTGAAGAAATTCTTCTACACTGTTCTGTATAGTGAACTTCTCCAATATTATGCGAAATGGGAGTAAAATTGTTGCCTCAAAAACTGTCAATTCTCTCTTTGCCGTGTTTTGTTATCAAGCTGCTGATAAAAAAATTTTTTTTGTAGATGAGCGTATTTTAGTACTCATAGCATTAAATAAGTCTTTCCATCTTCTCAGACATTTTAGAATACTGGATGAGCAAGTTTACTTGAAGTCTCACGAATAGCCGGGCTGTAGAGTCCTATCGAGTGCTCGTTGTTGCCGAATGGTGTTGGGTAGATCAGTTCCGCGCTGAGAGCATCACAACCACTCAACAACGCGATCCTTCATGGAGCGCTCCCTACATACTGGTTTCCTCAATGAGTAGCTATACTTGTGATGATAAAAACACTTCACAGTCAAAAGCGATTTATGTGCACGAGCTGGCAATTGTGAAACATCTCATAAATTTTGCAAACATAATGCGTTCAATCAACTTTGAGATGTTCCCTTTGATCTAGAAACGTTTAACCAACTGAAATGCTCATTTTGACTTAGCTATATCACGCATCGAGACTTAATCGTCCCCATCCTTCTTACATTGCAAACCAAAGCCTGGCACCTATACGATAAAAGTTTATATATATGCATCATATAAATACATATGTATATTTACATGTATAAGCACCTACATGTATATGGATGCTAGTATATATATAATATATATAAACATATGTAACTATATATAAATATGCCTTAACGCTCGCACTAATGCCTTCAGAGCACACGCCGAGCGATCACTTGCATCGTTTAACCTCTTCACAGTGAGCGGAGGAAACGATGAACCTCTTATTACGACGGCGGTAAAAATCTGCTACCCGCTATTCCCATCCCAACCTTCAACGGCGACGTATGGGATTGGGGCAACTTTTGGGAGCTTTTCAACGCGAAAATTCATTCTCAAAATCTCTCTACTAGCTGCAAAAATTCAATTACTTACTCAGCTCCTCAAAAGGATAACCTTTGAGGTCTATAAAGAGATTCCAGCTGACCACACAAAATTATCAGAAAACCATCGAATTCCTCACTAAGAAGTATGGAAACTCCGAGGAACTGATATTGCAGCTGCTGGGAAAACGGACCAAATTTCTCTTCGATCTCTGGCCATACATGGCAGCGCACGCTATTAGAGGAGATACAGGCAATAATCGAGCAGCTAATCCAAGAAGAAGAAAACTTAGACAATCAGTGCATGTACCAGAAGGTGTTGTCAAAATTCCCTGTTGATACCCAACGAAAGAATTTCAACAAAAAGACCACCACAGCTGAAAAACTCTTCAACATGCATCACCTTCTGAAACATTTCGAAGAGATCTTGACCAACGAGGAGTTGATAAGCCGTCAAACCACCTCGTCAACCTTCATCATGCAGTCGAAGCAGCCGTACTCGACACTCATTTGCATGTATTGCAAATATAATCACAAACGCCTATATTGCATTCAGTACAAATCGCCTTAAACAATACTTCAATATCTCAAAAATAATAATTTGTGCCATATATGCGCATGCGCTGCTCACAGCACCTTGCAATGCAGAGATTCTTCATGCTATAGATGGCAGAAACGGCACCACACATCGTGCTGCTTCTATTAAGCATCAGGACAAAAGACGTCTCCATCATCCTCAAAAAAAGGAAATCCCAAAGAGGATTTGAAGACGAATAAAACTAGAGGAAAAGAATCAAGGATGCCTATTTCTACTTCGAATATAAATCAAATCGGGCACGAGCAAACCGTGGAAAACAAACCATCCATCAGATCAACCACAAAGATACAGCCAACTGTATAACCTACGGTACAAAAGACTGTATCAAATCCAACAACAACAATTGCAGAAAGTTTCTGTATTATAAGACTAAGGAGCCGATTATCCTTCATTGATGAAAAACTCGCTAAAGAGCTTCATCTACGAACAACTGAAGAAAACCAAACTACATCTAATCACATTCGGCTCTCATAACGTCCAAGAATATATAAATTAAAAGAGGTCCCACTCGGGACGTGGACGGCCACCAACACTCACTATTCCTCTATACACACCACACCATTACAAATCCATTCCATATACCAAAAATATGCCCAAAAGAATATTCACATAGATAATAATGAGAACGTGTCTTCGGTCTAACCCTCCATTCTAATTGGATGTGACCAATTAAGGCTTTTGATAAGAAAAGGTAAGCCCCATGCTGATCTCCCATCTGACCTACTCTTCTTCATACGTGCCTCGGATACTTATGTACAGGAAAGAAAGCGAAAATTCGTTACAAAACAGCGTATGCAAAATGACAGCATGTTGTGACAAATACAACCCAAGGAAGAAGGCGAGGCGTGTCATATACAATAGGGCGATTACGAAATCTTCAAATGGGGTCAATTTTGGTCACTACATGTGCAAGTCAATGATGTCCTCCTCAGCAACTAGAGATTGATGATGAGGATACAGCAACATGAGAGAAATTTTCGGGCCCTAGAATCAGCAGGAACAGAAGAGCTCCGAACTGTGAAAAAAGGTGAAAACGTTGGTAGACCAACAAGTTCGAGATGATTTCAATAAAACACTGAAAGACGACAGGATGGTGTATTACTCCATATCCTTGGAAGCAACTATCAGCATCGTTACCGGATAACAAAGCGATTACACTCAATAGACTCCTAAGCGTGTGGAAATCCCTACAGAAGAACCTAAGATCAGCTCATTATGTACAACAGCATGCTCAAGGAGCAACTTCGTTTGAATATTTTAGAGGAGATTGATAAAGACGAATCCCTACAAGATCCTCGAATTCACTATTTATCTCATTAAGCGGTAATAACTTCGCATAAAAGCACCACTAAACTGAGAATAGTCTATGATGCATCAACTCACCATACGGGATCTCCCACGTTAAATGATGTTTCACAACGAGGGCCAATGATCCTTTCCCAATCAATCGGCATACTCCTTCGCTTTAGAATAGGCACGATCGCGATCACATCAGATGTTGAAAGGCTTTCCACAAGTCCGACTCCATGGACAGGACCGTGATGCCACACGCTGCCTCTGGTAACATGACCACAGGTCACCACCATCGTCCAGCAACATAAAGACCCTACGATTCGCCTGATCTAGGTAACCTTCGGATTGATTACATTACCGCTTCCTTTGGCTTGAACGATTCAATATCATCTTGACCAGTTCAAGCAACCCGCTGAACTGGCAGCACAATTAGAAGAAAATTTGCATGTCGATAACCTTATCCTGACGGTCGACACCATAGAGCAAAGAATTAAAAGTCTGTTCACTACGAAACAGATATTCAGGGATCTAGATATGAGTCTTCGAGAATTTTCTTCCAACGACAGTACTTTAGTGACAGCAATGACTTCCTAAGACAAATCATATAATAAATCTCCAAAAGTCCTAGGAATTCAATGGAACACCGATTCCGACTACTTAAAAATGTCATGTTCGCCAAGCACATATCAACTCATCACTAAGCGAACTGTAGTCACCATAGTAGCGTCAGAATACGATACAATGGGCTTATTAGTGCCTTTACTTCAATAAGCACAGTATTCTTACGTAGTCTACGAAAAGCTCAACTGGGATGATAATTTACACGAATCCCGGAGGAAGGAATGAATCAACTTTGCACAGAAATGGAATGCTTTACAAAGCCGATACAACGCTGCCTTGGGCACAAGGGATTCCAGTGTGCAATCTCACAACCCTTGCTAATGCGAGTCACAGAGGCTCTAGCCAGCTGCGTCTACCTGCAGTCAAGAAATTCGCTCACGTTCTCATGGCCACTAGCAAATTGCCTCTATTGAAAACTACTCCAACTATACCAAAAATGGAACTAGATGCCATAATTTGGGCACTGCGATTCTCCACGCCGTATTAACTCAACTTCGAAATGTATCAAAAACCAAAAAAGTGTTCATTCTCTCTGGCTCAGAGATTGCACTCAGTTGGATCAAAGGCAAACCACTGAAAAATGTTGGCATCAGGGCATCTAACAGACTAAACGAAATCGATGAAATCGTCAAGCACAATCAAAACATCGATTAACGTATATTCTTTGGCCACACTTCAAGGCAGCCACAACGCAGCCGACTGTGCAACACGTGGTATTAACCAGTGGGATCTTCTTAAGTATTTTTGGTGGAATGGTCCATCCTTTATTAGAAAATCTCCACAAAAATGAAGAGTCACTTTTAATATTTTCGAATACGATAAAAACGCTGCAAAGAACCCTCAGCAATTTATTGTAGTCAAAGCAACTTAAGAATCGTTGAATTACCCCAACAAGAAGATGAATCCCTAGTCAATCACAATTTCTTGAATGAAACAAACAACAAAGACATCTTTATTTCATTAGAGAGGTACTCACTGCATAATGCCAAAAGGGTTGTGGCGTAAGTTGTACACCATTCAATTGTAGTCATCGGAGTCAACACTCAGCCAGAAATATCAATCTCTCTACATTTCTCCATATTATAATGGTGAATCTCAATCACAATATCTCCAGCGAAGAGATTATCATAGTTGGGAAAATTCTTGTCAAGCAACATGAACTGCTGCGAATAAAGTCTGTGCTTTAGTGCACGACGCATCTGATTATTAAGTCAGATAAGGAAGGATTACTACTATGCAGTGGTCGCCGCGGACGAAGCAACTGAGGCATAAATGCCAAAAATCCTCTATTAGTAATTAGAAATTTCTGGCTAGCCCAACCCATTATTCGAGCTTCTCACAGTAAGTTCATCCAGAAATAAGTCATACAATGTCAATCGTACGAGAAAAATACTGGATTTCAAAGTTACGAGCACAAGTAATACGAATCCTCCCCCTCTGTATTCACTGTCAACGATATATGGCCCACTGTACCGAAGAGAACTCCAGTCACGGCCCTTCGAACACGTCGGCCTCGACTACTTGGGCTCACTAACGATCAGTCAACAATGCTTCTCAGAGAGTAAATACTATGGAGCCATAATAACATGTACGGTAACCAAACTAATACACCTCGATATCGTTTCCGATTTAGCAACTACTGCATTCCTTATGTTCTTGCGTCGTCTCGTCTCCAGAAGAGGAATACCTACTTCGACCACAAGCGATAACGCTCCGACATTTATATTAGCCAAAACTCAATGAGCGCCTACAACCTATCCAGAATCATCCATAATTGAAGAGAGTAATTACCAACCATGAAGTACAGTGGTAACATATAACACCATTTGCCCCATGGCAGGGGGCTTCTATGAGAGAGTAATAAAGTTGGTAAAACATTCTCTCTATAAATCACTGGGATCGATAAGACTGTTGATGGAACATTTGTTAACAGTTGCAATAGAAATCGAGTCTTTCCTTAATACAAGACCCCTCTTGTACATAGACTTGCATTCGCCACAAGAGGAAGTACTAAAACCTATTCATTTCCTCCAAAACAAATTCACAACCCCATATTTAAATGATGATAATGCTGACGAAATAAATGACCCTTCCAACCTGCGTCGGGCGAGCAATCTGTTTTAGAACAAAACAACAAGCTATAGAAATCTTGCGATCATCATGTACACTCACAGAAAAACTCTGGAAAACATGGAGTTCTTAGTACTTAACCTCGCTTCTCAAAAAAATACCTAAGTTGACCTTCAAAAACAGGAGTTCCCAATATATTCCGTAAAAGACAGCATAGTACTAGTCAGTGATCCCATATAATCGCGCAGTGTTTGGAAAGTGGAAGAATCAGAGAGCTCGTCAAAAATCCACAGAGAGTAGTACGCAAAGCAGTCATCTTACTACCATCAGGCCGTCTGATTCGAAGATCAGTCAATCTCTTGGTCCCTGTTAAATTAGACGGCAGCCAGCTGCACTAAGAAATAACTCGATCAAACCGAAGATGTTGACCACCCCAAAGGATAAGCCATTGGTCTACGTTTTCACCTTCACGCTACGACCAGCAAGATAATGAGTTCGAGCCCACACCTCACCAATGAGCTCTTTGCTCCTTCGTTCTCTGCCTTTTTTTTCCTTATCGTCTTTTTATCGTACCTTGTATCTCTCCCATGTGGTCGAACTTGTAACCGAATGCACATTTCATCCTTCTCAGCTCTGCCTACAGCGACCATGACATTGTAGCCGTCCTTTTTATTGTTACTCATTGACTCACAGTCAAGGCATTGTTAAGTGATATTTTGTTCTCTAAGGGCGGTGCATTACTCGTAGCAGCGGGGCAACCTAAAGTAGTTCTGGATACTTCCCCACAGGCGACATTGCAAACATTCCTGTTGTGTGCGCCTCTCGTACTAGGGCTATGCAGCCCCGTCCCTGCCATATATCATACATCATATAATCACCTACGGACCTCCCTCTTTGAGGGATCCCGCCCGTTAGTCGCGAGGGCACGTGGCGCGTCCCAAGGTGGTGGATAGGGGAATAAACGCGAGCCAAAAGAGACCGTGTGCTTCCCAGAGACGCACGTGGATTCAGTGGACGAGCTCCCTGCTTCTGCAGCGCCGAAATGACCAACACTCTATTTCTACGAGTCAAGTCGGCCAAAAGCCTGCAATCAAGCGGCTGAGAAGTACATGGGAGGCGGTTAGCAGTCGCTCAAATAAGCTCCTTCCGCTCCTCCGACAGAGATTGGCAAGCTACTCGTGAGTTCCCAGCCCCCACGTTTAGAGCCTGGCAAGCTATACGTTTGGGTATCGAAATGCCAAAAACAGTAACAAATATGGGCCTCATTCCCCTGACCCCGAAAGAGCCCCTGGTACGGCAGCGCCAGGTAGGACTAGTACGGAGAGGCTGCTAAAATCTCAGGGCCGAACTAGGCTGCCAAGATCGAAACGTACTAGAATGACGATCTGTACCTACAACGCAAGATCCCTTGCTCACCAATCCGCTGTAGAAGATTCATTGATTCAAGCAAGAAGAATAAGGTACGACGTCATTGGCCTGGCTGAGACGAGAAGGCGCCATCCTTTTCACGCTGTTTATGACACCGGAGAAGAACTGTTCCTTGGTACATGCGATCGCAGAGGTGTCGGTGGTATTGGCTTCCTCGCCAAATCGAATTTGACCGTGAACATTGATTCGTTCGAACAACTAACAACGCGTATTGGACGAAATATGAACCGCTAAACACGAGTCAAATGGATTTTTCTATAAATTGATATTGAAAGAATAAACAAAACTGCTGTTTATTTCCGCTAACATCTCGATGATATGCAGATGACGCGAAGAAGAGTTGGCATGTGTTCTAAAAAAGAAACGTTGTCCTCGGTATTAGTCTATGATGGTAATGGAATTGCACCGTACAATGACTCAAAGCCCTTCTTTTCTATTGGCTTGAGCACCTCGATAATTGTTTCTCAGACCTCGCTCATAACAGTAAAGTGAGATAGTATATTTTGAGCCTTTCATAATATCTATTATGGTACCTATATGGTGCAAGACATGTGTTTCGGCATTACAACCTTGTTAGCTTCACGGTGCCCTTCGATTCAGCCAGTTCTTTTCGTGAAGCTATCCCTCACATGGTAGAATCAACGCCAAAATATTTACACTTGCCTCAAGGCGGCAAAATTACCCAGCGGCCGGTGCTGCACAGTAGACTGCTTGTGGCTGATAAAAGGCTTATGTCACACCCTTCTTTTCGAATGTTTTTGATCTGATATCTTCTCGCAAATAACTGGTCGAACTGAATGCCACTGTGGACATGATGAAGTTGTAATGGTGAAACACTTGTCTTGCATTGTGTAAGTGCCATAACAGGCGTCATAAAAGGCTCAAAATTTGTTCGGATCATGTTGTCTTGAGCGAGGTCCCAAAAACAATCGAATAGAAAGGTATGACAATATGAGTTTTACTAGACACTATCAGTCAACAGTAGGACACTGCTGTTGGGTAAATTTACCGCCTTGTGGCGGTGTAAATATTTTGACTTCACCTCTATGTAGAGGATATCTACTTGCAAAAAAACTGACTGAACCGAAAGGCACAGTGCAAAAGACGAAGCTGTAATGCCGAAACATGTGTCTTGCCCTAAAGAAGTGCCAGAATAGACCTCATGAATTGCTAAAGATATGTTATCAAATTATCCAAAAATTGGTTCATTGATAGCTGCATAGCACGAATTTTTCGCATGTTGCAACAGAAATTTGGGTACAAGATTCCAATCCAGTTACCGCTGTAAATTATTGATCATTTTTAAAATGGTCGGTCACTTCTTGACTTAGCTGTCACTTCAGGAATTTTACAATAACGTGGCAATACATGATGTAATAATTTTGATATCAATAATCATTACAATGATAGTGGTCAAATAATGATAGTGATAATAGTAGTGAAACTGGTAATAGGAACAACTTGGTTCACAATGTTGGCTTTCCTCAACTCCAGCACCAATGATGAGTAGTCCTAAAATCCCTTTTGCATCTCGACACTATTCTTTATTCATTCGTAATTTATTATAGGACACCAATTCCTCAACAAAATAATCCACATTATGATGAATGACCTGCAGCCGTTCCAGGGCAAAAATTGGCTGTGTTCCTCCTACAAAATGAGGATCAACGTAGTCGGTTAGGTCAATTTTGATATGGTTGCTATCGCACTGCTCGCGTGACCCTCTGTGTGAGACCACTTTTGCGGCCGCACAAGCAGGATATTCTCAAGTAAATTGCCACTGAATGGGTCTACTACGAGAATATCACGTGCCACGCCAAGCGGCTGTTCTGCGCAAAGGCTCGTAATCTCAATCATGACCTACGCTCCATGCTCGAAAGATTTTGCACCCAGGTTTCTGGCATTATCACGGCATGCTGTTTTGAGAACACCTCATAAACAAGCAGACAATCAATGCCGACGTTCACAGGGTACAACTGCGGAAGCTGTCCACAGCAAAGAGAGAAAAGCATTGGAACGAATCAGTGTCGCCCCTCTCCGGTCGGATTATTACTTCTTCCTCGCTCTAAAGCAGCATGTACGGGAGAGAGAACTACGGCCAGCTCAGAAGCAGAAGAGATGGGAAAGACAACAGCTAAACAAATAAGTCTTTGGGGCACACAGAGTGGAAAAATATAACGATACGGACTTTGATGTGATAGTGAAAATCCTGGGACAAGAATCAAAAACATCGGCGCGAAGAACCTTTGAAACTTTTTGGATAAGCCGCAAACTATCGGAAATAAATAGGAAGCGGGAATGCCTGAACATAACTAGTGATATGGCACCTTATCTCAGATTCAGCTCTATGTGTGATTTATTTTGCAAATTGTGTCACACTAGATCGGTGACCGCTCGCAAAAAACCAAATTAGGTAGGGCTTCTTAGAATGACTATACTGCTGATTTTTTTCCTACTAGATTTTTGATGCTTTCAAAATATTAACCGAATAATCAGATGTCTACGCTCTGACGAAGGCGTTCCGAACGTTAGCCATCGAATTTTGTATCGTCAGTGTTCAAACGCATGGCATGAAGATATCTTTGGTATTATCATAAACGTGCTTGAAAGAACGTGTACATAAGTGGGGAATAGCGTGGGGAATACTACCAAAATCTCTATCAACTGCGACCAATGAAAAGAGCGGAATGGACAATTTGCTAGACGAATCGCGGTGAGAAAAAAAACACATATACTGATCAAAACTGCACTAAGTGGAATCCTAGTAGAATGTATAGAAACGAATAAAATGCATTTCGCGAGTGTAAATGATCTTCTCTTAGACTTTATTCAGATCTCGTTAGGAAAAGAGTATTCAAAATGTTTTTGAGTAATGTGACTTCCGCGCAGTTTTCAACGTCTCGTCGTCTACGCCTTTATGAGAGTGTTTATTCGAGTCGATTGTCAAAAAACAACGTCAGCCAAATAAATCTTTATACAGAACATCGTGATATTGACTAAACCAAAAAGGAAGCAACAGCAGTAGTGGTAATGGTAATAGTGAAAAAATCAAGAAACAAAAATGAGACTAATACTATATACGTCCAGGCTCTGAGGAAGGCGGGTCGCCGAAACGTCAGTCGAATTTCTACAACTGCTTTACCAACCTCGCGTCAGCTAATCAAGATAAGTTTTCTCCATTTTCATATATTAAAAATGAGATCATGGGCCCATATAACCTTTGGTGTTGAACGGGAAAGTCCACAAACCTGCTTTCTGTCTCTAATTATACTCCATTCACTGATTGTTGAGCTTAATTTTGTTCCACTCAACTCCATGCCATTTCGACACCGCTTTCTTTGACTTCCCTACTCGGACTGGTAATGTAAATGCTCTTTGAGGAGTGCTCGAATTGCTTTTTACTGATATTAATTAAGAGCACGGTGGACATTGTTTCGCATTGGGAAGAACCATTCCAGGCATCACTTAGTTCGCCGCAGCCTTTACAAACTTCAAAAACTTCAGTAAACATTAGAACAAGATTACCAGTAGTGACCACCTAAGTAGTTCCGGAAAACAGAAAACAAGCGACGGTGGCTCCCGTAAAGCCGTTGCTAACGATAAAAGTCAAAACTTTAAGGAAATGATAGTTCCTAGCAATTCATCTGCTATTAAGATAAAGTGCACTAAGCATTACGCAAAAGTGGCCACTTTACTCAATCTGAACTTCCCGGCTACAAAAATATTAACTTAGGAGCACAAAATTGACACTGGAGCGTCGAGTACGCGCAGAGTTTTGAAAAGACCGATGGACGGCAGTACTTACTTACAATATTTTTCATTGGTTGCATGACAGAGTAGGATCGGTGAGTGCTTGAAAAAAATACTCAATAGGGCGTAGGTTTGTTGGTGGTCCATTCGTGTAAACGCTAGGGCAATAATTAGTTCCCGGTTTCTCAACAACCACTAGTCGCCTCGACGTCGTCGCACATTCCTCAAATCCTTAAGCTTCCGATTCTGTGCGATGACACCGTAGGACTGTGACTTTATTCCAGTTGTTTCCGTAGTAAGGTCGGTGATGTTTTTCAAAACTCCGCCAAAACCACCGCAATCGCTGATGTGTCGACCACATATGTCTGATGATATCCCCAATATCTTTTCAAACCACGGTTACTCATTTTTCACTTTAGTGGCCTAATTTTATAGGTAAAGGGGAAATTAGTGCGCTAGAGTTTAACTCAACATTCACTTTGACTCCCTTTTTTGAAGTGACGTCAAAAATTCAAAATTGAAAAGAGGGTAATTCCCATTATTGATTCTTGTTGACCTCGGCATTGTTGAGTGCTACACAGACTTTTCTTGGCAGGCGAAAATACGAGAGTTTCATAATAAAATTTGCTTTAGCAGCTGACATTTCGTCTAGTTCGGCCTTCTCCAGAGCCTAGAAAGAGCGAGCTGTCTACTGCACGATCAGCCAACCACCTCAATTACTTTCTTTATTATTATTCTAACAACTCCTTGATTTCATTCACCAAGGAAAAATAGTAAACTAGAAAGAGGATTGGGAGGTAATGATATTTTCACTGACTTTCCTTCAATCTTTATGCCAATCAATGATTCCTTTTCATTGACCTGGGTAATACCAGTGATTGATAAGTGAAAATCATTCGGTGAGGCCGGTGACGGTGAAAGGCCTACTACTCGCTGTAACAAAATTTCATACTTTTTCGTAATGAATATTTAGAAATCAAATTAAGATTCCTAACGACCTTTTTTTTTCTTTTTGACCTTTATGAATCCTCATCTCTGAGGCCTGCTTTCTTTCCCACCCTCTAAATTCCTTCATCACAGTGACGGATGACAGATCTTGAGTAGTGTTGAAGCCTTAGGTATAATCATTCTTGATTAGAATTCATAACATCTACTTGAGTATTTGTATATGTACAGGATCTTAGTAATCTCGTATTAATCACCTTGACCTGCAGGCATCACTCCACATCCAAACACTGTCGAGATCGTGGCCAGCAAAACCATGAAGAAATTGCTTGGAAGAATCGCCATGCTGGTAAGAATATTCATTAATAACTTATGAAACTGACTGATTCGAAAAGTTTACGAATGAATCTGCTGTTTAAAAGAACACTGAAGTCAGCTAATGCGAAGAAACCGTTGGAAATTCTTTATTGGATTACATGAAAAGAATTACTTGGAAAATATCAGCGAATGAGCTACTTCTTGGATGGTGCAGCATAAATTTGATTCTCATAATCTCACATGTTATTCTGGGGCATTAAATTTCGACTTTCTCAAAACAAATTATTCGCAGCCGAGAAAACGCCGGAATTACGAGCGAAATTTTATGAGAAAACTGTGTGAGAAGACATCAAAAACGAACTACGCGTTTTCTTGCAGAATGTTTTCTGCAACAAAATCTCAAAAAGCAGAAATTGTGTTTGCTAATCTTTGATAATATCATTAGCCTCTATCACTTAACAGCCCACGAGATCCTATTTATTGACGGATGACCGAGTGATAACTGGAGCATAAACTTCTGTAGAATTGCACTGCGGGATTCAGAAAACGGGAATAAGATGGCAAAAAGACCACCGGTACATGGAAAAATGGAATCCTCAAGAATCGTCATAGTAAGATGCGCTAAGTCTTTTCATGGGACCCCTGAATCCTATATTTTAATGGAACTGGCAATGTGTTGACATAAGAAGGTAAATCTAAAGTTTTGAGGAACGCGACTAACGCGACACTGAGCAGGGGCATTCTTGTCATTCAAAACTTTCCAAGTTTCTAACGAAGGTGGATGTTTGCTCAGCGCCTCCAATTTCTCGCAACTTCTCTGCCTTGTGCAGACATAACATAATTTCTTGTCGCACTTTTCGCATAGCGATTTCTTAGTTTCTCTGTGTAGCGCTCTCAAACTCTTTATGATTAACCTCAATTCTCCACATTTTTCAGAAAGGACCATATGAGAAATCATAGTTGCCATTTCCGTATAATAAATGGTCATCTCGACTCAATAATGTGGAGTGCTGTGCAAAAACATTTGCTTCAGCCGAGATTCGAACCCAGACCTCACTCTTTCCTGGAGCGTATGCTGACCGTTGCACCACCGACGCTTGTTTTCCGAAGCACTCTTTTATGCTATAGCGCGTTGTCTGTCAACAGCCAACCGTCGACGGTCCGGCGGGGCAGCCGCTATCGGCACTGAACCCACTTATGTTAACAGATATTGGGTATCGATAATCAGTCGGGATTCTTTTTTTTTGACCGCCACTTGCGGTGGTATGATGTTCCAGTATACCCAATAATGTGGAGTGCTCTGTATAACGAGCGTCGGTGGTGCAACGGTTAGCGTACGCTCCCAAAAGAGTGAGATCTGGGTTCGAATCCCGGCTGACGCAAGTGTTTTTGCATAAGACACCACATTACTAAATATACTGTAACATCATACCGCCGCAAGTGGCGGTCAAGTAAAAAGAATTTCGACAGTCATTTTGACTATTTCGTATCTTAGCATATCAAAGTAATCTGAATTTGAAGTGGCACTTATAGATTTTCTGGTCGCCAATGGTGAGAATCTCTTCGATTACAAAAGTGTGTCACTGTGATGAGACTGTTTGAGTATAAAAGATCAAAGGAAATTCTCTATATTTAACCGCTTCTAGCGGTGGTATGATGTTCCAAATATATACCCATTGTCGTATAACCACCGGTAGAAGCTGTTAAATAAAAAAATTTTCAATACATAATAACCTTCGTTTCGAGTGTTTTCTTAAGACCACAGCTCAAATTTCAATATGCCTTGCAGTCATTTTCTAGCCACGCATGTCAGTGATCTGTCAGTGAGGGCTGACTATAGAGCCCCATACACGAGTTTCGATCTTGCGATCTCGTCAGTCGGCAGTTACCCTTTCGCGTCTTTTTGCTAATATCTGTGGGAGCTCCAGTCCCCACACTAAGAGTTAGCGACGACGAACGCTTTACACTCTAAGTCCAGTGAAGTGTGTTCTTGAGACCGCAGCTCAAATTTCGATATGCCTTGCAATCATTTGTGAGCCACGCATGTCAGTGGTCTGTCAAACAGGGCTGACTTTCTCCTGCGTATATTTTACGAATATCAAGTCGAAGGCATCATTACCTGTCAAATCGTTGTCTCATTTATAAGTTTTTGAATGGCCATCAATCGGAGATGAATAAACAGTGTTGTATTGTAACAATTTAATGGTGTTGTAGTCCCTTGTTGCTTTGGCGGAACTACTGAGCGGAGAACAGTTACACTGCGGGATTCTTCCTGCATCTTGAATAAATACTGTACTAGTTGGCAAATTTCAACTTTTTTTTTATCGAGTATCAAGTTAGCAGGAATATTTGACCGCCCAGATCTACGTGGTTTGCTGTGCACTAACCGTCAGCAGCGTTACCGAAGTTCACAGTGAAAGGGGAGCGCTAGGATACTATTTTGTTCGCCCGTAACTTTGGTTTACACAATTTGTTTCAATATTATGGATGTGAAGACGAGCACAGCAAGAACAATTAATGTGGATACTCACAAATTATCGTGAGTTTGATGAAAATGAGACTGTCGAGATGTTAGCGGTGCTAAAAATTTAGAACAACCTCATTCAGGCTCATCAACAAAACAGAGTCTTGATAACCTTTACCGAGGTTTAAGAAGAATGGAATTTGTATAATATTTGTAATAGGAAATGATGCAGCGCAAAACATTGGCAGGTCGCTTTTTGCGATTTCAACTATTTGAACGCTGAGGGGTAGTGTTCACTCACAATAATGACCGGTTATTGAAACTCCAACATTTTCGCCATCAGATAGTAGAAGAACGCATTTGCTAATATACAAAATTGCTACGATGGCTTGCGCGTGTTTTCATAAACGAAAGTCTTCATCAAGGATTTCGAGGATAAAGAATTAGAATTTGTTACGAAAAGCGTTTACTTCGCATAAGCGGCATCGTACTAGTCGAAGAATGTAAAGACACCGATAAGTATATCAGCGAAAATTCTTTTGAAATAGCAATATTCGCGATTTTTCCACACTACCGTCCCGAATACCAAATTGGAGGCGCAGTCAGCGCTGTTTTTTTTTGCTCCTTCATGAGAAATGATACTCAGTGTAGTTCTGCTGAGCGACGGGCAGTTTTGCCATGACATTCTTTCTCCTCTGTTAGTGGGATACTGTGATTATTCAGCAAATTTCGGCTTACAAGAAACGAGGACCATCCTCGTTTTCCTCTGGAATGAAGCACCCAATAAATTTTCACTCTGTTGCTTTATCGAAGCAGAAAGCGATCCTTTCATCTTAAAAACTCATCATTCAGCCCTTTACGAGGTTTGGCATTGCCTCTTAGTCAGATACGCACGTTTCGGCTTTGTCGCCCACCTCATCAGTATCACACGTCCCATACTAAGAGTAGCAGAGAGTGAATTCCAAAGTGCCTGTCAATCCTTTCATTATAGCTAATCTTTCACTATATTTTAGAAGCCGACTTCTATTGAAACTCGATGCGCCTAATCAATTTTTTTGATTTTATAAGCGGTGAATGATGCTGGATAAGAAGTTCTGTCTTGACAGCTCAGTTTTCGCCATAAAAACCTTATATATTATTCAACACGTGCCCACCAGACCAATCCCGCTGACGGTTAGTTGTTGACAGCAGCATGCTTTATATCGAAGACAAGAATGTTAGCAGGTCTCCGCTAAAGTTAAGTCTCATTTCGTATACTAATCTACAACCTCCGATCTGCTCATCGAGAAAATCAATACTGTGCTAGTATGTGTTTTCTTTATAATCCTATAACAACGAAAATTCAACACTGTGGGGACGAAGGTGAGCACTCAATTCGACCTGACTTTGGGAAAAATGATGACCTTGCAACGTTGCCCAGACAGAACTTATTACTGATCTCACGTTAGCCTAATGGTCCAAGAAAATAATTATTGTTATACTGACTCTGAAAAACGACTTTTAGAAATATTACGATGATTGGCTAGTGGCCGGCAACAGGATTGCTTCACTATTTCTTATCTTAACACGTGACCACTAAAAACTGCACCGTACTGGTCAACGTAAAACGTGCAATCTACTCTTGCACGATCATGCAGCCCCCGAGGCAACTTCTGCTGAGATGTCAAACTCATTGAAGTTGATGCTTGCCGCAAAAATTTTCAAGAACTGTCAAAGCCGAATATGCCTCAGAAGGAAGCTCAATCTCATAATTTGAGAATATACGAATTTGCACTTTGTTGACGATAGCTGCTACCTCTGTGCAATTAGTCGTGATTACAAAGTTGTGAAAAAACGACTTACATCAGCCTAAAATCGCAATTCATATTGTATATTAGGTTATCCTGATTCACTAACACTGATTATCCCAGATGACTTCAACTTTTGTAATAAAAATCCACAAATGAAGCATATCGAATAATGTCACATGACTTTCCATTTCGTATCAAAGTTCGTCAAGTCGGCAAAAACTTGTAATTCTAATATAGAACCATTAAATCCTTCACATTCGACTGTTTTGCAGACATCGCTCGAGGCAATATAATTTGACAATATATTCTTGTGTCAGATTATATTGGTCTGAGCAAGGTCTGAAAAAACAGCTAAATATGAAGTTAACAGTTGAACAATCTACTGTTATTCACTACACTTCATACTCTATTATAATAATTAATGTATTAACATGATAACATGTTTTGAGCCAGCTGTTATGAGCTTTGATATGGACACTTATGTGTTTATTAGAGGGCTGGCAATGGGGCAACGATTGGCACCAAGCCCTGCCATTGCTTTCATGTCCAAAGTGGAAGCACCAGTTTTCAGTCGTGGTCCACTACTCAACTGTCGACACATAGATGATTGTCTTATCATCTGCTCTACACTAGAGGAGGCGGACATATGTCTTGATCTTTGAAACAGACAGTCAGAGCGCATTAAGTTTACACGACGGAACCTAGGGAGAATTGACTTCCTTTTAAGACGTTCAAATTCATCTTTCTGAAAGTGGCTACATAACAGAATGGTAGGGAAAACCAAGTAATAAAGTATATTAGTACACTATCTTTCTTCCCACCTCCCACACAAGAAAAGAGCGCTCGTTCGGAACATGTGCCGAACGGCCATAAGTGTTTGTACGGGGAGTGGGGAGAGAGAAGAGCCACTACATTTAACACGAAAGATAGCCATGTCAAATGGCTACGAAAGAGCGGCTGCTGGTGTTAGGTCAGTATGGCAAGTTATGTCGCATAACATTAATAACGAGAACGATGTTGTTTCAAACTTAGACGAGAAGATAATTTTGAAAGTATCAATCATAACGAATGAAATAAGCGCAACTATATAAGGGTGTTTATGAAACAACAGGTCTAAAAACTCTGTAAAAATCATGGAAACTCCTCTTGATAACTTAGGTCGCCAATTGGTTCGGAACTGCTTGTACGGCCGTTTTTGTAAGACTAACAATTGTAAAGTATACCCTAATGGTGGAAAAGGATTTGCATGAGTTCGGGTACAGCATACCTGATCTCATGTACAACATGCGGTGAAGAATATATTGGCGAGACAGGAAGACCACTTTGGATCCGCATCAAAGAACACTTAGATGGGAAAGACAACAGCACAACAAGTAAGCCTTCAGAAGCACGCAGAGTGGAAAAACATGGCAATAGGGGTTTTGATGTGGTAGTGAAAATCTGAGGCAAGAACCAAGAACATCGGCGCGAAGAACCCTTGAGGCTTTTTGGATAAGCCGAAAACGACCGGAAATAAACAGGAGGGGATTGCCTAAGCATAACAAGTGATATGACACCTCATCTCAGATTCATCTTCTAGTCTGAGTGTGGTTTATTTTGCAAATTGTATCACACTAGATCGGTGACCGCTTTTAAAATCCAACTTAGGCGGGGCTTTTCAGAATGACTAGACTGTCGATTTTTTTTCTATTAGTTTTCTGATGCTTGCAAAATATTAACCGAATAATCACATATGATATGATTTGTACCTCTATGCTCGGAAGAATGCGTTGTCGCCAGAGCGTTAACCATCAGGATACCAACCTCTTGCAAGTTTTGAATGAAGAAAAGGGCAGTTTGTGAGAAATTTCACTATGCTTGATATAACTGCTTATGTATAAAGATAGGAAAGTGTAGTGGACGTTCTCGTAAATGCGAGAGAGGTGACTCAAAGCTGAAGCTGTTCAACTCATATCTCCAAACTTTCCAAGCTTCTAGTCAAGGTAGATATTCATAGACTGCCTTCAAACTCTCTACAATATGCGAGCGTAATAATTTATCATTGCACATTCAGCGCAGAGAATGCTAAATAATTTTGGCGGTCACAAAACCTTCAGTGGTTTAGCTCATATTTTCATGTGTTACGAAAGGATAACCAGAAACGTACAAAATGTTGTTTTTGAATCAATTATTATATTTCACCCCTAAAAATCCTAGGTTTTTTGAATATTTTCTTTTTTCACCCAGTGCGCCGCACTAGAGAAGATGTTGCTAGCTCATCTTTAAGAAAAGGTGATTTTGAGAACAACATGCCTTTACTGTGAGGATTTGAGACTTATGACTTCCTCATAACAATTTCAAATATTTTATGAAGTAGGTACCCAATTCGACACGTTAGCAAAATGTTGTAATCGCAGCAAATGGGCGTTTTGAAAGAATTCTAGCAGCATGAAGAAACAGCAAATTTTTCTTCACCTTGAAAGACCATAAAGTGCCCGCGGTTGAACTCTATTAGATTTTCTCGATACTAAAAGGAAAATCACACACAGTCATTACCAACATTTCACGAAAAAGGTAACAGATTTAGATGCGATATATAGTCGAAAAGCGAAATTTATTACATCCATAGATAGAAAATCTAAGATAATTTTTGAACAAGGAACAGAATGGAGAATCGCGAGCGACGATTTGCGTGGTTTTCACGATATGTGGAGGAGTGTGAACTAAACGTCTAAGCAAACGGCTATTGGACAAGTTCTTGGGAACGCTGTAAAAGATTACAGAACGTTTCCACTCTATCAGTATAAGGACGCGTTGTCTTCAAAATTGAGGCAACCAAAAGGTGAATGGAGCGGCATCGAATCTTAGTGTACGTTTCCTAAAAATACCTGCTGCCGATAAACCAAACGTTTGATAATATTAACGAGTGAGACTATTACGTAGTATTGCCCCTAGAGTCGAATATTTTGGTTTCAGTATGCGTGATAATTATTTCTGAGCCATGTATGTGGTCTGTTATGGGCACTTACATAGTGCAATACTCGCGTTTCGGCTTTGCAGCCTGGTCAGTCTCACGGTACCTCTCTTCTGAGAAAATAGCTTTTGAAGGGAACCTCCTTACATTGAGGAACCGCAGGCGTAATGTTTACAAACGTCGTCAAGTGATGAAAGTCATCAAACGGGCAGTGTTGTACACTCGATTCCACTTGGCTGATGAAAAATATTTGTAAAACAGATTTAAAACTTGAGCTAGGTCCTAAGAAATACTCAAAACGAATGGTATGATATGTTACCATTACCAGTTGGGAGCAATCGAGTGCACAACACTGTCCGTTGGAATTTTCATCACTTGCTGGTGCGTGTAAAAATTACGTCTGCGGTGTCTTTATGTAAGAGAGTTCTGTTCCAAGAGCGATTGGCTCAGACGAAAGACAGCACGCAAGTGACAAAGCTGCAAGGTCGAAACACATGTATTGCACTGCAAAAGTGCCCATAACAGATCACATGTTTGACTCAAAAAATAATTATCAGGCAATTGGAAATTTGAGCGTGGTTCAAGAACACACTCGTAACAAATGATGTAATATTTCGTTTTCAATTTTTTCAGACCTTAAAAAATTACCCATAGGCATTTAGCTGCTTTAATGACTTCTTGGAAATCGAGACAGTTTTTTGACAGGCAGATGGTGGTCCTAAAGCATAAATGTGATGCACTGCTGTTGTCTAATTGTGATACAGCACTTCTTTCACAGATATACAATTTTTTTCATTATAATACATCATAAGCTATGTTGAGACATGAGAATACTATATTCAGGCCGTGCTTAAAACATCAGGGACCTAATCAATAATCTCTCAGCTACTTTCTTGTCGTTCTCAAATCTCCCGTCTGTTCTGCTGCGTCTGTTTACATGAATGTAGAGAGCACTTGATATTTCTATTAATTTCCTCATATTGAAGTTGCGGCAGCTTGATAAGACATAGCTGAATATTCTTTACAATTAAGATTGATTAACATACATCGCCCGAAATGTTCTTAAATATGGATTATCGATCTGTAAGAAAGCTAAAGAAGATCTGCACATATCTTAGCAGCAGAATCATTTATGCTCTCAATATATCAGCAGGAAAGGTTTTGTATGTTGATCACATTGGGGAAGATAGAGAATTAGATAGTGATACAGACCATCAGAAAGCAAGGTGCTGTGGTTCACTTTCTTCCCTCTCCTGCGGTTGAAGTGAGAATGCTTCAGCTTTGCTACATTCAAAGTTCCAGGAAGAAGAGTCCTCTCAATTGAATAGTATTCTCCGAGATTTATGAAGAGAACGAAATTTGCAAGCAATAGCCGAAACAACATGCGAAATGTTTAGCGGGTATTGTGGATGAATGATGAGAGAAAAGAAATGGTATTCAAGAAATGCTGGAATCATGAATAACCTTTCGGTGACCTCATCTTTATCAGGGCCTTGATTCAAGCTGCTTAACAGTTTTTGCATATTTACTATTACCGATGAATTTATTTCTACAACAGATATGGGGAACATTTTGTTCCTGATAATACAAAAGCACTTGAGATTTATACCTGGATGTATGAAATACAATTTCAATTAATTACTGCATATCGTTATTGTATATGTCTATATAATGTCATTGTTTGATGTTATTCAATTTGCTTTCTTTAACGCTGAAACAACATGGATCATTGCACTGCTTATTATTTTTGTTGAATGATCTTCACCTATCAACCGCTTTTTCAGAGACCACCTCAAAATGGTATAATCTGATAAGGATATAACATGTATTGAGCTGCTAGGTCTAGTGGTAGACAGGCGCTTGCTTCGTCCTATTGGGACTCATCAGTAGCACCCTCCTTCGGTTCAGCCGATCCCTCAGGCTAAATGAAAAAGTTGAATATAAATAATCTCTACGAAGGAACAGACGCCGAGTTATAAATCACTCCAAGTCAGGTGATGGAATTACCTGACATTGTGGTGACCGAAAGTTGAGGTTCTGGCTTTCACAATGAATCATACCTCACTTTCGACTGTTTTTTCACAGAACCGCTCAGGGGATGAGCTGAACCAAGGTAGGGTGCTCAGCTGAGTTCCCATAGGACGAAAGAGGCGCTTGTATAGCACTAGACCAAACCGCTCGAAGGATGTTATATCCTTATCAGATTATAAGACCTTTATTTTCCAAATTCTCGTAATCCTTCTCCAACTAATTTATTCGTGGCCTTCGGTGAGACGGAAGGAAAGCATTGCATTTTTAAAACTCAAGAAAGGAGAAGTTCTTCATGAATTTTTTAGTTATAAATTTCTAACGTTCTTCTTGAACAAAGCACTAAGTCTCAAAGCTATCACAACGGAAGCTTTAAAGTAATTTACTTAATTCTGATTAGTCAATACCATGTGATTTTCTCGCTTATTGCCACTGCAGTGCTTCAAATTATCGGTTTAAATAAAAAAATTATTGCCTCGATCAGTTTCAGTTTCCGCCGACACTGGCCTGTGTAGGGAAGAAATGCGATCCAAATGGCCTCGATGCTAACAATCGGACTGCTTTATCCACTACACTTTGCCACATCATTCTTGAACAATTCGCCATGATGATGTTTGTGGTCTACAAAGATTTTATCTTTACGAAACGAGTTTCAATAAAAAAAAATCGCTCGAATCATAAGAGTTCCTAAAAATGAGGTGTGATCGGAGGAAACAACAGTTATTCTCGCTTTGTCTCCGTCCACACACATCATCGTTTGCATCGCTTTTGCACAAATTCCTGTCATCGAGTTATCGATGATGATGCATATACTTATCATATCGTTATCTGCAAGAAACCACTTGTCCCAACAAGACACTTTTGTTAGCACAACAGAAAAAATGGCAAACCATGGACAACTTTGAGCACTGATTTTGTCCCAATCTTTACAACCTTCCAGATCATCACCTGACATATTGAATACTCTAGGTAATTCTCAACGAGAATAACATAGAAAAGTCGTTCAAAACACAGCATTGGTTTAAAGGCTTCAATTCGGTGACAAGTGAAATTTTTTTTGATTCTGGGATATTTTCCGATACTATGCTAGATTTTGCTCGTTTTTCTTCTGACACTAGCAAACACACCTCAGAATGTTGAGTGGTATGCAGAACATTCGACCTCAGGCGAAAATCGAATCAGCTTTTCACCCATAACAGAAGCACGTATTACCGTGCACCACCGACAACATTGCTTTGCTAATACTTTTTTCCGATACATTTTACCGTAGCAATTAGCAACCAACCTTCAATGAGCTTGGTCTCGTAAGCAGATATCGGTATTGAACCCAGTTGTACCGACAACTACTGAATATATTTATTGAGAACATAATAACAGAGCGGTGGCATCGATAGCGTGGTAGTACCACGTTCTCCTGGTGTTTGTGAAACGCAAGATCCGCTTCCGCTTGATGTCAAAGTTTTGCATGCCATTCATATCTCTTATAAGTATTTCTAACATCATTCCAGTGTCCAAAAATAGCAGAAGTGAAATTCCATAGACCAGACTCAACGTTGTTCTCCAAATGATGTTAATTTCTGCTTGCAGTCTTTCATATAGATGCTCAATATTGAAGACATACCGTTCATCATGGTCGGATCGCGAGTGCTTTTCTGGCAATGCAGTGGTTCGTAGCTGATTTCAACTCCAAGTTGACTCAAAATGGTAGAGACAACAGCGTCAGGTGTGAGAGCACTATGAGCTTGGCTTTCCAGTACATCAAAGAGCAAAACGGCGAATTCCCTCACTAATTTCAGAAGTCAACTTAGAAGAGTATTTAGCCAAGATGTGGGGCCACAAAGGGTGTAGAATTAATATAAGCTTAATAAAATATTAATAAGCTAGTGCTCACTTGCGCCTTTTCAAAATTTGTAAAAGAGAAGAAGGCGCTCAATATTTATGAGTTGCAGCCTCACTGTTTGCATTACAAGACGTTGTACAAATGCCTGAGCGGCTTCTTTGTTTCTTGCAATGCCAGGATTTGAGCCTTAACATCGAGTACAGAAGAATAAGCCATAGCAACAAGTAAAATTGTGAGGCCAGTGACGTTGAAGTTTTAGTTCCTGCTGCAATGGTACTACATAGTTTTTGTAGCGTGTGATCAAAAATGATTTTTATTTCGAAAAGGAAATTCTTGAAACGGCTATTGAATCCTGACAATGTTTTGATAAATTCACTTCCGATAGAGTGCATAAACTTATGAGAAGATTGTGAACATCTCCAGAACATAAAAATTTTCCTGTTCACTACCTTGACCCTCGAGTATCACTCCACTTCATAACACATGAGATTGTAGCTAACAGCGAAATTATGAAAACTGAAAAAAAAATTATGAAAAGTGAAAACTACAACTTCACCAAAAGATGCAGAGACAAGCGCGGAATGGCGTGTCAGCAAGAATCTACTAACATGAGGAAGCTAACGAGACCGTAACAAATTGGTGGTAAAAGAAACGATAGTATTAAGGCATTAAGTCCTGTCGTTAGGCACAAATTTCGCAACAGTTCACAGGATTGTCACTGTACCGAGTTGGGAAAGTAAAGAGGACGTTCTCAAGAACACGCTTTATATGACACTAAGCTGAGGATTTGTTATTCACCTTTTTGATTTTCATTGATTCTTAATAAATGCGGATTTCATGTTACGGGGACACTCACTGGACTATCGGAAATTGAAACATATCGACCCTCAAGTTCATCTTCAAACTACTTCAAATCTAAGGCAGTAAATGAGCCTAATTGATCATTTATAATCCTGTGAGCAGGATTCCATATTTCTCGGACGATTTCGTCTAAAACATTTGATGAAACAAGGGAAACCACTGTAGAGTTTACGATCATTTGTTCTCTTAATTAATCGTGAAAAAATTGCGAGAAAGATGACTATTCATAAACATCTACCTTGATGAGAAATTCGAAACGTTTCAGCAGGTAAGTAAACTTCATTTTAGTGTCCGTCAGGCGCAATCCTAAAAACGTTCCCTCTACTTTCTCATATCAATACAGTGGTTATTTCATCAAACTGAAGCATCGCTGACCCTCTAAAGGAACAAGGCAACATAAATCGATGCGAGCAGCGGTGCGCGATCTTCATTATTTGATTAGAGTTTTCGCATTCAAGAAAAAATTTAGGTTTCCATTGTTTCTTTGGCACAACACTAGCAGGAGTGTGATGTTATGATAAACCTAGTGGTAAAGAGTGATTCGCAAAAACCTTCTGCGTCGCTTTGGATTTGAACCCATATTTCACCCTATAAGGCGGCGCATGTTGAACCGTTGCACTACCGACGCCCATTCCTGACACCACTCTTGCTACACTACAACGTGTCTACCTGTCAGCGGCCAACCGTCCACGTTTAGGCATTGGTGCTCGCTATCGACACTGAACCCCACTGATTCTGACAGATAAATTTGAAAGTTTATTGAATTTGGCATTCAGTCAACTCTGATGAATTACCCGAACATATAACATATGCTTTGATTTGACGATTTTTTTACTTCATACGAAAGTCATCATTGCGATTAAAAACTTGGCAACAGTGAGTAATTTGTCAAAAATGATGATGCATGCTGCATGCGATATTTGTTTGTCATTAACGCCCACTATAACCAAGTTTACATCATTCATTTATTTATTTAAATTATTTAGGGCTGACGTATGCGAGAAAAGTCAGAATCAAATGGATTTTTGAAGAATTCTGTGCATGGAGGGACAATCGTGTCCGAGGAGAACTAGTGAGTAGTGGTTGGTTGTAGAAAGTAGAAATTTTATACAAGAAGAATAAATTGTTGAACATGTTTTTCTGGTAAGTTGTTGCTATTCGATTTTGATTTTATAAGCTAATGATTGTTGAATAAATATTTGCAGTTAAAAGCTTGCAACATTGGCATTATGTAAATCAATGGTAAAAATTACTATACCTGTTTCTCAAAGAAGCAATCTCAGCAATAATAAGCGCTCACTCTTCGTACTTTTACTTAAGCTACATACTGAATATACATCAATAAAATCCCCTACTACAAGTGCTAAGATGTAGATAACTTTTTTCTAGCTACATTTCCGCAAGGCAGACGATGCATATGCAGAATGAAGATGTCAAGTAAACTTTTTCCGTAAGGTTGTGGTACTACCGTTAAAAAGGGAAATTTTGATACAAGTCGTAGTTCTCTTTTCAAAGATTACCACTATAAAATTTTTAGATTCTTTCTGATTAAAAGGGAGCAAATGAAAAACCGACCTCATTTGGTGGAGAAGAAGTTTTATAGGAGTGTTAATTAAATTAGAAAACTGAGACTTTAGGCTACCGCTCCACGTCGCCGGTTTATCAAAAAGCCTTTTTTTGATGTTGCTATAAGAGGAGAAATATTGCGTTAAAAGAGCGCGACATCATGTCTAACCATTATTTTCACGGCAGCACTTATCTGTACATCTCATGGCTTGGAATCTGAATATTGTTGAGTATTTTACTTTACTATTTTACTTATTACTTATTTTATTACTTATTACTTTACCAGGGAGCACTTTACCTTATTACTTTACTTACGTATTTTACTTATTACTTTACCAGACAAATCCTTTTCCCTCAAGTCCGTTCATAAACCGTGCCAGAAACACCGTTACCGGAGTCTTGCCAACGTGTCTAAACCGCCATTTTTCGTTCTGTCTTCTGCTTCTTTGTCATTATATTTCCTTAAATAATTCTATATTCAAAGATTGTGTTCTACGTCCAGGCACAACTACTCAGAGTCAATCACGATCAATGGCTATCAGCTCAACTGAGTTTATAAAGCGAAATCGCATATCCGACTAAACCTAGTTAAAGTTGGTGACTGATACCTAACATGGAGATGTTGAAGAATGAGTGGTGGCGCAAATGTGCCTCGGTAATGTGGTGGTAGAGCACGCGTCCCGAATAGGATGAAACACGGGTTCGATTCCTGCCTGAAGCAGTGTTTTTGTTCACCACTCACTTCTCTTAGGAATATACAACTAATCATAACACTGCGATAAATGCAGTAAAATACTATAAATTTCGAATATTCATACCACAGTCATTCTTTTGATCTGAAGATCACACTTCACATGTGCAGAGCACGATGCGGTAGATCACTGTGACTGCACGGTTGATTGAGAGGTAGATGGAGCTTCCTAGTCTTCATTGTGTTTTTTAATTCTGATTAGGTGATGATGTGTTCGAGTCATTGTTGGAAGCAATTTTGAAGTTCTGGCCTCCTGAATTCCAGCAAAGAGATCATAACGAGATGTCCGAATTCATGGTAAATAAAAGTATTTGAAGCCTTTTTGTAGCAGAGTCATACGTTTTACGTAGTGCTTCCTAATGCCAATGTTTTTCCTACCCTAAGAATTTTGTCAGCGAATTATTGCGTCAGCAGTCACGTGACCGCCACACCCACCGTGTATGAATGGCTGTAGATAGTCCATACCCACACATCGCATTCACCGTATTTCACCTACGGCCTTGCAAAGAAACTATCTTTTCAAGATATAAGGCGCAGATTTGTGATCCGGAAGCACTACGCTATCTTACGATTATTAGGCCGAAAGAAACAGCTCATTTCGTCGAGAAATATGCGATCGTTTCGCATGGAGATCATAGCGTTATAAAAGGGTGTCTTAAAAAAGCGGCGACGTGGACCGGTAGCCTGAGGTGTCAGCTTTCGAATGGATGCCAACACTCCTATGAAAAGCTTTTGTCCAGCGAATTAGATCGGTTTTTCATTTGTTCTCTTATAATCAGAAAAAACCCATTTTTATTTACAACATTCCATTCTGTTTGTGGCGATAAAATACCTCCGACGTATAAACTTTACGTGTTGGGTTGGGATTTGAGTTTTACACCTAGCGTGTATTATTGTGCGTATTTTCGTTGTTTATGTAGAACTTTTTACTGCATTTTTGAGAAGTTTTCGGGTTTCTCTAGTTGAAATGTGGAAGGAACGTTGCTCAATATTTATGTGAACTTTGCTACGACACAGTCTTCAAAGCTCAGAACTGTTTTTCTTTCCTCTCTTACAACTCAATATGAAGACGAGTTCAAAACTTAAACTTAGAATTAGAATCAACTTAATTCATGATATCAAATAACTATTGAAAGTCTGCTAGAAGACCATCTGCAAACTCTAGCCGCACCGCTGCCGTTTGTTGCTAAATTTGCGGATCTCGTCCGCGCAGTCATTCACACACCCAATCTGAGCAAAAAATGCAAGCCGAGTGTAGATCAATTTAATTCTACTTGTCATGCAAAGCAGGTTTCCGTTGATCATGAAATCGAATTCACTGAATCGAGGAAAAAACTCAACACCTTATTTTTGAAATTAAATTGGAAAAACATTAAAAAGCTGACTTCCGTTTTACATGAAAATATGACTAGGGAGCGAGTTTATCAAAAAACGTTCTTCCAAGTTTTTGGCTAAGAAATGCTCAAAAGCCTCTACATCTGCATTAAAATAGCCATATCGGCTGGTTATATTAAGTGGAGAAAGCCAGATCTATATGTGAAACTAGACGGAAATAAAAATGATTGCTGCAAAGATATGTCGGCCACTACGATAGCTGAAAAAAGACTCCTTAAATCATTGCTGCGAAGGAAGAAATTGAGATCATCATCAAATGGTCGAATCTTTCCATAGATAAGTTCTGTGTGGTAAATACTGGAAATTTATCAACACTATTCCTTTATACACCTTTATACCTCTTTTTTTGTAAAAAGTACGACGAAAGTTAATAAAACCCTAGCAAAAATATCATAAGTGAAGAGCGCACGTGGCGCAGTGATTAGAGGTGCTCTGCGTCGCACAGCACACGAGGTGAATGGTTCGATCTTGCACTCATGTCTCATCAAATCATCCATTCCTCCGGGGTGAGTAAATTGACGCCAGGCTAGTCTGAGATTTGTTTGGGAAGATAGGTAGAACTGACTCGGTCAGAGGAAGTATCGAGTCATCGTAAAGGCCAGATATGCATTAAATCACCTCACACGAAGTTAAAAATTGGAGTCGAATGAATAGCGCATTCCTCAGGAATTGATCAACGCCGAGAGCTTTATCCTTTTAGGTTCATATATACGTAGATCGAAACGTATCCTTATTCTCTAATAGGCTCTGTAACTCTTACGATTGCAGGCTTTCAGAACAGAACGTCTGAAATGCCCGTGTCATTTTCGACTCTCCTATTTATCATTCTAAAAGTCTTTTATGCGATATGCGACACTTCGACAAAAAACGCCAGTTTACAAGATCTGAAATTATCTGTTGTTTTTAAATCTTTGTTCTTGCCAATTATAGCTCTGATGATCTAAATGCTTGACTTTGTGAATTAGAAATCGATCCATTCTCGATGTATTTAGTCAACCTCATTTGCCAAATATGACAGCCTTACGATGTGCGGACGAGTAGATTTCTGGCTGAAGCTTGAAAGTGGTGTCGCCTAAATAACGAATAAAAGTTCCAAATTCGCTCATTATTTCGAATTTTCATCGTTTTAAATTTCGTAATTCCTCTTCAAATAGTTTCTCTATGGCTACTGTTAAGCAACAACTTCGCGGATCTGACCAAAAAAAAATTGTTCTTGTGCCTTTTCATTCACAAATTTCTCAGTTACTTCTTAAGGAAGACCCTTGTCACCACAATGTGCGAATTTATTTGACTGCACCCTGCACGTGAGTGTAAATTCAATACTGCTGCAGTGCTACTAAAATTTTTAGTTGAATGAGAATGTTTATCTTAAGCGCATTACAATTCAGATTCAGTTTCCGCCGACAGTCACCGATGCCGAAAAGAAGTGCGATCGAAACGGACTCGTGGCCAGCATTCGTACGGCTCTATTCACAACACTTTGCCACATCATTCTCGACCAATTGGCCATGATGATGTTCGTGGTCTACAAGATGTCTTTTTTCACAAAACAAAGTTATACATTAAAAAAATTAGTTCGAACCATAAGAGTTCCCGAAAATGTCATATGTTGTGGAGGGACAGACTCAACATTCATGGCTTTCGTACACATGTTATCGCGATCATTCTGCATATTCCCGTCACCGTGCTGTCGACGATAATGCACCTCCGTTCCATTGCATTCGCGACTGCAAAGAACTATAAGTCTTAGAGAAGACACCTTACTCTGCCAGAACATAGAACTAAAAAGAATAAAAGCAGTTTGAACATCGATTCTCTTTTGTCCTCAAAACCCTTTCAATCATCAATTGCCTCAATAATGTTAAATTATTCTGTAGAGAAGAAATTTTGAAAAACTTACTAGGAAACACTGTTGATTTTGAAGACATTATTTCAAGAACATTCAGTTTTTCTCACGTATCAAGACATTTACTAGTTATCAAATGCAGCCCTGCTTTTCAGTTGCTGTTATATATATATATATTTTTTTTTTGAAGTCTTTCTAATTGACCTTGATTATCAAGAACCCACCCATTCCCGTTAGACCAGGGGACGCTGTCTGACACGGCAATGGTGTGTAACTGATTTTAACAGTGAGCTGACCCAAAATGGCTGAAATCACAGCATCAGGTAGAAGTGCACTACGAACTTGGCTTTCGAGAACGTCAAAAACCTGAAATTTTCTCAACCTTTTCGAAGATCTCATTTGGAGGTATTACTAGTCAAATTATGTGAAACTATATAAAACCATGTTAACACTGGAAGGCAGGCGAATTGTCTAAAAATTCCGCTCATCTCTTACACATTCGCAAACTCGCGAAAAAATAGTGGAGATCCATAAGTTCCAAACTCACAGTTTGCATTACAAGGCGTTGCACAAATGCCTGAGCACTCCCCTCACTGGTTGCAATGCTAGGGAACTGAGCCGGACACTGGGGGCGGTAGAGTATGCCATAGCAACGGGCAAAGTGAAGCCGGTGACGTTGAACGTTCTAGTGCTCGCTACAACGAAATTTCACGGTTTTTTTGTCCAGAATTCATTGGAAACTGGATCACCATGTTGAATTGTTTCTTAGAAATGCTTAACTTTGAGATTCAAATTTCAAAACTTTTCTATCATAAGGCTCATCAAGATAGCTCTTGAGTGCTGTCTATGTATAAAATAAATAGGCTCTCATTAAAGTTTGTAGACTTACATGTAGTACTGATTATATCTACAACACAAAAAAATTTAATGATCACTACCTTGACCTGCAGGAGTCACCCCACATCCCCACACTGTTGATATTGTAGCTAACAGCAAAATCATGAAGAAATGCAACAGACCCGCTAAGTTTGATAGTATTTCCATGTTTGTTTCTTAAATACCTGAAAAAACAGCTTGATCCTAAATAGATAGAGATTTAGTTATCTTATAAGAGATTAGCAAAGTCACAACAAACTGGTCACTCAGCACGTATACGTGAATGACTTTTCCGTGGCAGATCTTTGACTTTTCGAAAAACTTCAGGAATTCTAAATTCGTCTAAATCAATGCAACATCTCTTATAGCATGTTTTGTAACATGCTTTGTTATTCCGTAGAGCGCAAGAATCGGTCAATGAGATTAAATGTGTGTTGAATGATGAATGACAAAGAGCAGCATTGAGAAAATGAAAAAATAATGAATGCATCGATTGCTCAAGCAGTGCCGCTTTAGATCGGTTCCCGCCTTCTCATCTTTGATGATGTGACATAAAACTTCGATTTTCCCAAAATCAAAACATTCGCGGTCGATAACGCCGAAACTAAGAACATGTAATTCTGAGAGAGAAGTCGTAAAAGAAGGTATTCAATGGTAAAACAAAACAGAACTTTCAGTATAAAATCTTTCCTCGTCAAGCTTTATTGCGCTCATTATACTCTCATAGTTAGTGCGCTTATGAAATGTTCTATGTTGATAGGAGAACTCAGCTGATACCATTAGTTGAGATATCCTGCAGTTCTGTGGACGCTTTGAAAGAAGCGGAGAATGAGGTTTCCACCAATAAATATCCACAGATATGAAGAAGTAAGGGGGAAACCGTGTCATAGTCGATGACATTAGGAATAACTGCATTAGGGTGTCAACTCTTGCCAGGGGGCACAAGAATTGCAGACTTGATAACTCTGATAGTGTGCCAAGATGAAAAAGCACGATGGACGTTATTAGGAACGCGAGAAAGGTGACAATGTGCAGAGGCTTTTTTCATATATCGTAGCATATTTCAAGTTTTCCCAGAAAGTTGAATGTTTATAGAACGCCAACAATTTTTTTCAAATTCTCTGCGTCGTGTAAAGAAAGCAGAAATTTCAATAGATCCTTTCATTATTATTTGAGCCAACATGTCATGTGGTCTGGTAAGGGCTCTTGTACAGCCCGAAACACGTGTTTCGTCCTTACAGACTTGTCAGCCGGGCAGAACCCGTCGTCTGTCGATCTTTTTATAGTCAATTCTCTCGGGAGCGTTATACTCCTTATAGAGAGTTGTCGACGACGTACGTTTTACACTCTATGTCAAGCGAAACCTTCACCTAACCCATAGTGTTGTGAACTCGATTGCTAGCTGGCTGGTATTTTTATCATATTATACCTCTCCTTCGAGTGCTTTATTAAGACCACGCTCAAATTCAAATTAATTTCAATAGATCCTTTCATTATTATTTGAGCCAACATGTCATGTGACGACGGGTTCTGCCCGGCTGATGAGTCTGTAAGGACGGAACACGTGTCTCGGGCTGTACAAGAGCCCTTACCAGACCACATGACATGTTGGCTCAATTAATAATGAAAGGATCTATTGAAATTTGAGCGTGGTCTTAATAAAGCACTCGAAAGAAAAGCAGAAATTGTAACTGCACATTTCGTATCGCAGAGTTTCATTGCACTGCTTGGTAGCGAAATCTCCAGTGGTTCATCGCTCTTCTCTGAATGTTTATAAAAAATCTGGAAGACCCTAAAAGTTGTTTTTATGACCATTGATTAATATAACTTACTTTATATATTCACTCTGAAGTAATCCGAAAGTGAACTGAGTGACAGATATTTAATGAATTTCTACTCGTCAGGTAGTAAGTATTCCTGCGATCACCAGGGTTGCCATTGTTTTGATACCAATGTAGTCAATTCACGTGCCGGCAGAAAAAGCTTCTATACTTGGCAATGCTGTCGCTAAACTTCAGTCTTCAGTATCTGGAGATTCTCGTTTTACGACGCCTCAAGACAAATACAGTTGCCCGTTGTTCAAGAACAAAACAGCGTAGATCATCGGTTGCTCTTTTCTGAGGTTCCATCTTCTTAAATATTCAACGTGTTGCTCACTAGCAATAATGACTGTCCAATGATACTCCAACAGTTTGACGTTTGTAACGTAGAAAATCTCATTCGTGAGTTTGCAGAACTGCTATTTGGAGAATGACGGCTTGGGCATGTTACTCTAAAATACCTTCTACTCAAGGTTTCATAGATAAGCAGTTGTAAAGGAAATCTTTTGCGCCTCCATATGGGTGACATAACCCTTGTTATCCAAAAAGGAAAGCTTCATTCCAGTTTCAGCTTGCTAGTAAGAAATCAATCATTTTACTGCGAGAAATGTAGTAATTGTGTTTTCTCTGCTTAGTGAATGACAAATCAAAAGTACCGCCAGCGCTATAGAGTCATCGGCTTTGCTGAGTTTTTTATTGAATGCTAAGAGAAGCCGAATAAGCAATTTCGTTTTTTGTTTCACACCACTCGCCCCGTCCTAGTGCGATGGCTGTGAAGATTATTATTGAACGGAGAACAATCACTGTGAACATGACCTAAATCACAGTGGGCTCTGATGAAGGCTTTCCAATGAAGCAAAATATTGACAGCTCATAACGAGTTTTACTATAAATCGATATATGAACGTCATTTGTTATACAATGCAATGCGTCGGGCCTCGGTTTGTGGTTTCGCTAAAGTGCTCGCTAAGTAAATTATCGCTCACTTAAATTCAAATATTTTATCAGTGGATAGTAGAAGAACTCAACAGTCAGTTTTTTGATAGAATATGGTTTGAGCGCGTTTTTTTCTGATATAGCTTCCACTCAGGATTCCACAAATGACGATCCGAAAATTGTTTCGGAAAGAATTTCCTTCTTCATGTATGTGGTAATTCACTGTTAGTCAAGAAATTCGAAAACTCCTGCCAATCGCATTGTGTTAGCGAGAAACGTTTAATTCGAAACGTAGAAGATTATGGTTTCTCCGCTCATGAAAGACAAATTGAGAGCACAACTAGCGCATTGAGTCATCGTCTAATTTAAGAGAAATTTATGAGTGCTAAATGTAGTTGGAAATGGAGCTCCGTGTCATTCTTATTAGATTTGGGATTGACGAACAGAAGTGCCGTAGCATGTTCCTTCTGCTTTCACTGGATACCGTGCTCAGTTAGAGATATTTCGACCAAAAGCGAAAGAGTACCACCGTGGTTTTCAATGATTCAAGCGTCATGCTGAATGGCAAATCGATCAAATTGGAGGAAAAACAGAATGTCAGTTTTCAGGAGCAGACAACGTGGCAGCCATTGTATTCAAGCTTTCTTGATCATAGCTCGATTTGCTGTGCCAAAAAGCCAACTTTCTTTTGATCTCGACTGCTTGATCAATACTCTCTCTGATTATCGTAGCGCGAATTCACCATGAAGCGCACCAAAGACAGTAAAGGCTTCAGGAAAATTTATATAAATCCTGGCGATTTCCTCTCCACTGTTTATAGAAACCTTTTGATTGCGGGTGCTTATTTCGCTTGGTATGAAATGTAGTTTGAAGGTAATGTTAATTCACATTTGGCATAGCATTATTTTAATTATAGGTGTTAACTATGAGAGTTAATTGGATTGTGAGACCCCAATAAAAATCTATGGCAAGCATAGTGGTTCAAAATTTTCTATTTGACCGTCTATGTAAACGAAAAAATGCATGATTTTTCTCAACGGTGGAGACGGAAACATGTGTTTGGGTGCACAACGATGCGTGAAAAAGACTACTCATATCCTTGCAACAGAGTCGTCTATGCACTCATGTTATTATTAACAAAGGCTGTTCTCTTGTTAGTTCTTAAGGGACGATGTGTACCAGCTTAGGTACACGATTATTTGAAGGCCTATCTCGCTGCAGAAAATTTTCCCTTAGACATTTGGTAATAATTCTGAAGCTCAAGTCTCTGCGATTCCAAAAACCTGTCTAGTTTCGGAAAAAGCTTTTTATCACATTGTAACAGCGGAAATAAAGTTATTTTTTACACTCAATTTCTTTATTCACCATGGTGGGTCGCCATATGGAATCTTCATCAAAGTTTCAATGCTCATCAGATAGCACGAATCTCGAAGAATCTGATGATAAAGTTGGTTTTTTGAAAGATTATCAGAGAACGCTGTGCAGGCGAAAGAAAGATCACATTTCACGCCTAAAAATGTTAACCCGCCACTTGGACGTCATAGGTGATTTACTGGTAAATAAAGGTGAACTTCATAATTCAGAGGTGTCTTATTGCTGCATAAAGGATGGAATATCAGGAATAAACCTTCTGGCGATATTTTTTTGATTTAAAAAGTAGCTAGTACTCTTGAAATCCTTCATTTTTCTGCGGTAATACCACATCCTGTACAAAAATAAACTTTCAACGCCTATTGAGCATTGTATCGCCTGTCTTTGAAAGAACGTAGCTTGAATACACATCTTTTACAACCAACATCTCTAATCAAGGTTTATGCTAAGTTATTTCTAATATATAGCTCGAGGGGGTGTAGGAAGAGCGCGCGTTCATCATCATGCATGGTGCGTCTATTTCCCTATCATCACCCACATTCGCAAAACGTATTTTTCGTCTTTCCAGACATTCTAGTAGTTATTCGATAGCTTAAATCTGAAAAAATTGAAAGATGTACTTCACTCTCAAGGATCTCTGTATTACACTATAACAGAGAAAGGAATATGTTATTTAACACATGAGCATCTTTCGATGAGCAATGCTTTTCCTCAAAAAATACAGCAGTTCTACGACGACACAAATCTCAGCAAACTTAACTTAAAAAATTTAGGAATATGCATTGTTACTTATATAACTTAGAGAATTGAATGGTGAGCAAAAACACGGCCTCAGGCGGGAATCGAACCTGCGTTTCGTCCTATCCGGGGACGCGTGCTCTAACCACTACACCACCGAGGCACTTTTGCCCGACCACTCAGTTTTCTAGGTTATATAAGCAACATTAGCAATGCGAAATAAGCAGTAGAAATACTATAATTTCGAAGTATTATATATAACAATAGCTGTCAGCTTCACGAGATTTATAAAGCGAAGTCGCATATCCGACCAAACCTGTTAAAGGTTGGTGGCTGATAGCTAACATAGAGATGTTAAAGAATGAGTGGTCGGGCAAATGTGCCTCGGTGTTGTAGTGATTAGAGCACGTATCCCCGGATAGGATGAAACGCGGCTTCGATTTCCGCCTGAGGCCGTGTTTTTGCTCACCACTCAATTCTCTAAGTTATATAAGTAGCATCATAACACTGCGAAGTAAGCAGTAGAAATACTATAATTTCGAAATATGCATTGTTTTTGAAAGAGACTTCTTAGTTTGTCGTTATAGCTGAAATAACCTTGAACTTTACACTAGGCGCGCACAAGATGCTAGATCTGAATCGCGCTGCGCGACCGACACGGCGCCGAGTGCGAAACTCAATAATCTTTAACTGTAACAAAACATTAAAACGTTTTTCTCAAGTAGCCAGCTTATCATTGAGATTGTTGTTGGGATCGAATTGTTATTAAAAGTCTGGATGGAAACCTCTATTCTTGAGTGTGAAAGAAAACTTGGCACTTGTACGTTAAGCGGTGACAAATTTTTAAGCTTTTCTCATTCGCTGAACAGGTAGTTTTCAGAGGAGTATTTGTAGCCATTTGAAAGCTTGAAACTCTGCCTACAGCTGCACATTGTTGGTTTTCTAAAACACCCCTTACAACCCTGTAACAACCAGATAAAAATTTATTTCGCACTCGCATTTCGCCTTTCTTTTGCTACGAGTATGAATTGCTAGAAGCACTATCAATATGTCAGCGTGTACAGAATTTCCCGTTCTGTCAAAATCACGCGTTTTTACTTGAAGTTTCTGTCTATGTGATAAAAAGATCCTCAGTAAAATAACAATAGTTGCCACCGTTCTAACGCATATTGCGGTAGATCACTGTCGAGTTGTGCGATAGATCAGGCGATTATCTTACTAACAAGTCACTGCTGCGACTTGTCCTCACATTTTACACAACTATGAACCTTTTCGGCGACTTTGCTTACCGGCCAACTTACGGAGCGAAAGAACGGGGCCGGGACGGACGACCGATCGCGTTTGAAATATTGTTACTCAATTTGAGATTTTCCTCCACATCGACGGCACCTTCAGATAAAAACGTAGAGTCTGCTGCTACGGAAAATTGTCTACACATTGATATGCTTTTCGTGCCTTCAAGAATTTATACGCGTGGTAAAATTGAAGTCGAAAGGCGAATGAGAGACGAAATTTTATTCTGTATGCTACAGCGATATAAAAGGGTGATCTTAAAACCGGCAGCGCGTAGTTCTAGCCAGAGATATGAGCTTTCTAATGATTACTAACATTTCTAATAGAAGATCCTGTCCAGCGAATGAGATCGACTTGAAAATTTAAAGCCGTCTACCATATAAGTACCTTGCAGCATAATATAAAAACTATTTGAAAAATAAAACCCATTCAAGCTCTCAATTAATTATTGAAGCCTCGGGAAGGAGTAAAAAATACTTTATTTGAACATGGGTGCAGATGGGAGAGAAACACCAGAAAATACTTCTCTGGAGATACTTATTTCTGACCAATAGTTTGCATATTGCCGATGTTCTAAGCCTTTTGTTCAAAGACGGCTGCCCTTTACCGCTCGATTTCGTCCACTATCCATAAGTACTCAACGTTCTCTCATTTACCTTAACTCTGAATGATTGGAAATAAACGAATGATTGATATAAACTTATAGTGAGAGTTATCGATGAACTGGTATCGAATACAGCATGCATTATCATTTTTGTTGTAAATTACTCATTGTTTTCAATTTTTTTATAATGGCTCTTGAGTCCCGTATAAAACTAATTTAGGTCAAAATAGGGTTTTTTATTGTGATATCCTCCATACAATTCAATACAGTTGATTAATTGCGAAATTCAGCTTAATTCCGTAATAAACCAACGTTTTTTCTTTATACAAGACTCATATATCCAAACCAAAATCATATAAGCGAAAAGAGAAAATCATTTTCTATCAAGGTAAGTACGCGAATCTCAACAACTTTAGCAAAATGGAGAAAAAACTTTGAACATAGCGAAAATCGCGTATTTTGCTCTGCGCTCATCGATTGCTATAGCCGCCCCTTAGGGGTTACTTATATTGAGGAAGACAGTGGTATGATTAGTGCTGAAATCCATCAGGAAGCAAGGTACTGTTTCGATCACTCGTCAGATGGTTTCTTGCGACTTGCGTGGGAATACCTTAGCTTGTCTATATTCAAGATTGCGGGGAGAATCGCTTTGATCAGCCGACATCCTTGGGCATTCAAAAATCAGGCGAATTTCCAAAGCACATGAAATATTCTAAGATCATTGTAACAGATGAGTGCGAAGAAGCGAATCAGATGTAGCAAGTGTTGAAGTCTGCTCGCACAGTAATCGCTTGCTGCATTGCTGGCATTCCCTAGAGTCCGTCTTCATCAGACTTTGAATCGAAGATAACTTCCACAACAGATATGAATAACATTTTCACAAGAAAAGTAGCTAATTCTCGATAATTCTATTGCATTTTAACACTAATGCGCTACACCAGAATGCATAAATCACATTTGAATTATAATTGTGTCGGCTTCGTCTCATTTTTATTTATATTGCTTGTGCTTTCATTACATCAAAATATAATATTAAAGTGTATGATGTGATTGTTATATTGTTTCTTTTTATTTTGCCTTTACAATCTTCTCCAATCAGGTTCTTTATGACTAATGGAAGACAGCATTTGTACCCGAATCATCCAAGCTTGCGCTTTTCGCAAAACGTCTAATAGCTATGCTTAATCGTTTGAAAAGTAGGGAATCACAAACCGAACCTTATTTCCGGCAAAGTTTTCGTTTGAGCACGTGAATTTCTCTAAACTCATCCCGATGAGCTACATTTTCATAGCCAATGGAAATGCCTATTTGCCGAGTCATTTTTACGAATTCCACTTTCTGCTCTCTTCCAGCACACACAGGCAGCTGTGCAGAAAATGTTATTTTTCTAAACGGCTTTTCTGTGTGTGATTGGCGAAATGAGAAGCAATGAACGAGGGTATTTTTGTTACTTGGCTTCTTTACCACTTACTGATGTAGCCGCTTTCGGATAGTTTCACTTGGCCGTTCAGAAAACAAAGCCAGTTATCATTAGATGTCTCACGTCTAAATTTTCTGTACTGTGACTGTTCGTTCGACAGTTCAAAACTTCTCTCCATCTCGTCTTGTGTGGAGCAGATGACAAAGCAATCATCAATGTATCTACATCAGACTAAAGGTCGGAGACTAATTACTGGGGCTCCCACTTCGGAGATGAAGGCAATAATAAGAACCGATGCCAGTCACTGACCCATTGCCAACCTTTTCTTTTGTGCACAGTGATTCCCGGACCATCTAAAAACCGAGCAGTTTAGGCACTAATTTAGGAGAACCATCAGCTGCTGAACGGACGAACCGTCCATGTTTCTTGCTCCTTGCTGTTGCTTCGCCTCGCATGAGCTTCAAAATAGACTTCGTGAAAGGCCAATAATGAAGAGCATAATTGTAAAGGACAACAAGGAGCAGGGACATTACCATCACCGCCATTTCCTCAACAGTTCTTTAGACATCAAGGCCTCATTAATTAAGTCGATATAAAATTTTGGATATTTACGGACGATACTTTCAAAATCCTCAATCACTCTCGCGCGAAAAAGTTTGGCTCCGACCTCACAGAGTCACAAAAGTGTGGGATGCGAGAGGTTCGGGAAACGATAAGGCTCAAAAATATTACACTATTCGTTAGTGATAAGGGTGGAGAGTTTTGTATTGATATTGATATAACCAAAGAGCATCTGGAGAATGCTTCCCTCTATCGACCGTCTTCTGAAAAGGGATTCCAAAAGCAATACCGAAGGTGATAACGATAACGATAAAACGATAAGTGGGTAAGAGTGGCAAAGGCAACTGGTTGAAAACATCTCTTATTTCTCATTTGCAAGTTAGTTTAACAACATGTCCTGTCTGATATTTGCTTATGAAAACACATAAGTTAGTGCGCGCTGATGATCTTACATCTAACAGTCCATCAATATTTGATGTTACAGCCATCACCAGCTGTATAGACGAAGTTATAAATAGATCAGGATGGTTTGGTGCTCCAATAATAACCAAGTTGTTAAGATATATCTCAGCTCATCTTTGACACAAAAATTTCTTGGATTGTCTACGCAACGCGCTTCCTAGTAGCACGTACCTAACGGAGTCTGTCAACGTCAACGCTTAGCGTCAAATGACTCTGCATCACAAGCCATTTGCGAGCTCCTCATTCAGCATCAATGAGCAGTAAACATGTACGGCTTGTCGATTTAGCACCTGATGGTTCTTCTAAATGATTCCTCAAACTGCTCGGTCTTCAAATGGTCTGGAAATTGTTTCGCACAAAAGAAAGGGTAGGCGATGGGCCAGCGATTAGCACCGGTTCTAGCTATTTCCCTCATGTCTAAAGTGGAAGTCCCAGAAATCAGTCTCCACTTTACTCTACTGTAGATACATTAATGATTGCTTTATCATCTGCTCCACGCAAAAAGAAATGGACAGATGTTTTGAATTCTTGAATGGACAGTCAGTGTACATAAGATTCCCTCGTGAGACACCTGATGATAATTGTCTTCCCTCTCTTAACGTCCAAGTGAAGCTATAAAAGCGGCTACTAGGTGATACCGGAAGCCAACAGCAGAAATATTTTGGTTCATTGCCTCTCATCTGACCCCTTACACACAAAAAAGGCGCCTATAAAAAAACAAGTTACGCACTGCTCCTTGCGCGTGTACTGGTAGAGAGTAGAAGATGGAATCCTTAGAATTGGCTCGACAAATAGCCGTTTCCAATGGCTATGAAAATGTAGCCCATTGGGACAAGTTTCTACGAATTCACATGGTTCCAAACGAAAACTTTGCTGAAAATAGGTCGTTTGTGCTTCCTTTTTCTTCTTACGAAATAAGTATAGCCATCAGACTCTGTTCGAAAAGGATAAGCTTAAATGATTCGGTTCCAATGTTTGTAATACCGTCAAATAATTCTAAGCGTAAGCTTCTCGTAATTGCCTATAAGATAGCTTATGTACAACAATAAGATGCATACTTTGTCCTAACGCTAAAGGCGGTTGCTGCATAAGTAAGGGTACAGTTTACTCGATCTCTTGCAAAGCGTGCAGCAGCGAGTATATTGGCGAAACGAGTAGGCCACTCTGTGTCCGCATAAAAGAACACCTAGCCAACAAACGTAAATCTAAACCAAATACCCACTAGGCACGCACAGGGCAAAAACACATGAGGAGGAAGACTTTGATGTAGAAGTAAACATATTTGCACATGAACGGAACACCTCGGCGCCCAAAGGTCTTGAGCTGTTTTCGATAAATAATTAAAAATCCCAGCATGAATCGTAAAGATGAGTGCCTCCTAATTATGCATGATTTTGCGCCATACCTTGGAACCATATTTAAGGATCTGAGCCAGGCACACACCTCGTCCATGTGAGATTCAGTGCTGTTGGTCTACATATTTACTAGACAGCAAAACAATGAAACGGTGAGTCAAATGAAGCTGATTATTTACGATTTTGATGTCGTTCAAAGTTCTCTTATCCCTGCTTTGACTGTAAGGGCGTTTGGTTGAATAACTGCTTCAATGTGACTCTTTCAGTCTCTAAAGAAGGCAAGACTGCAGAAACACTAGCCACTTATTCGACCTCTATTGTACTATTTTGTGCAAAATGAATGTGTACTAATAACCTTGTCTTTGTTGAATAGAATAAAGTCACGGATCAATCACTGCCGAGGTTGATCGATTGTCAGTCTTGGGAATTGCATTATTTTATCGCATTTAATGGTATTTGTATTGAACTTCATTCAGTATTTCCTACTACCAACAACCTCGTCTCCGTCACTGTTGATCCAGAATATTGTCACAAAAATAACTGATTCACGATTGTCAAGAAGCCAACGATACAAATGCACTTTTGTAAGAAAATCTGTAAAGGAAGACATTATTGACTAAAACGGCGCAACTTTCACTGCAAGAGTTTCTGGCAACAACATCTAAAGATCAAAAATCAAGCTGGTTGAGCTTTATTATTCTCATTAGTCATATCCCACCTAAAACTCCTATGAAATCTGCTTTGTTAACGGAGAGGCCGATCGATAACAGAAATAAGAACCTATGGAACTTTATCAATTTAGAAACAGGCTGGCAGTAGAGTGGCACGAAGAAATCACCATCTTTGAAAAAAAGGAAACCGTGTCAAAACTTGTTGTAGAAAAAGCAGCTGCATTAAGGCATCAGGTCTTCCCCGTAAAGTGAGGATCTTATAGTTTGATGAAATTGCTAATGAATAGGTATGGGAAGGTACAGTAGATGATGTTAAGAGTGAAATGTGCAGCGAAGCTAGCAGAGAAGCCCTTAATCACCTTATCATACGTTTGAAGTCAAGGTGGATGTTTTTGAGAGCGCTAATCACTCGCAGTTTCTCCACAATGTGTACGTAAAACAAAGCTTGTTGAATTCTCATTCCATTTATTAACTCTTACAGATTCCTTAGGTTATCTCATTTCCGCAAATAGCTAGTAGCGGACCACTTGAAAATTAAGACAGCTTTTCTTTTAGTACTGAGTGACAATCTTACCCCTTCAGTACACAAAGTTTTTGAAGTGATACGATATCTTTTACCCAACACAGCGCTTCAACGCAAATACTGTTGCGTCTCACCAGAAGAAAAGCAAGTTCGAGCGATACAAGCTTGCACCTTGAGAACATAAGCTATGACTTTTAATAATACCTAATGCAGATTAAGATACTTCATGCACTGTTACTTCATTAAAACTGTTTCATTGTTTGCTAGTAGGCGTGCTTACAGCTTTTACAATTGCAGACTTCACAACGGTATCTTGCAAACTGCTTTTGGCAACCAGGGATTTTTACCTACCGTTTTAGAGATAATTCATATGATACACATCAACTCTCTAAGGAATTAATTTTACTTGCCGATTTTCATAGTGGACATGAAATGCATCTTTGCAGGAGATTATATTTGTTTTTAACAATCCTGTAGCCACTGAAAATGTGAGTGTCGAAATGTATGAATCTAGGGAATTATTTTTGCTTGATATTATTCAGTGAACTCCGTTCACTAGATATGACTACTTCTAATGGACGAATGTGCATTTCAGTTGAAGCCTAGAAGTGATACCACCGTGAAACCATTGCGCGCAATTTATTTTGAACCTTTCTTTGTTTTCATCACTATAATCCTTTAATTAGCTTCTTCATGGATAGTCGTGATACAGCATTCCCGGATTATAAGTGATGGAACGTTTTTTCTGTAATTATTTTTTACTTGCAAATATTTCAGTTCAGTTGCTTTTAGTAGAAGGAGTGAATCTAAGTTTCTCATTTCGTGCGCTACATCTCTTTGAGAACAGCGTTTGGGATGTTTTTGATGAAACATGCCACAACTCTGCAGTAACACACGAAGATCACTAGCTTTTAAGGCTCAAAGGTTTTTAATTTTATTTCTACCACTAGATTTCTATAGCGGATATGAAGAACATCTCTAAGAAAACAGATTTGTTCCTGTAGATAATATACTACCACGAGTGCCCGACCACTAAGAATTTGAGAAATGATCCATCTATATGTTAATAAGTCGACTTCAGCTCCCAAATATGCCACTTCCCGATGAGTAGATGGGTCAAATATACCTTTGGCGTGTTGCTGCAGTAGATCTCATTTCAGTCACTTATTCTAAATCTCCCTCTGTTTTGATTTTTGTAGTTCTTCTCCAACTAGATTCGTTTATTTATAGCCAATAAAGAAGCAATGATACCAATATTTTCTTAAAGTATAAGAGACATCAAGTCCTCTCTGTAAATTTTATCGATAAATTCTTCAGATACCTATGAAAAAAACCGATCCGCGTTTGTCACAACGTACACGTCGCGGTTTTTTTACTGCAATACCCTGACTTTCAACACCAACCTTATTTGCAGTTTATCATCGCTCTAATGCTATAACAAATATCGCATCAATAAAAATATCTGTCTCAAATAAATCGCGGTTCAATTTCAGTTTCCACCGACGGTGGCTCGCGCTGAGAAGAAATGGGATCCAAACGGGCCTAATGCCAACATTCGAACCGCTTTGTCCACTACACTTTGCCACATCATTCTCGACCAATTTGCCATGATAATGGTTTATAGTCTACACGGCTTTCTCTTGGCAAAACGAATTTGCAAAGAAGAAGAATGCGACACAAACCGAAATAGTTCCTGTATTGTCAAGTGTGCGCCAGGAACAGGTGTTAATGTCACCATTTTGCCGTCTGCCTCCATACATATCTTCCTTGCATTCGATACATGAGTGCAAATACCGGTGACGACAGTGTTGCCAACGACAATGCACTTCCGTTCCACGTTATCCACTGCAAGAAACTTTATTGTTAGAAAGGGATGTTCTTATACTACAAATAGAAGCTAACGACAGTTTGAGCATTGATCTTCTTTTATACCTCAAAAAACGTTCATCCATCACCTGCTACATTGACTACAACACCGTTCTCAGTAAGCGGTTTCAGAAAAATTTGCTAAAAAACGTCGATTCTGAAGGCTCTCATTTTAGTGTCACTGTGTTAGCGTTTCACATAGAGACACTTTCTGGTCGTTTTTTTCTTTGCTTGCTTTTTGTGCACTAACAAACACATTTGCATATTTTCATTGCTTGTTATAATTATCTTTGGGATACATTGAATGGACGTTGATCATTAGAACACACCCAATTCCATTAGATTAAGGGCAGTTTTCTCACAATCCAATGGTACGTAGGTGATGGTAACGGTGCTTTGACCCAAAATAGACGAGACTACAGCATCAGGTAGAAGTGCACGGCGCGCTTGGCTTTCGAGAACGTCAAAGACCTGAAGAGCAATTTTTTGTTCCACAGCATTTGCTCGAAAATTCAACCAAATTATGCCAAATTATAAAAATCGTGTAGTAATAGGAGCTCGACGAATGACAAAAAGATGGCACCTCCAATGCATCAACAGTTCCTGGAAGGAAGGAAAAAATTGACATAAATAATTTCCAACTCATCGTTTGCATCACAGGACGTTGAACAAACGCCTGAGCACCCCCCCTCGTTAGGTGCAATACCAGGGAGTTGAGCTTGGATATTGGGTGCAGTAGAATAAATCATGGCAACAAGCAAAGTTGTGAGGCCGCTGACGTTGAACGTCCTAGTGCTCGCTGTAATAATATTTCGTAAGATTTTCAAGAATTTTTCCAAAATCAAATTGCCAGTATAGATGGTTCTTATTCATGTCTGACTATTGTTAGTCAATTTGAAGGCCTTTCATCGAAAGTTGCGGATTAGAACAATTCTTGAGTACCGATAATATTTAATTACCCTGGCCCGCAGAATTCACTTCACATCCTAGCACTCTCGAGACTGTGGTTAGCAATGAAATAGCAATGAAATCTGCCGCTAGTCTCACCACATTTGTACATTTTTTCATTTTTGTTCCCTGAATGTCTATGGAGACAATATGAACTCAACCTAAAACACTTTTCTATTTTTTGCGTTAGATCGTTCACAGACAACTACGAATTTGCTACTTTACACTTATACGTGATTGTCGCCGGCATGGCAGCTCGTTGAGTTCTCCAAGAAGTTTAGAAGTTTTCTTCAATCGAAAGCGGAATTTTTTGTGTGTAAGTTTCGTTACAGATACTGCTGTCTCGAGTCTAGAAATCATTTGATGAAGTCAACTGCATGTTGAATCTGGTATGACAATGAGCTGCAAGTAAAAGACCACAAAATTCACTTAATGCACCATTTCGTCGAGTGTCAATGTCCAATTCGATTCAACTTTCTCATTTCTGAGTCTGTAGCATTCAATTTCGACTTTTCCAGAAATGATAAATTTGCAGTCTACAAAATATCGAAGTCACAAGGGTACTAATAGGAGAAAATCTATGAAGAAGGATGTCGAATGTTAAAAGAAGAACGTCTGAAGAACGTCAAATAGGGATCCACGGACTAGAGTCGAATGAACAGGGTGAGAGGCTATCTGAGTTTATCATGACGACCCAAACCATCCATGGTAACTCGCAATTCCAAAAGCCTCTTTCTCAGCGATGGATGTGGGAGTCTCCCAATGGAGAGTACCATAACGAAATAGATCACATCATAGTAAATCGAAGGCTTTGCCTGACCGACGTCGCTGTTGTTCATAAGTTCTACACGGGATCAGACCATCGCCTCCTTCGCGCAACGTCCCGATTTTCGAGGAGAGGAGAGAAAGCCGCTAAATTCAAACAACGAAGTCCCAGAACTACTATAAACTGGGATGTATTCAAATCATTAGTCGGCTCTTGGGAAGATACCGTTGTCGACAACATCGACGAAGAATACGATCGACTCGTTGAATATCTTCGCGTTAGCGCTATGAAAGCCGAGAGTCCTAAGGTCACGAAGAGACGCTTGTCTGCGCAGACACTCGAGCTGATACGTCAACGTGGAATCGCACGAGCTACAGGCAACCGAATCTTAACGTCCGAACTTGCGAAACGCTGCAGAGAAGCGATAAAGGAAGACCTCAAGGAAAGAAGAGCAGCAGGTATGGCAGAAGCTGCAGAAGCTGGGAAGAGCATTCGCAAAGCCCAGCGAGGCTTTGCCAACTATAAGACCAAGATGATTGCACTCCGATACTCCTGGACACTTACAGCTTCAAGAAGGGCTATGGAGAAAATCATCCGCCAATACTTCTCGGATCTCTTCGCTAGCCATGTCCTCTTACCGTCATATAAATTGAAAGAGGGCGAACATCTCGTCCCACCGGTCCTCCCTTCCGAAATTCGACATGCTATATCGTCGGTGAAGACGAGAACAACACCCGATCCAGACAGGACTAGACCAGAACACCTGAAGAATCTGCCGCCAGTTCTCATCAACACCCTGGCTCGGCTCTTCACTCGCTACCTGTCAGAATGCAAGGTCACCATTCAAGGGAAAACCAGCAAGACCACATTGTTGTTCAAAAAGGGAGATCTTCACAACATAGGCAATTATCGCCCAATCTGCTTGCTGTCCGTTGTCTATAAACTCTTTACTCGAGTCATCCTCAACAGGATCGACAAAACACTGAGCGAAGGACAGCCATGCGAATAAGCAGGATTCCGAAAAGGATTTAGTACCATCGAGCACATCCACACGATTACAAGACTCGTTGAAGTTTAACGAGAGTACAAACAACCACTCTGTCTCACTTTCATCGATTTGAAGAAACCCTTTGATTCACAGGAAACAGAAACGGTTAAAGAGGATCTGGATAACCAGGGTGTCCCTACTCGGTACATAATGATCCTTCGTGAGCTTTATGAAGATTTCACGACCAAATTGTCTCCATTCTACAACAATATCACCATTGACGTTAGAAGAGGGGTTCGATAAGGCGATACAATTTGGCCAAAACTATTCACTGTCGCCCTACAAAACGTCATGCGAACGTTGGAATGGGGCGAAATGGGAGTGAAAATTGACGGTTGGCAATTAATCCATCTTCGCCTTGCTGACGATATCGTTCTCATAACACCAAATATCAGCCAAGCGGAACGTATGCTGACCGATTTCGATAACGCCTGTGGAAAGATTGGTCTTCAACTGAATCTAACGAAAACAATGTTCATGAGGAACGGATGGGTTTCTAATGCCCCATTCACGCTCAACGGAACGACAATTTCCGAATGCTCCAGTTACATCTATCTAGGTCGTGAAATCAACATGATGAACGACCTAGCTCCAGAGTTAAGCAGGAGGAAACGAGCGGCTTGGGGAACGTTTAAGAGCATCGAAGATGTAGTGAAGAGGACAAAGAACATCCGACTCCGTGCCCAACTTTTCGACTCGATAATTATCCCTGCCCTAACGTATGCAGCAGAAACCTGGTCGCTACGTAAGCAGGATGAAAGATCACTTGCCGTTATCGAACGCGCAGTCGAAAGGTCGATGCTAGGAGTATCTCATATTTCGCAAATGAGACAAAGGATCCGAACTTCCGACCTACGTCGACGATCGAAAATCAGAGACGCCGTTCTACACGCCAGGATATCGAAAATAAGGTGGGCCGGACACGTGATGCGCTTCAACGACAACCGATGGACGAGAGCCGTTACGGACTGGATTCCTCGTGACGTCAAGCGCTCTAAAGGAAGACCACTGACCCGTTGGTCCGATTTCTTCACGAAAGCGATGGAAGAAAGATATGATGCTCAGCGAATCCCTAGAGCAAGGAGGACCCACTGGACTACTCTTGCACGCGATAGGGAAAAATGGAAGAGTTGCTGGTACCCGCTCGAGTCACTCGACGATCAACGGGACGACAGGTGATACAGATGATCGTCAACTGATGATCCTAAGAATGTTATCGTAAGCAACACTGTGGTGGTAAGTGGTGTTATTGTAGCTGACGGTGTTATTGTAAGTGATGATGTTATTGTAAGTGACGATGCTATTGTAAGTGATGATGTTATTGTAACTGACGGAGCTTGACCAGGCGGCGGAACCCGTTTGAGTTGCTACGCTCGCTCCAGAATAACAAGCTAACGGTGGTATCCAGTGGGTGAATATATAGTGTGTTAGCAGCGGGGTCACTACTGATTATGTATGAGCAGGATCCCTTAACCGCGGTGGTGAGCCGAGCTTAGCCTAAGTGAGTTCGTTCCGTCACGGAAGCGCTATGTTCCGCTCACAATTCTATTGAATTCATTTAACAATTATATAAACACAACTTTATGATTGCAATTAGATACACGACAACGAGATTGCGTGAAGATAGCAATAATGGATCGATTACGATTTGAGGTGAGGTGGTCCGGATGAAGTCACACGACCGTTCGGATGATGCCCGGCGATCGAACTGCCTATTAAGGTTGGTGGCAGCTGGGTGCCGCCCTCGCCATTTGGACCATTTTCTGTCTAAGGTCTTCAAACCTTCTGCTATAGCACTTGCTCTCTAAGATCATAGACCATCTACGTTGCCTAAATTATCATGTGATAGAGCTTCCGAGAGAACTGACCTCAAAAATATCGAAAGACGACGAGTTCTGCCCGACCGACGAGTCTGTAAAGACAAAACACGTGTATCGGGCGGTACAAGAGCCCTTACCAGACCACATGACATGTTGGCTCAAATAATAGTGAAAGGATTTATTGAAATTTGAGTGTGGTCTCAATAAAGCACTGGAAGGAAAGGTATCATGTGATACTCGAAAAGATAGCAGAACTCCCTTGAAAGGTTTCCTGTATCCTTCATGCAGAACTTACTAGTGTTCCAAGGAGCACCTGCAGCTTGCTTAATCGAATTCTTCCGTAACTCACAAGTAACTTTCGACTTCACTTTGCAATATTAGGATTAAGCTCTCGGCGTTGATAAATCTCTAAGGGATGTACCATGCATTCGTCTTCATTTGTTAACTTTGTATGAAGTGACTGAATGCATATCTGGCCTTTACAATGACTCGCGAGGGTCTACAACTAGTATCAAGTCACTCTAACTTATCCTCCTAGAGTATTGACTTTAAATCAGCGTTTGATTCCGAACTCCAATGAACTTCACTGTGTGTCATAAAAATTTTATTTTCTTGATGAGCTCACACAAGTTTGCTAAAAATTTCTCCTTACGGCAAACACCCCGACGTTTCCGCTTTCATCAGAGCAACGTTGATTGGAATTGAGTCACCACAGCACCCACAGTTTTAACAGTTTTGGCCTTTAGAGCCGTCACATTTGAACAAATCGAGTACGGTGAAGAACTTCACGAATGAAGTAGTGTCCCGCTGGCGTTCGTTGCCCTCTCATACTGGGCTCCAACCAGGCTGCCGTGATTTGGCAAATACTATACAGCAATCCATACAAGATAACGTTAAATGACTATTCTGATTTTATTAACTTAGATTGAAAAATTCTATAAAAGGAATAAATTTTGATCACTTAGCACACTAGCGTGTTCAAAGTGCAAAAAAATGTTGTAACAAGATTGTTCGCTGCTCGGCGGTTCAACTAAAACGACATGCAGCTGCTTATTCACCTCCGCTTGGTGTTCATAAGATTTGTAAGAGAGTGAATAACTGTGTAGCGCTGACAGTGATATTGTCTATCACTTCAGGAATGGATAAAGTAGAATTATTAGTTAATCTCAAGACCGACTATCTATTAACCTCAAGAACTTTCAATAACACGCAGTTTTCTCTTAACAAACTTAACACGAGGGCAATCTCTTGTCAAGCTCGTTAGGTTTCCACCTAAGTTTTCGAACTTGATCCAGACAACAGAAATTTTACTGCAGAGCAAATTTCTCTTTACTATTTTGAGCAGAGTTTTCTTGCGCCACGTTCAGCATTGAATGATGTCTATAGTTGAGCATAAATGGATGCATAAAATTAGTACCTATAAGACAATAAAACAAAACCTCTTCAACAACATAGTAGAAGTTTATCCTCCTAAACTGCACCAATAATAAACAGTTCCTACAAATTTTTCACGAATAGGCTTCGTATGGCAGTGTGCAATATCACTTTTGACGAACATGTCATTGAAATGTGATTGCTTTAACACATTCAGCCACAAATAGCCTAATGAATTCTCCTATATGGCCACTATTAAGTGATCATATATCCCTCTAATGACGATGAAAGTCTGAATTCATAACGAAACGATCGCGCCTACTACCGAGCGAGCGATCAGCGTGATGCCCTTCATATCAACAGCTGGCGTGAAAAGGTTAAGAACATAAACCTTTCTCGATATCATCAGCCAACTCTAGATATATTTGATAGCCCTCGATAAATGAATAGACAGATTTTTTGTTAAAGCTTCAAAATATCATCATAGCAGGGCCATTCTTGTCTTCTGTCTGATTCTTCCAGTGTTTTTACCCTTATAAAGATTCCTCAACTAGTTTCCCTACTAATAAGTAGTCAGGCAACATTTTTTTGTACTTCCATCAAAAAAGCTTTTTTCTCGTAAATCCCTACTTGTAAATTACTTTGTTGATTCTAGAGAAAGCACTGAATCTTTGATCACCACATTAAATGCGTAGATGTAATTTACGGGATTGCTCAATTCATTCAACGTGATTATGTGAACACCTATGTGATTAACCAATTTCCATGTTGAACAGATCATGATATAGTTTCAGTTTCCACCGGCAGTGGCCCTTGCCGAGAAAAAGTGCACTCCACATGGACCCGATGCCAGTATTCGAACCGCTCTGTCCACTAACTTTGTCACATCATTCTGACCAGCTGGCCATGATGACATTAGTGGTCTGCACAGATTTTTTTTCTCTCTACAAAATAAGTTTATACAGAAAAGAAACCAAATTTAATTGAGAGAGTTCCTGATATAGTCAAATGTTGGCTGGGAACAGCTGTTATCTTCACCATGTTGGCCCTTGGCGCGCTACACATTCCTCTCATCATTTTAGCGCAAATTCCGGTCACTGTGCTGCCAACGATAATGCATTTACAGTTCATATCGTTGGCTGCAAGAAGCTGTGGTTTTGAAGAAAAACACGTTCTTCTTACTCTGCAACAGAATAATAAAAAGTTAGTAACAGTTTTGAAAACTGATTTCTTTTCATTTTTCGAAAACCTCAAAAGCACTATCTGCCTTATGGAAATATTACATAATTCACCGAGAGACATGGAAAAGTTCATTCAAAAATTGCATCGATCTGAAGGTTGTAAATTCAGTACTATGTAAATTTTCTTCCCACTCCAGGGCCAATTCTAGTGATTCTCTGGAACTTGCTCATGTTGAAAGCGTACACAATTTTGCCTTTTTATTGGATGTCTACGCTTAAATTTCTCCATAGGATGTTTAGTATCAAAAACCTACCCCTATCCTTTGTCGGATCAGGAATAAACATCTGGCACTACAGCGGTACGTAAGTGTTCTGACCTCAAGTTGACCCAAAATGACTGAGATTACAGCATCAGGTAGGAGTGCGCTACGACCTTGACTTTCGACAACATCGAAGATCTAGAAAGCGAGTCTCTTTCACTTAGAACGGTTCAATTGGAAATGTTTTTGATCAATTTATGTCAAGCTATGCGAATAATGTTAGCACCAGGTCACCAACGAGTTGTTACAATTGAAGCTCTTTGCCTAGGATTTTCCAGAATATGCGAAAAGATGAAGATACTTCAGTTTAAGAGCTAGAAACTTACTGTCTGCATTACAAGACTCATTACAAACGCCTGGACACCGCCTTCGCTAGGTGAAATGCAAGGGACCTGGGCCTGGACGTCGGGTGCAGTAGAGTAAACCATGGCAACAGGCAAAGTCGCTAAACCTGTGACGTTGAACGTTCTAGTTCTCGCTGCAGTGACATTCAGTAGTTTCCGTAATGGAAATTTGGAACTAAATCATTATATTAATGATTTATCTGGCATGCTTGACTTTTTAGATTGAGGATTTAAGATATTCTCATCAGAAGAATTAGATTTTTTTGAGTGCTTACGGCTTTTGAGTGCTGATAATGTTCGGGCACAAAAATAGTCTGCTGATGCTTACCTTGACCCGCAGGTATCACTCCGCATCCCAACACTGTTGAAAGTGTAGCTAGCAACGAAATCTTAGGGAATCTGCCACTAGTTTCGTCATGTTTGTTTTCAGTGAAAGTGATGTTTGTGATAATATTTTTTTGTGATAATATTTTTGTCTTCTAAATGCCTAAGCAATTATTGTGTGTTTAATTGAAAGATTCCGATTTTTGATAAAATAGCAGCTTGCAGAACAACGACGGATTTGCGACTCAGTGCTTAGACGTGAATTACGTCGGCGCAGTAACTCATTTACTTTCCCAGAAGCTTCAGAGATTTGCCAACCGTGTGATTTAAGTAGACTTTTCGGAGAAAGGTTCGTTATCGACTCAGGAGTTTCGAAGCACAAGGAAGTCAGTTAATGAGGTTAATTGGAGAATTTCGGATTGGAGAGGGGTGCATGGAATGAAACGCTTACAAGAAAATTTTCGTGAAGGCGTCACTTCCTGAAATGACGCAGCCTACAGTTCCCACCTTATTTCTGATGCTATGATATGGAATCGTGAATTTTTCAAAAATAAACTAGTCGCAATCAACAGTATGTTATAATTACAGCTGGGCTTTCCAAAGAAGATCTGTAGAAACAGATTTTGATTGGCAAAAAGCGACGTAGAACTCTTGAAAATGCTTTTTATAGAAAATTTCGAAGAAGCACAATACAGCGTTGATGCTAAACTTTGATGCTCTCATTAGCTTCTCACATTTGATACTATAAACTCTCTTTGTTGGTGAAAGACTCGATAGACAATCAAAATGACAGCTTTTACAGAATTTTCTAGAGTAATCAAAAGCAGCGGAGGCTGAGATGTTTTATCGTTCCCTTCGGCCGCTTTTTTTCGAGACCTCGCCTGAAACATTGTACAGGATGCGTCAGAAGTCCTGTCAATTTTTTCATATATTTGATTAATAAGAAAATACTACATAAACAAATGAATCCATCCAGTCGAAGGGCACTTATATTTATTATATCACCAATTACAATAATAAGCAAAAAAGTTCATGACAAATTCTCCAAATTGCTTCCTTCGGCCTTTATACATTTGCGTCCGTCGTTTGCGAAAATTTTCAACGGTGTTCGCATATGTATCCACCGTTACTGTGTCCCAAGCGCGTGTCAAACTCATTTTGAGCTCGCCTACGGTAGGGTAGCGAATAACCGACCTTTTCCTCCAGTATGGACTACTGAGCAATAAACTGGGTTGGTATCCGGCGATCCTGGTGGGGGCAAATGTCCCTGTCCCAAACGGGTCTGGAAATAGCTTTTGACAAATGGCGATCGCTGAGCGGGCTGAATGCGCAGGAGCTCAGTCCCGCTGGAAAATTAATCAGGAATCATTTATGACGTTTTTGATCAGTTTTCCCAACATAAGGTCGAGCGTTATCATGGAGCACGAATCACTTTATCGTAATTTACGGCCCATTTCAGTCGTTTTATTTGCCGCTCATGGTTTGAATTGGTTAACTGCTGTTGACAAAGTGCTGTATTAAACGTACGATTCATCAGATTTCGAGAGCTCGTAGTTGAACGCCTTTCTGAGCCCATCAAGTGCAAACATGACCTTCTTTTCGTGAATATTCTGCTTCGCAGTCGCTTTTGTTGGTCGTAAGTAATCGGTCCATGATCGTCTGCACTTTCGATTGCCAACACGAAATCCACTTTTCTTCCTCGGTCACTATGCGATGCAAAGAAGTCTTCCTTTTCGTCGTCGGCGGCTTTCTTCGAATTAAACATGAAAAGTAAAGCATGGCGGAAATGCCGCTTTTGGGATGCAACAGTCGTCATCTCAAAAGGCCTATAAAAAACCATTACACAAGACATTTTGTATATAAAGCTCTAAAGCTCTCAAAGCTCTCAGCGTTAATCAATCCGTGAAGGATGCGCCATGCACCCAACTCCGATTTTCAACTTCGTTCGAGGTGATTGAATGCATACCTAGCCTTTACAATGACTCACGATGGCTCCCGCTGAACCGAGTCAGTGCTGCTTATCCTCCCAGACAAGACTGAGACCTGTCTGGTATCAATTCACCGACCCGGAGGGATGATGGCTTGGTGAGCCATGAGCGCGCGATCGAACCATTGACCTCATGTGCGACGCAGAGCACCTCTAACCACTGCACCACATGCGCTATATTTCGTATATAAATACATAAAAACAGATAGCGCTTTCAATGTGCTATCGAACAGATAAAGAATTCACGGTTCTTTCTGATTAGGAGGGAACAAATGAAAAACCGACCTCATTCGCTTGAGAGGAAATTTTCATGGGAGTGCTAGTAACTATCCGAAAGCTGAGTCTTCAGGCTACAGTCCCATGTCGCCTGTTTTTATAACAATGCCCCAGGTGCGCATATTTCTCGCCGGACAGAGCTCTTTATCTGGATTATTAGTAATCATTCGATGGCGTAATCGAATCTGATTCCAACGATGTTCTTACACCCTGAAAAGACCGTTTCGCCGAAACGTAGTAGGTAAAATAAGTTGAATTCTCATATGCGACCAAGCGACAATGTGGCCATTCACGTGTGCGTGCGTGGTTGTCTGCGGCAGCCACGTTCGATGGCGCAATGGCCATCGACTTTTCAGGCATATGAACGCGTAAAATAGTATCGCGCTATCAGTTCACGTGGCCACGTCATGCACCTGCACTTAAATTGACCAGATTGTCCCTTGATCGCAGATGGAAACTCAAAATTGTTTTGCTTGCTGCGTTTCAGAGAGACGGTTTTTCAGGATATGAGCAAAGCGCTGAAATAGAATTCTATTACGCTATCGTATGGTACTGATAATTCAAAGAAGGAATTCTGCTCGGCGAGGAATATGCGTGTCCGAAACCGAGAAATCTCTTCCTGCAGCAGCGTCGAAAAAGTCTTTTTCAGAAAACGGCGACGTAGAGCTGTAGCCTCAAGTCTCAGCTTTCGAATGGTTACCAACACACCTATGAAAAGTTCCTCTTCAGCAGATAAGATCGGTTTTTCATCTGTCCTTTCCTGATTAGAAAGAACGAATTTACATATCCTTATCATTGGTTGCGAGGGATCCCTTAAGACCAGTACTAAATTTCAATATGCTGATAACTGTTTTTTAGCCATGCATAAGGTCTGTTATAAATATAATATCTGTTATGAAAAAAGTTAGAAAAATAGTTCTCAGGCATATTGGAATTTGAGCATGGTCTTGAGAAAACACTCGAAACGAACGATATGATAATTTATATATTCCACTCAAGAGCAATTGAGTGTACAACACTGCGCATCTAGTGATTTCTTTCACTTCATGGCACGTGCAGATAGCACGTCTGCGTCTTTTCTATTTAAGTAGCTGGTCTCTCTTGAGAGGATTGGCAAAGGCGTTGCCCAACTGAAGAGGCTGCCAAAACCGAAACACGCCTATTGGCTGCATAGGAGCCCATAACAGACCACATGAATGGCTCCAAAAAATTATTTTTAGGCATATTGCATATCTCTATTTTTATTATTATTGCAGCAAAAGTAATCAAAAGATGGAGCCATATTTGTACACCTAAAGCAAAGGTATATATTGGTTGCTCGGTGGTTATAATGTCTTGCTTCTACTCAGCCACTGTTTCTGCTAAAAGTGGTGTACATAGCTAAAGAGCAAAGTGCAACAATAATCGTTGATGATTTAGTGCACACCTGTATTCAAATGTGTTTTCATATATATCTATAATAAAAGTGTTTTGACACGCATTTTATTACATCGACGCAAAACAGATTATCGTAAGAATCCGTCAAGGTTAGGATGTGATTATAAAACAATAATGTGCTTGAGTTGTTGAAAGAAATCACTAGAAACAACTTCACGGCCACAAGCGAGTTCAACTTATCGCATCAAGCTGTGAACCGTAGTTCGATGTTTCCCCATTTCAATGATCAAATTGCTGCATGATGGGCGGATACCGAATAGTAACAGACTCATTTAGTACAATACAGAGAGTTGCAATGGCTTACATTTCGGCGGCTTCGTCTGTTTCAAAACGTTGTGTTGTTTTTCGGTCTACTAGTTATCAAACAGGTCTCCGCGCCGAATCTTTTATGGGTGGTGTTACCTCGCGCATGTTGTTGTACATTCCGTATAATAAAAGCTCATAGCATTTTTGTAGCGGTTGAGAACTCTTCAGTAATTCATCTCATTTTCGAAAGTTTTTGAGAAAAATTTACTGAAAGAAGCAAAATGCTATTTCTCTAACAATAAATGATTAATTTGACTTTACCACTATCTCACGATTTCGGGCATCCGAATTTTTTTTTTCAATACAACACCTCAAAGCAAGTGTTGCTGAGGCTTTTCAGAGAAAGTGATTTCCAAACACCACAGACTTTAATTGCTAGGATTCGGAATATGATACCTGCAATACCCCTTACAACAGTCGGTGGTGGGGATGTAGACATCACTCTAATTGACTGCTTTTGCTTCACTATAAACTGTCATTATAGTTTGTGAAAATGTTTGAAGCCTTCGCGACTTGGTACGTCGGTGGTTTACGTACGTTCCAGCGGTATCGTCCGCTTCATCAGAGCCATACGTCCTACGCTGAGCCCTACTCTATAGCAGTACGTAAGCCACTCAAACCCACATTTCACCCTTTCCGGTCTTGATAACTCAACAGTACTCGCGATCTGAGCACTTCAGTATAAATACTCAGAAAACGACTCTTATCAGTGTTATTCAGCTAATTTTACCACTCAAAAATGGCCACTTTTCCATGTGCAAATAATTACATGTTTAGTCATATCTTAGATGTTTTGTTGCAGTACAACCTATTCATAACTTATTTTGAATCTTTCATTGATTTGATCGTTGTAGTTCTTCTCCACCAGTGTAATCACGACCAGTAGTAAGACCATGATGTGAATACTTCCTCAAATTATTAAATAAACAAGTAGTAAAATTTCGGAATATTACATGTCAACGTTTTCTGCTGCATTACAATAGCTATCAACGCCAACTTCAATGCCACTTCATTGGTGCTTCGATACCACAACGATTTCGTTTAAATAGGAGCAACTTCAGTTTCCACCCACAGTAGCCCTTGCCGAGAAGAAGTGCGATCCAAATGGACCCGATGCCAACATTCGCACCGCTCGATCCACTGCAATTTGCCACATTGCTCTCGGCCAGTTTGACATGATGATGTCTGTGGTCTGCACAGATTTTTCTCTTTACAAAGCATCGTTTTACAAAAAAAGAAGGTTCTATAACCGAGAGAGTTCCAGAAATTGTCAAGTGTGTGCCGGGAATAGATGTTATGGTGGCCTTGTCCTTGTCTTCACATGTGTTCGTTGCCATCGTTTCAACGCAAACTCCCGTCACTTTGCTACCAATGATTATGCATCTATTGATCATATCCATTTCTGCGAAAGACTACTAGTCTCAGAAAGATACGTTTTTTTGTTAGTACAGAAAAACGAAAAAATACTAAACACAGTTGTGAGCATTGATTTTTTCAAACCCTCCCATCATCATTTGACATATTTAATACTGGGCCACTCTCAGGAAAAAAGACATAAAAAACTTGTTCAGAAAATAAAGTCGGTTACCAAATAAATCACATTAGTTTTTCTTCTATTATACGACATTTTCCTGTGATTCTCTAAATTTCTTCTGTTATTTCTTGGACATCAATAAGCTCAATTCCGTTTCCTAATGAATTTATATTTCTGGTTGCAGCCTTCCAAATGGATATTTAAAATGGAGGCATACCGTTCACCTTCGTTGGGTCACGAGTGAATTTCAGGCACTGCAGTGGTGCGTAAGTAATTTTAATCTCAAGTTGACCCAAAATGGCCGAGATTACACCATCGGGTAGGAGAGCGCTACGAGCCTGACGTTCGAGAAAATCAAAACCTAGAGTGCAAAGTTTTTCACTGGTTTGAAGAGTTCAGAGGGAAGTTTTTCTATTCAAATCTTATCAAGCGATACAGATAATGCTAGCACTTTGAGGGTAGGAATTGCCAAAAAATTGGAGATCACTTTCCGCGGTTTTCCAGGAAATGAGGGAAAGGAAATATTTGAAATGCAAGAGTTAACAACTTACAGTTTGCATTACAAGACGCATCACAAACGCTTGAGCAGCGCCCTCACTAATAGCAATACCACGGACTTTGGCTTGAACATCGGGTGCGGTAGAGTAAGCCATGGCAACAGGCAAATTTGTGATGACGGTAACATTGAACGCCCTAGCGCTTGCTGTAACTAAATTTTAGTTTTTGTGGTGCTCATAAGTTGGATAAATATTCGATCTCGTTCGCTGGATAAGAAATTTTCATGGGAATATTAGTAATAATCGAAGGCTTGAATCTATAGCTAATGCGGTACATGGTCGTTGCGCAAAACATTCTTTTATAACGCTGTAAAATCCAAAATGAAATTATGTTTTACATAACCATGCGTTTTTTTTCCTATCACGCTTATATTTCGCTAAACAAACTGCTCGTACTCCTTCTATAGCACAAGTCCGGAAGGATTCGAAAATCTGTCTGCTTTTCATGAAAGCTTTTTCGATAGTGGTATAGAAAAAAAAAAGGCTTGTGCTTTGCACCCCACTGGGCAGAACCCTGTTCTTAGACTTTCAGTAATCATTCGATTCGATAGTGTTAGTTTTGATGATTTCAATGTTGTGCTTATTTTCTGGAAAGACTGTTTCACTGCAGTGTAGCAACGAAAATAAGGTCGAGTTTCACAAATTCGGCGTCTAATTTACCGGCTAATCTACGGGCGAGGGGGGCGGGGCGATCGATCTATGCCCTGACGTGTTATATGTGAGATGCAACTTCTTACTCAAATGGGAATTTTTTTCCCGCTCCGGAGGAAACTCCACATAAAGCGACTGACTCAGTTACTATAATATTTACTCTACTCGTTTATGTGCTTTTCGCGCATCCACCAAATTACACGCTTGATAAAAGGAAAGGCGCTCGGCGGGCGTGAAACATAATTTTATTTTGAATGCTACAGCGTAATAAAAAGGCTTTTTCAAAAATCAGCCATGTAAGGCTCTAGCCAGAGAATGGGCTTTCGAATGAGTACTCATATCCTTATGGAAAGTTTTTGTCCAGCAAAAGCGTTTAATTCTTCATTTGTCGCCGTCTAACATATTAGTATCACTTTTCCTAGTAAATAGTTGACAACCTTCACTATGTCGGATTATTTTTAAATTATGCTTGACTTTTCATGGTTGAAATTCAAAATCCTTCCGACAGAATGCTCGCACTAAAACAATTTCTGGGTGCTGATGATGTTTTAGGTATGAACATCGTCATTAGAGTTCTTAAATCTACATATAAAAATTCGAAATATCTTTACTACATAAGCAATCTTCTGTTCACTACCTTGACCAGCAGGTATCACTCCACATCCTGATAATGTTACGACTGTAGTAGCTAATAGCAATATCATGAAGAATTCTGGTGGAAGTCTCGCTCTGCTTGTTAGAATTCTCATTTTGTCTCCTAAATGTCTAAGCAGATAGATTTAACTGAAAACAAAGTCCCCGCTTTTGGCGTCAGATTGCTCGCAAAGGAACGACGCAAATGGTGCCCGCTACTTACGCTTGAATGATGTCGCTGTGGGAGCTCATTTAATTTCTCAAGAGCTTAGGAGACGCCAACTCGCTTGATTTAACAAAATCTTAAGAAGTAAATTTGGCACGAGATTTGCATTTCGAAGCACACAGAAATTGGAATGAGGTTGAAGTTTGTCAAAGTTCTTAAAGAAAGTGATGCATTAGGGAAGAAACACTAAAGAAAAAACTCTTGTAAATGCGCCAAATCTCCTCAAGTGGCGAGCTGCAAATTTTGTTCCCGCCTTCTCGCTTATGGTGTTCAGAAATAGAATCCCGCTGTCCTCACAAATAACAATTAAACATCTATAATAGGGAATTTGAGGGAGAATGTGTAGAGGAATTATCAATTGACAACAATAAAGTCTGATTTTCGTTGCATACATTTGGCACTAAATTTATAAGAAGCAGAATTGTATCTGTAGACCATTATGTTCAACGCTTAGTAGCGTTTTGGCGGTAAATTAACCGTTGCGTTCAATAATCTCTAACGCTTCGTGCGCCTGTTAAGTGTCCTCTGTTGAAAGAGGACCCGACTATTGCCCAAATTAACATCTGCGCACTTTTACTGAATTAATCAAAGAAAGTTAGGAAATGAAATGCCATTAAGAATTCGACATGAAAAAGCGGGGCATATATCGTGTCAGAATTGCTGCCTTGAAAAGCAACTGCATTGAGGCATCAAGTTTTGGCAGGTCGCCCAGAAATCTTGCACTTCGATCAAATAGCCAATATATCAAGATGAGAAAATGAAAGAGGAAGTTGGAGAGAACGAGACTGACGTGAGGCTTTCTTAGTCACCTTTTAAATGTTTCACTTTTCGCATCAAGGTGGATGTTTGTGCAACTCTATCGATTTCTTTTACAATTTATCTTTAGTGAAGTCTCATTCCATTCTTTTACGAAAGCAAATTCTTCAGGAGTCTACCTGATTTCAGCAAATGTTTAATTATGAATGGTTAGACAAATGTGAGATGCCGTTTCTTAATAATAAATATACAATTCAACTCAATCGGTGTTTTTTTAGGCTTTTAGGAACCTCTAGAGAGCCTACGTCTAGTATGATAATGACCAAATTTAAAAAGTAAAGAAAAGCAGTCTTATGTGTGAAATTAACTCACCGGAGAGAATGAGAATAATATTACGATTGTACTGAACAATTCAAGAACCTCGTAAAGACCAATTAGAGGTCACTTGCTGCGACCACTTCTACAGTGCACAGGAAGACGTGTTTCTATATTAGAATAAGGGGTAGAGTTTCTATCAGTGTTCCTGGAGAACTCTGTAGCACGTCTCTTCATGAATTGATTATGACTATAATATATCTTTCCGAATAGATTTGAGATTACAGTATGAAATCGTTGCGTAATTCAAAACGTTTCATCATCTTTGGTAGGTACAACTACAACGCCTACTATTCTAGACATGATGAAAGGAACCATCAAAAACGTTTCAGACGATTAGGGCTGATTTATTTATCATTTCAAAGGTCTTTCATGAGGACAAGGCAGCCTCACAGAAAGATAACAAATTTACAAAGGGCGAACCCTTTTTTCTATTCTTCATATCAATTTCCATAGCCTATATGAAAGACGCCTTGACAAATACATTTATTATATTAGGTTGGCGTAGAAAATTTGCCGTTTCGGATCATGCAGATTCCTTCATATGGGAGCAGGGTAACGGGGGGGGGGGGGTTGGTCTCTCCTTCAAGGATTTGACTCAGACGAAAGGCATCGTGCAACTAACAAAGCTACAATGCCAAAACACGTGTCAAGCGCTGTATAACTACCCATAACAAACCTAACAAAATGCTCGAAATATGTCACCAGATTATTCGAACATATATTTTAATATTAGGCTACGTATATCAACATTGCATAAGCTACAACTGCTTTTTCACCAACCTAATATTTAGAGTGTTGCCTCAATACGTCCAAGTTCACCTACTTATCCTATTTTTTTTGGTTTCCATGATTTGTAGTCAGTACAAATTTTTTTCCACAAAGCGAATCCATTTCAGAAAGAAACTTGTTCATATCTTGAGAGTTTCTAATATTGTCGTTTGATTAGAGTTGTGAGGCAAGACCATCACTTTGACGTTATGCACACATGGCATAACCCTCTCCTCCACTTTAGTGTAAACTGCCGTCACTCTGTTGGCGACGATGATGCGAGCCTGTCCATTGCTTTTTTTGCTGCAAGAAGTCTTAAGTTTCAGAAAGACATATCTTTCTATTATAAGGTAAATTTGAAAAAGGTGGAAAACAGTTTTGGACACTGATTTTCTTCTATTCTACGAAGTCCTTCATAATCACCAACTGACGCATCGGATAATATTTTATTTCCGGAAGAGAATACAGAAAAACTCGCTTGGAGGTGACATCTATTTTAAAGTTGTCGCTAACAGATGCAATTGTGACTTCTTCATGCATGCTTTTATTTGTGCAAATTGCTTCAAGTGAATAGCCAGTTTAGAGGCCTACCCATATCATTCGCTAGATAAAGGACGACTTTCTGGCAGTGTAATGGTGCGTAATTGTCTTTTGCAGTAAGTTGTTCCAAAATGGCCGAGATTACAACATTAGGTAAATTGCACTACAGCCCTGACTTTCAAAAACATCAAATACCTGAAGTTTCGTCCAATAGGTTGAATCATTGATATAAAAGTCTTTTCACTCAAAATATGCGAAGCCATGTAAGTCATGTTAGATGTACTGAAGTGGCCAAATGTCAAGAAAGTTAAGTTTACCTCCCACGCCTTTTCAAAATTTACAAAGAAGCACAAAACATTTGAAATATTAGTTGCAACTTACTGCTTGCATTACAGGGCTTTTTACAAATGCCTCAGCTCGCTCCTCGCTACTTTCAATGCCATATATCTGAGCAATGATTCCGCGATTTTCAGTGCAAGGCATTTGAACAGGCAAAGTTGAGAAGCCTGTGGCCATGAACTTCTAGTGCTCGCTGTAACAAAATTTTGTAGCTTTTTTAATTAATACTTGAAATCGTTTTGTTCAATAATTTTTTGGATATGCTGGGCTTATCATAATTGGATTTCCAAGTCATTCCATAAAGAGGCTCATACTAAGATAACTCTCGAGTACTGATGATGTCTTAGATATTTTCATTCTCACTAGAGTTTACAAACTTTCGTGTAGGATTGGAAAATTCTAGAGACAATCCTCTGATCACTACCTTGACCAGCACGCATCACTCCACGTCCCAAAAGCGTCGAAGTCGCAACCAGTAGAAAAATCATAAAGGATGAATAGTTTCTTTTGTTTAGCCGTTCCGAGATGTTATTGATATTATTTATTGAAATATTAGCGAAGCATACAACAATACAGTCAGTAATGCAGCTTGATTATACAATATTCGAGGTGGCTAACATTTCGGCGGGTCGCCTTCGTCAGAGCCTGGAAAGATCACATTGAGCCACAATAAACTAAGCCAAAAACCTCCATAACCCTAGCAGAAGACGTTAGAAATGTGTTTTGGATCGCATAGTAAAAGCTTTATTTCAAAACGCTCACCGTTTTGATGTTTGGGCCTATCAATTATTATTTGAAGACCAGCCGCTTAAGGTCAGTGCATCACTGGGCTGTGCCTAACTCGCACCGGAAAAATCAGCCTGAGGTATAGCTCGAGGTCACGCGTGATTACGAGGCACTCTTATTGGTTCATTTTTGGGCCTTTGTTATGTATCCAGAAGGCTTCTAGTGTTTTAGGCGCAGATGTTCTTGATTCCTGTGCGAGAATTGTGAATTTGACGCCGAACATTTTTCCTGCATGTTTTTGGTCCCTATGCGTGCCTAGTGGAGTTTTTGAATCACAGTTGCGTAGCCCAGCTAGGTGCTCTTTTACACGGAGGAATAGTGGTCTACCCGTTTCGCCAATGTACTCATCGCCGCATGCTTCGCAAGAGCTTAGGTAAATTACACCCGATCTCATACAGTCGCCGTCTCTGCCGTTCGGACAAACTTTGCAGTCATTGGTTTCGCAGAGGCGGTCATACAACCGGTTGCGGGCTAATTGACGCTTTAGTGTTTTTGGGGATATTTAAACTATTGCTTTCAATAGCTGTACTTATTTCATCACCTTTTCCTCGAGCGTTCTTTAGAAAGCAAGATCCCAATGACAAGGTAGATATCAATTTTCGCATATTTTCATACGAAACTCTCAGAATTCTTAACCACTATCGCGGGAAAGTGTTTAGTTCCAACCTAACATCAGCGGTGAAAAGCGACATGCGGTTGATACGGGAACTAATAAATTTCAAAGCAACTGGATTATCAGTTAATGACAAGGGAGGAGAGTTTGCAGTAATTCCCAATCAGTTAGATATTGCGATAACAAAAAACTACCTTGAAGACACCACACTTTATCGCCCATCATCTGGAAAGGAATTCCAAAAATAGTATCGAAAATTGAACCAACAATGTATAAAAATAGCGAGCACGGCTGGTTTGAAGCCTTCCGTTATCTCTCAACTAAAACTTAGTCCCCCATCATGTCCCGTCTTATACTTGCTCAATAAAACCCATAAGTCGGTATGTACTGATGATCTTTTGTCTACTAATCCATCAAATTTCAAAGTTAGGCCCATCATCAGCTGCGTAGGCGGACCATCGGGCAGGTTAATGTGGTTTTCAAACCTAATACTAGTCCAATTACTAGAGCACATTCCAGCCCATCTCACGAACACCCAAATGTTCCTAAACCATTTACTTAACGCGTCCCCCAACAACGCGTACGTGATGGAATCTTTCGACGTAACCGCCCTTTATACAAACGTGTCGAATGATTCCGCAATGCAAGCCATATACGAGCTTTTAACAGAGCACGAAAGGACCACAAACATGTATGGCTTTTCTAGTGAGCACGTTATGACTCTCTTAAAAGAATGCCTAAACTGTTCAATCTTTAGATGGTCCGGAAACTATTTTGCTCTAATCAAAGGGCTGGCAATGGGACAACGACTAGCGCCAACACTTGCTATAGCCTTTATGTCTAAAGTTGAGAGCCCAATAATCGATCTCCGGCCGTTACTTTACTGTAGATACATAGATGACTGCTTTGCCTTCTGCTCAACCCAAGAGGAGATGGACAAATGCTTTGAGTTGCTGAACAGTCAGTCAAAGTACATGAAGTTTACCAGTGAGAAACCGAAAGCAAATTGGCTCCCTTTTTTGAACGTTCAGGTCAACCTGTCCAAAAACTCCTACTATAAAAAATGGTACTGTAAACCAAGGAACAAAATCATCTTGGTTCATTACTTATCAGCCTATCCTTCATACATAAAACGCGCACTTCTTGAATATGTGTTCCGAACAGCGTTAAATATGTGCCACAGGAAAAGAATGCAAGGTAAATTCTTTGAGCTTGGCGCGAAAAATAGCCATCTCTAATGGCTACGATGCGGTAGGAGCTTCTCAAGTTGAATTTAGAGGAAATTCTATGCTCCTAAACGAAAAGTCTGGCGAAAATAAGGTTCATTCCTCCTTCCTTTTATCTCTAACGAAATAAGTACAGCTATTAAACGCTGCCTAAAAAGAGCAGGTTTGGATGATTTGGTAGCAGTAGTTGAAATACCCCCGAAAGCACTAAAGCGTCAATTAGTCCGCAACCGATTGTTGACTGCCTCTGCGAAACCAATGACTGCAAAGTTTGTGGGAACGGCAGAGACGGCGACTGTATGAGATCGGGTATAATTTACCTAATCTCTTGCGAAGCATGCGGCGATGAGTACATTGGCGAAACGGGTAGACCACTGTTCTTCCGTATAAAAGAGCACCTAGCTGGGTTACGTTACTATGAGCAAAAACTCCACTAGGCACGCATAGGGGCCAAAAACATGCAGGAGTAATGTTCGGCGTCAAATTCACGATCCTCACACAGGAATCAAGAACATCTGCGCCTAAAACACTAGAAGCCTTTTGGATACATAACAAAGGCCCGAAAATGAACCGAAAAGAGGAGTGCCTCGCAATCACTCGTGACCTCGAGCCATGCCTCACGTTGATTTTTCCGGCCCGAGTTAGGCACAGTCTAGTGATGCACTGACCTTAAGCGGCTGGTCTTCAAATAATAATTGATAGGCCCAAACATCAAAACGGTGAGCGTTTTGAAATAAAGCTTTTACTATGCGATCCAAAACACATTTCTAACGTTTTCTGCTAGGGTTATGGAGGTTTTTGGCTTAGTTTATTGTGGATCAATGTGATTTTTCCAGGCTCTGACGAAGGCGACCCGCCGAAACGTTAGCCACCTCGAATATTGTATATTCAAGCTGCATTACTGCCTGTATTATTGTAAGCTTCGATAATATTCAATAAATAATATCAATAACACCTCGGAACGACTAAACGGAAGAAACTAATCATTTATTCAAACTATGCCGAGGTTAAAGATAGTCGGTCTTGGGATTTACTACAATCATGAAGGAGTCTGTCACGAGTCTCTCCATGATTGTACGAATCTTTATCTTTATTTCCTAAATATATCTAAAATATCTAAGTATTGAAGACTCTACTGAAATTTTTTTCACTTGTTACTCAGGTCTCACGAGACGACGACGGATTTGGCACTGAGAATTTCTATGTCAAGTTGGCTTGACAGGTCGTTCACTTCGCGAATAGCTTTGGTGGCTCACAATTTTGTTTAGATAATAAGTGTCGAAGCACATTTTGTGGCAGATTCTGTTACCTCATATCACACGGAACGATTTATGAGTTTGAATGCATTAAAGGATAATAGGATAAAGCTCTCGGCGTTGATCAATCTCTGAGGGAAGCGCCATGCATTCGACTTCAATTTTTAACTTCGTTTGAGGTGATTGAATACATAACTGGCCTTTACAATGACTCGCGGTGGCCTTCCGCTGAACCGAGTCGGTGCTGCTTATCTTCCCAGACGAGTATGAGACCTGTCTGGTACCAATTCAGCGAGCCGGGGATAGATGGCTTGGTGGGCCAGAGCGCGAGATCGCACCTTTGACCTCGTGTGTGACACAGAACACCTCTAACCACTGCGTCACATGCGCTCTATTGAATGCACTAAGATTTGTAATAAAACGATGGAAGTGAAATTGACGACTTGATGGAAATTTTGATGAAAACGCCATTTATTCAAATGCCACGACATGTCTTCGGTTCCCGCCTTCTAATTACCAGCGCTACTACGTAAGATTCCACTTGTCCCAGGAAGAAATTTCTTCGAATCGACAAAAAATTGGAATTACAAGTGTATTTCAGGAGGAAATCTGTAAAAATAGGTATAAAATGACATAAATAAGGCACAACTTCCGATGCAAACCGTTTTTTGTGACAAATTTTCAAGAAGCAGAAATTGCTTTCCTTAAGCTGTGATGTTCGGAGTAACCTTCTCTATCTAACAAAACTATGGAACCTCATTTTCTGACGCTGACCGCTTGATAGTATAAACAAGATTTCCTACGGAATTTCACTGATAGATTGACAAATCGGGCGAGGAATGAGATGACACTCGAGAATCCACCAACATGATGAATAAGGGGAACCCGTATCAGATTAGTGGCAGGAGAAGCAACTGTATTGATGCAAAAGTTTGTCGTGAGGCACGCCAATCCCACACTTCACATGATTGGCAGTGTATCAAGATGAGAAAATAATGTGAACGTTCTCAAAAGCGCGACTGATGAGACACTGAGCTTTAGTAATTTAACTTTCTGAACTTCCAAAGTAATAAGGATAGACGCCTATTAAGCGCCGTCGATCTCTTGCACTCACTCGGATATGAGTAAACAGAGCAAAATTCTTTATGCACATTTCGTATAATAAAGTTTTAACCTAAGCCTGTGACGCTCGATTATTCTCAGTGTTAAAATATTCACTTCGCTTTTTTAGATGTTTTGAGAAGGTTTATGAAAAAAACGTTTTGATGTAATGTCGCTTTCTTAAATGAACGATCAATGCAGCTCATTTCGTCCCTTGGCTTATGAGTAATCGAAAAGTCAATCGAGAAGTAGGCATTCAACAACCTATTGTTCGTAATATACGTAAGTGTCACTGCGATTACAAGGGTAGGCCACTGTGGTCGTATCATTTTAGCCACTTTATCTGTCGGAACAAGATGTCCTGTTTAGTAGTTACAGCTGAACAAGGAAATCATGCGTCTGAAAATCCTTTGACACAACTGTTTCAGGCAGGTATTGTTGTTTGTTATATAAAAACACTACAGCACAGAACATCAGCTGTCGTCATTTTGTGGTTCCAGCTGCTTAGACGGTCGAGATGGTTCTCAATAATACAGGTGTTCCATCTTGTTCACCAACAATTTAGCGATTTGACAACTGAGGAGCACATCCGTTAGTTCGCATAATCACTATTTGGGGAACGACGATATGAGCGTATTACCCTATAAAACCATTCACTCAGGGCTCTGCGGGTAAAAAGTTTTGATAGAAAGCTTCATATCCCTGTGTGAATGACATTGAACTAGCCCTCCGAAATAAAGAAAATATTATCCAGAGTTTAGTATATTAGTAAGAATCATTTGACTCGGAGCGTAATAATTCTGTTTTGCCTGTTTCGCAAATTACAAATTGAAAGCACCGTCAGCGTAATGGAATTATCGTCCCTGCTATGAGTTTTTCATGAAAATAAAATGGGGCTGGATAAGCAATTTGGTGTTGTAGCACTTCCGCGTTATAAGAGTTCCCTGTAACGGCACTTCCGTGTTGTCGCAGCTTTGTGCCATTCCCGACTTGCTGCTTGAAAAACAGTTTCGCAACAGCATTCTACTTGCACTCTGAATACGGTACTACATCAAGTCAACAAATCTCAACTATTGCCTTTGAGAACTGTTTTCTCAAAAATCTTGTAAACAGAAATGTTTTAGTTCCCAGCGAACTATAGATTAATCTTGACTTAAATTGACTACCTTAGTATTTTTGTGATAAGCAGGTGCGAGGTTGGTAAAAATTGTATTTATGATACAGTACAGTAATAATACAAACGCTTCCATTTTGGTGTGTTTTCGCCATCCTTGAAGCCTAGAAAACTCAAACTGATTCGCATCATACTAAGTCAAATGATTTCGCACCCCTGCAGAAGAGGTACTTAATAAAACTCTGCTACTCAGTAAAAAGCTTTTTTATAAAACTCATTCTTCCAAAAATCATTGCAGACAAGCTGCTGAAGCATGGTGTAAGATCATATGTAAACGCGAGGCATTCCTCCTTGTGGTTAATTGTACGATTTTTGGTATCTCTTCAAAAAGCCCAATGATGTAGAGTGGAGTGCAAAAACAGTTGCCTCAGCCGGGATTCGAAATCAGATCTTACTCTTTCCGGGAGCATGTGCTAGACCGTTGCACCACCGACGCTCGTTTTGCACTCCTCTCTTTCTACGCTACAACGCGTTATCTGCCAACAGCCAACCGTCTAAGGTGTGGCGGTGCAGTCATTATCGACATTGAACCCACTGTTGGCAGATTTTGGGTTTAAATAAAACCCATGGGTTCATTCAAACATCATAACACCGCAATAAGCGGCCAAATAAAATGATTTCCGATTGATTATTCAGAAAGCTTCGTAAGCTTTCCGCACAGTTGTTTTGAATTCCCGTGCCACGATAGGGGTTTTTGCACTAGAATATATTGTTTGTTTGAGTTTTCTAGCTGGGTGCTTTTGACACGGATGTTGAGCGGCCCACACGCCTTGTCAGTACAATCGTCCTCCCATGCTTCACAAGAAATTAGACATACGTACCAGATTTCAATCAATTACCATCTCTCGTTAGGGCAGAATATGCACTTTTTTGTTTCGTCCATATGATGATACAATCGCTGCGTATAGCGTAAGTGGCGTCTTGATGTTTGAGGGCAAATCAGGTAGGGCTACAGTACTGCCCTAACGTGTCCTCCTTAAGTTGTGTTTGACAAATGTGCTTGCTTAGGTGGAAATTAAGAGCAGGATGATGTGGGCATCAGAAATGAACATTTTTCGCGCAAGCTTGGGGATTATACCTAACGTCTTTTGCTGTGCACAATTGGTAGCCGTTAAACAAGTTTTTCACAAGTGGGCATTTCTTGTGATCGTTGAGAGGAAAAGTAATAAACCAAAACATTCTCATCACTTGGCTTTCGGTACCACTCTGTGTTGTAGGCGCTTTCGGTTAGATTGGGTTGAACGCTCGAAAGTGGAAGCCAATCTACCTTCGACTGCGCTCGGATAGATTCAGATTTATGTACTCTGCTGTTTAATGAGCAACTTGGAATATTTGTCCATGTTTGTGTAACGTATATTACGAAACAATTATCTATCTACGTATCTACAATAGAGTAATGTGTGCAAATCGATTATCGCACTTTCTACTCTAGAAAATAGGCTACAGCAACGCTCGGGACTACTTGTTATTCCATTGCCTACACTTCCATTTGTGCAAAATAAATCCCTTACCATCTGAAGATTTAGCAGTTTAGAAGCTTGGCAACCATTTGGTTCATAAAGGCCCATAGGCATTTCGCGCGCCAGAATTTTCTACGGCGCTTGAAAGTAAGAGGAGATTGCTTGGTAAATTTGGGTTCTAAGGAAACTTTATCACTATCCAATTATGAAATATCACTAAAGAGGTCTTTATTTCTGTGAAGGTCTTTATCCTTTTTCTTTAATTGAAAGAACGCCCCATGTGTCAAGAAATGAACCATTTTTCAACAAGAAAAGCCATATCTTTCCAAAAACAAACGCATTTCCACCAGTTATTCAACAGATATACCCAGTGTTGTAGAGTGACGTGTGAAACTTTCTGCGTTAGGCGTGACTTGAACCAGCATCTCACTATATCCGGGAGCACGTGCTCTATCCCGTTGCACTACTGATGCCCGCTTTTGCCATCACTCTTTTTACGCTACAAAAAAGATTAGTCTCAGTGAAACAGATATAATGCTAACAACCTCGCCTCGTCTTACTAAACCGTAATCCTAGTGATCAATACAACCAGATTCTAAAAAATTGTATTGTCTTCAGAGTAAAAATCTTTGTTTTTCATAAAATCGTGAGTTTTGATCCCCCATATACCATAGTTATCAGAAAACCATCACCGCTTTCAGATAATCTATCAAACAAGATCTTCCTATGTTGATATACTTTCAAGATGCCTCAGGATAGTTTGGGAGCTTCTTCTTGAGTCTGTTTTTTCTCGATAGCTTTGCACTCCCCATTGCTTCTGTGTGAGCACACTGACTTTTATCTTGAATTCTTCTCTAAAAATGAGTTCGTTGTTTTAGATTTCACCTTGAGTTTACAACCTACGGTTTACTTATCAAAAAAGAGTAGCACTATTGGCTCGTGTTCTCAATAATTCATGCAACAACGATTCCACACCGATATGACGCACAGCTGTGGAAAATCGGTTCGATTCAGTCCTTGAAGAAGACGATCACATCGAAACGTTGCTCGAATGAAATTTGTCACTAATGCCATTTTAACTCAGTAGTTAAGGTAAAAACTAATTAACTATAATATGGTCAGATGTCCATAGACTTCATAACAACAACAATGGCCGATTATTGGCCAGCAATAGGATTACTCCACCGTTTCGAATCCTCACCAGTCAATTACTCGAAAACTGCAGTGCTTGAAGCTGAGACTGGTCAACACAGAATGTCCAGTCTTTTTTGTGACAATACTTCATATACATAAGGCAAGTACTGCCGAAAGGTCAAACTCATCAAGCTGTTAGTTAGTAGAAAAACATTCAGAAGCTATGCCATCACCGGATATGCTTTCGAAAAAGTGGAAGTGTCAAAACCTTATCTCACGAAACTAAAATGCTCATTTACTTAACGCACACATTTACCCACAGTGGTCTCTAATTCGGTTAATAAATTTGGCTGTGAACTAGCCTACATGATTTATTGCTGTTCAAAATCCACAATTGTTATTGAGTCACTAAGATTGAATGAACGTTTTTGCAACAAGTAACGCTAACTTTTACATTGGAAATCCATAAATGAAGCACATTGAATAACGTCAAACGAATCCCCATTCAAACAGAAATCTCATCATATTCGCAAGAATTTATTTGAAATAATGAATATGTTCATTGTCTGAAGGCAATTTATCTTGACGAGCTAATTACCAAAAATAAAATCCACACAAAGAAGAGATGCCCATAATAAGGAACAATCAAAGGAGAGCCCTAAGTGCTCAAAAGAGTATGCGAAGATGATTATTGCATAGATAATATGCATGAATATCTAGATCTAACACACGGAGTCAACACAGATGCATCAGTGAAATCACAATAGCAAAAAATTTCCAACGGAAAACTGGTGATATTTAACTACTGGTGCTTAACATTTGAGCGTTGAATAGCTTCACTCCTGCGCTTGCAAATATTATTGTCGAATGCTGCATTGTCAATCTCCAAACATATGGAACGAAGAAATCTACGGTATTCTCGTCTTCCACGTACCTAGACAAGATGCTCACAAGAAGAAAGGAACAGCAAATTATACACTACTAAAATCTCTATTACTTTTGAAATGACATAGAAAAATAAATGATTAGACATGCTGCTGAGAAAACAAAACGATGTAAATTAATAGGCGGTGTGAAAATTTGATGCCGTTTTGGCTTTTTAATATGATTTTAACAACGAAGTTGCATGACTTTGATAGTGAACTGAAAGTATTGCAGATAGAAACTTTTTCAAACCTTTAGAAAGGAACCATTGAAAAAACATCTTGAAGTCGAAGAAGATGTCAATCATCATACTTAGCAAGGATGAAGCTATTGTGGTATCAAGGCTGTGGGATGAAACTAACGACCATGGGTGAGTGTGATGCAGAGCATGCCACTGAATCACATATGCCCTCATTATACTTGGTAGCTAGAATATTACAAAGGTGTAGCATGTATACTTGTAAATCAAGCATACTAACATGAAACCTAATGTTAGGAAATTATGAAAACCCTCCAAAGGACTACATGGTGTAGACTAGAGTAAACATAATAAATGCGTTTCAGTAAGCAATCAAAAGTCGCACTTGCGCAATTCTAAAAGATCATCTTGACAGATAGAGAAGATTCGCGCACAGTCTTGGAGGTCTCGCTGGTAAAATTTTGTTAACGCACAGAACCTCCAAAATCTTTCATCATTCGTACTTTCATCTAACAACAACTAAGGGCACTATTGATACTATGATTTTTTGAAGTGATCTTTCACGAAGGTCTTCAAAGATTACATGCGCTTCATGGGTTGTTACCTGAGGACTTCGCCTTCTTCATAACAAAGGAGTATGTTGCTAAAAACTATTCGTTTTGCAATATCGGAGACAGCCGATAAAAAGTTCCTCAGTGTTTAGTCAATTAATTGTAAGAGAGTGCCGAACAGAGGACCAAACTGAAGCATTGCTTATCTGAGCAAATTCTTATGCACTGTGCTCCTAACCACTGCATAACTGCTCCTCGGGAAAAAAATTGCTTCCGCCTTTTCAGAATACCTGTTGACGCTTTTTTTTTAAAGATGATCAGCACGCGTCTCCTGACGGTCTCCTTCTTGATGGCTTACTAGTCGCTTCTTCATTCAGATTTATGGACATCCCACATAAATGGTGAATTGTAGAGGAGAGCGACTCTACGTTATTGCGAGATTGAAAGAAAATGGAGGTAATCGTCTGGATATGAATCACAACAATGTCGAACATTTTCACCTATAAATCGGATTCTTAGTAGTCCCTGCTACCGTCACAATTTTTTAAACACTGTTTTCTTTGAAAGTATCATAATAAATACTACAATATTGAAGTTTGCTTAGAAAAAGACGTTTAACAGAAATTAATGAGCCATCAATATGCTCTAGATTCAGCAGAGGTGTTTTATGATATTTTAGCAAAGAAAAATATAGACAATTTGGGAATTTTTTTCGCTTTCTGAATCACAACAATGTCGAACATTTTTACCTATAGGCCGAATTCATTGCATGTTTACTAATAAGCTTTTTTAATATCAATAATTTATGTTTACTAATGATGATAACATAATTTTGACACAGAAAGTCACTTGATAGCAAAACGTCGATCACCTGAATCGCAGTTCAGGGGATTTGGATGGTTGATCTGCCGGCAAAACTACAGCCTCTTTTTCAATTACTTCCATTATAGTACCACCGTCATCAGCTTCCACATGCATTACCTTTGAGGAAAAATGTTATATACAGACACTTTATTTTTGAGTACATCCTAAAACAGAACAAAGATGATACCATGTTCAAAATATCCACACCAAACTTCAATGTCGGAGCAAACTGGCATAAAACTGGTTTGCTGCAAACCTGAAACATAGGATGGTGTTAATATGAGTTGAATAGACTACGATGATACAAAACCGTGTAGATGAGATGAGGATTGTTGCGGAGATTTTGGCAAAGAGCGCTGTTGATGATTTCCAGGGGTGTACGAATTCTTTCTTCTAGGGCAGTGATAAAATAAACGAGATATGTGTACGAGTATTTCTTAGAAACGACCAACAATCAACGAATTCTTTCAAATTCTCAGCTAAGAAGAAGAATATGTCGAAACGCTAGCCGAATGAATTTTGTTATCAACCTCGTGTAGGTCGAGAAATCTTTGAAGAATATTGGTAACAGTTTTGCCCACGAGATCAATATCCTCGTAAAGAATGATCACTCAACACAGTGACTTTGAAATAAATACTAAAGCCTTTTGATCCGCCGGCTCTTGCTCGGAACCACGGCGCATATGCTCCACTACTTTCACGTGACGTTTCGTCAACAACTGAAATGAAATGCGAAATAATGTTAAAACACTATGGGAGAGAAAAAATGATGAACGTACTTCCAAATGAGACACTAATTTATGACAAACCATAGGTGAGAGGCTTTTGAAGCAAGGCGACATATTTGCAAGGACAGCCAGACAATTTGTATGTAAGAACCGATCCTAAAAAAGGCTTCTTGTAGAAATGCGCCTCAAAATCCCGAATAGCAGAAGTTATGTTTATAATCATTTGACGTCATTGCTCTATACACCAAGGTGTCGAATCACTCCGCTTTGCAAGCCACACATGAGCTTCTGATACAAAACCAGGGAGCTGTAAACATGTATGGCTTGTCGATTGAGCAGTTCATAGTCCTATTAAAAGAGTGCCTGAACTGCTCAATTTTCGGATGATCCGAGAGATATTATACTCAAATGAGAGGGTCGGCAATGGGCCAGCGAGTGGCACCTAGCCTGGCGATTGCCTTTATGTCGAAAGTGGAAGCAGCAGTGATGGATTTCCAGCCATTACTCTACTTTAAGTATATAGATGATTATTTGGTTATCTGTTCCGTTCAAGGGGAGCTAGATAATTGTTTTAGATTGTTGAATGAACAGTCAGAGTATATAAAATTCACCCGTGAGATACCAAAAGATGATTGGCTCCCTTTCTTGAACGCGCAAATAAACTTAAGCGAGAGCGGCTATATAACAAAGTGGTATCGAAAGCCATGTAATAAGGATGTCCTGGTTCACTATCTCTCATCTCATCCCTCACATACGAAGAAGGCGCTAGTAAAAAACATGTTTCAAAGAGCAGCCAATGTATGTACAGGGGAGGGGCAGAGAGTAGAATCCGTGAAACTGGCTCGAGAAATACCCACTTCTAATGGATACGAATTTGTAGCCCCTCGGCCTAGGTTTAGAGGAAGTAGTACGCCTCCGAACGGAAACTCGATTGAAAAGAAAGTCCTGTTTATCCTCCCGTTCAATTCAAATGAGATTAGTACAGCTATAAAACGATGTTTGAAAAGAGCGGGTTTAGAGCAATCGGTGGCCATTATTGAAATACCACCGAATACTCTAAAACGCCAACTAGTTCGCAACCGCTTATATGACCGTCTCTGTATGATGAAAGATTGTAAAATATGTCCTAACCGCAGAGACGGTGATTGCATGAGCGTAGGTACAGTCTACCTAATCTCTTGCAAAGTGTGTAGTGATAAATATATAGGCAAAACGGGTAGGCCGCTCTATGGCCGCATAGAAGAGCACCCAGCTGACAAGCTACTTAATAGACGGAATACCCCGCTAGGGGCGCATTGAGAACAGAAACACCAGAGAGTTGCTTTGAGATCAAAGTCACCATCCTTACGCAGGTACAAAAAACATCAGCGCTAAATATTCTTGAAGCATTTCGGATTAACACCACCAATCCAATTATAAACCGGAGGGAAGAATGTCTCGTTATCACACGTGATTTGAGTCAGTATATAAGACCGTTGTTTTGATCGGGTAAGGTGCAATGATCTCCTTCCATTGATCTCCACTTGAAATATTCAGTGGAACACATATAAAAAGCGGTGAGTATGTTATGAGTTGATTTTGTGCTTGATGCGGTTGAAATCTAGGTCTAGTGATTTTTACTAAAGGAGTAATGAAGGTGTTTGACTGACTGGATTGTAGATAATTTAACCTTTAAAGGCTTGAAGAAGGCGAACTGCCGAAACGTCAGCTGTCAAATATAGAATAATGTAACAGCTTGTGTTTGGCTTAAAGAAGAATCAAAAAATGATTGCTGCAGAAATACATCGGCCACTACGACAGTTGAAAAAAAGACTCCCTTAGAAATCATTTGCTTCGAGAGTGTTGAAGTAAATTGGAGATCATCATCAAATGGTCGAATCTTTTCCTTAGATAAGTTCTGTGTGATTAAATATTGGAAATTTATCAACGATATTCCTTTCTACACCTTTGTACCTTTTTTCGTAAAAAGTGCGAGGAAACTTAATATAACTTTAACAAAAGTTTGAGATTACGGTATTATATATGTACGTAGAGAGCTTACATGGGTGCAATGCTTAGTGGTGCTCTGCGTCGCGCAGCACACGAGTTCAATGGTTCGATCTCGCGCTCATGGCTCACGCAAGCCATCCATCCTTCCGAGGTCGGTAAATTGGTACCAGACAGTTCTCAGACTTGTATGAGAGGATAAGCAGCACTGACTCTGCTCAGCGGGAGGCTATCGCGGGCCATTGTAAAGACCAGATATGCATTCAATCACCTCAAACAAAATTAAAGAAACAAAGACAAATACACGGCCCATCCTTCAGGGATTGATCAACGCGCACAGCTTGATCCTCTTAGCTCTGTATGTACGTAGATCAAAACGTTTAATCACTCTCTAATAGGCTCTGGAACTCTTACGATTGCAGGCTTTCACAACAGAACGTCTGAAGCCCTCGTCAGTTACGACTCCCCTATTTATCATTCTAAAAGTCTTTTATGCTAAATTCCACAAAAAAGCCAGTTAACAAGATTTGAAATTTATCCGTTGTACTTGAAATCTTTGTTCTTGCCAACTGCAGCTCTGATGAACTAAATGATTGACTCTGTGAATTGGAAATCAATCCATTCTTGATGTATTCGGTCAACCTATTTGCCAAATATGACAGCCTTACGATGTGCGGATGGATAGTTTTCTGGCTGGTTTCAAAGTGGCGCAGCCGAAAAAAAGAAAAAAGTTCCAAATTCGCTCATTATTTTGAATTTTCATTGCGTTTAAATGAATCTTCTTCAAACAGTTTCGCTATGAGTAATGTAAAGCAACAACTTCGCAAATCTGACCAAAAAGAAATCGTTCTTGTGCATTTTCATTCACAATCTTCTCAATTACTTCCTAAGGAAGACACTTGTCACCACACTGTACGGATTTATCTTATTGCACTCTAAATAAACAAGACTCACGTGAATTGTCAATTCAGTACTGCTGTAGTGCTACTAAAATTATTAGTTGAATGAAAATGTTTATCTTAAGCGCATTACAATTCAGATTCAGTTTCCGCCGACAGTCGCCGATGTCGAAAAGAAGTGCGATCGAAACGGACCCGTGGTCAGCACTCGTACGGCTCTGTTCACAACATTTTGCCACATCATTCTCGACCAATTCGCCATGATGATGTTCGTGGTCTACAAAAATTTCTTTCTTCATAAAACAAAGTTATACATGAAGAAACTAGTTCGAACCATAAGAGTTCCTGAAAATATCAAATGTTGTGGAGGAATGGATTTGATATTCATGACGTTCCTACACATCCTATTCCTTATCATTCTGCATATTCCTGTCACCGTGTTGCCGACGATAATGCACCTCCGTTCCATTTCATTCGCGACTGCAAGGAACTAAAAGTCCTAAGAAGACACTTTCTTGTGCTAGAATATAGAAGAAAAGAAATTGAAATCAGTTTGAACATGGATTCTCTTTTGTCCTCAAAACCCTTTCAATCATCAGTTGCCTCAATGATGTTACATTATTCTGCGGAAATGAAATATTGAAGAACTTGTTCAGTTCAATGTGGATTTTGAAGACATTATTTCAAGAGCATTGCTACAGTTTTACTTACGTATCAAGACATTTTCTGGTTATCAAATACAGTTCTGCTTTCAGTTGCTGTTATATTTTATTGAAATCTTTTGAATTGACCTTGATCATTGAAGACCCACCCCTTCCCGTAAAACCAGGTGACGCTGTCTGACAAGGCAATGGTGTGTAATTGATGTTAACAGTGAGTTGACCCAAAATGGCCGAAATCACAGCATCAGGTAGAAGTGCATTACGAGCTTGGCTTTCGAGAACGTCAAAGACCTGAACAGCGAATTTTCAAAACTTCTTCGAAGATCTCATTTGAAATTATTTTTAGTGAAAAATTGTGGAACTATATGGACCATGCTAAAACTGAAAGGCTGACGAACTGTCAAAAAATTGCGCTCATCTCCTGCGCCTTTCCAGCAATCGTGAAAAAATAACAGTAGGAATCCATGAGTTCCACACTCACTGTTTGCATCACAAGGCGTTGTACAAATGCCTGAGCACTCTCCTCACTAGTTGAAATCCCAGGAAACTGAGCCTGAACTCTGGGGGCGGTAGAGTAAGCCATAGAAACGGGCAAAGTGAAGCCGGTGACGTTGAACGTCCTAGTGATCGCTAAAACGAAATTTCACGATTTTTGTTCAGAATCCATTTGAAAATTGAATCACCATATTGAATTACTTCTTATTCATGCTTGACTTTGAGATTCAAAATTCATAACTTTTTCATCAAAACGCTGGCATCAAGATAGCTCTTGAGTACTGTTTATGTATTAAATAAATAGATTCTTATCAGATTTCGTAGGCTGACATGTAATAATGATTCTATCTATAATACAATAGCAATATAATGATCACTACCTTGACCCGCAAGGATCACCCCACATCCCCACACTGTTGATATTGTAGCTAACAGTAAAATCATGAAGAATTCTAGCAGCCTCACCATGTTTGTCAGAATTTCCATTTGTGTTCCTTAAATACCTGAAAAATAGCTTGAACTTAACTAGATGCAGATTCATCAATTTGTGCATCAGATTATTGACGAGGTAACAACGAATTGGGCACTGATCACCTACACGCGAGTGACTTTTTTGTGGCAGATGTTTGACTTTTCAAAGAGTTCACGGATTCTAAATTCTTCTAGCTCAAAACAAAATCTTTCATAGCATGTTTTGTGACCAACTTTGCTATTTTGCAGCACGCAAGAATCGGTGAATTAGTTTAAATGTGTGTTAAATGACGAACGGCAAACAGCAGTAAAATTAGTGAATGAGTAGATTTCTCAAGTGGCGCCGCTTCGGATTGGTCACCGCCTTCTCGCTTTTGATGCTGTGACGTAAAACTCCGATTTTTGCAAAAGCAAAACAACCGCAGTCGAAAAACACCGAAATTAAGAACTGCAGTTATGAGAGAGGAATCGTAAAAGAAGGTATTGAATGGCAAAACAAAGCAGAACTTTCGGTGCAAAAATTTCCCTTGTTAAACTTCATTGCTCTCATTATTCTCACATAGCTAATACGCTTCTGAAATCTTCCCTATCGGTGGATGACCCAAATGATACCCATAGTTAAGATCTCCTACAGCTCAGTGGGGACTCTGAGTGAAGCGGGGAATGAGATTTTACCGAAAATCCACCAATGAAGAAGTGAGGGGGAAACAGTGTCACGGTCGTTGGCATTAAGAATAAGTGCATAGAGTATCAAGTGTTGTCGTGAGGCACAAGAATTCTAGGCTTGATATTTTTGATAGTGTGCCAAAATGAAAAACACGGTAGACGCTACTAGGAACGCGAGAAAGGTGACAATGTGAAGACTCTTCTACATATATTGTAGCGAGTTCCAAGTTTTTCAGCAAGTTGAATGTTCATAAAACGCCTTCAATTTTTCTCAAATTCTCTGCGTCCTGGGAGAAATAACACAAGTTGTATTTGCACATTTCGTATAATAAAGCTTCATTACATTGATAGGTTGCAAAATCTCCAATGGCTTATCGCATTTCTGCAAATGTTTCAAAAAAAAAAATTTGTAAGACCCTAAATGCTGTTTCTTATGGCCAGTGATCACTTCGACTCACTTGGTATGTTTTGCTTGAAGTACTCCGAAAGTGGACTGATGGTAGATATTCAAGGAATTCCTACTCGTCAGGTAGTAAGTATTTCTGCGATCATCAGGGTTCTCCATTGTTTTGATACCAATGTAGTCAATTCACGTGCCGGCAGAAAAAGCTACTATACTTGGCAATGCTGTCGCTAAACTTGAGTCTTCACATATCTGGAGATTCTCGTTTTACGAAGCCTCAAGACAAATACAGTTGCTCGTTGTTCAAGAACAAAACAGCGTAGATCATCGGTTACTCTTTTCTGAGGTTCCATCTGCTTAAATATTTAAGAAGGTGCTCACTAACATTAATGACTGTCCAATGATATTCCAACAGTTTGACGTTTAAAACGTAGATCTTATTCGTGAGTTTGCAGAACTACTAATTGGAGAATGACGGCTTGGGCATATTACTCTAAATACCTTCCACTCAAGGTTTTGTAGATAAGCAGTTGTAGAGGAAACTTCTGCGCCTTTGTATGGGTGACATAACCCTTGTCATTCAAAAAAGAAGGCTTTATCCCAGTTTTAGTTTGCTAGTAAGAAATCAAGTATTTTGCTGCGAGAAATGTAGTAACTATGTTTTCTCTGCTTCGTGAATGACAAATCAAAAGTACCGCCAGCGCTATAGAGTCATCGGCTTTGCTGAGTTTTTTATTGAATGCTAAGAGAAGCCGAATAAGCAATTTCGTATTGTGTTTCACACTACTCGCCCCGTCCTAGTGCGTTGGCTGTGAAGATTATTCTTGAAAGGAAAACAATCACTTCGAACATGACAATCACAGTGGGCTCTGATGAAGGCTTTCCAACTTTGTGTAGCTTTTCAATGAAGCGAAATATTGATAGCTCACAACGAGCCTCACTATAAATCGATATATGAACGTCGTTTGTTATACAATGCAATACGTCGGGCCTCGTTTTGTGGTTTCGTTAAAGTGCTCGCTAAGTAAATTACCGCTCATTGGAATTAAACATTTCATCAGTGGATAGTAGAAGAACTCAACAGTCAGTTTTTGGTTAATATGGTTTGAGCGCATTTTTTCTGATAGAGCTTCCACTCAGCACTCCACAAGTGAGGATCCGAAAACTGTTCCGAAAAGATTTCACGTCTTCATATGTGTGGTAATGCACTATTAATCGAAAGACACTAAATCTCCTCTCAGTCGTAAGGCGTTGGCGAGAAATGTTCAATTCGATGCGTAGAATATTATGGTTTCTCCGTTCATGAAAGTGAAATAAAGACAAATTGAGAGCACAGCTTACTCATTGAGTCACCGTCTAATTTACGAGAAATTCATGAGTGCTAAATATAGTTGTAAATGCAACTTCATGTCATTTTGATTGAATTGACGATGGACGAGCAGTTTTGCAGTGGCATTCTCCTTCTGTTTTCACTGGGATACTGTGCTTAATTAGCGAAATTCGGCCAATAGCGAAAGAGTACCACCGTGGTTTTTTATTGAATTCAAGCGTTTGACATTCAAACTGAATAGCAAATCGATCAATTTGGAGAAAAAACAGAATGTTAGTTTTCAGGAGCAGAGAGCGCGGTAGCCATTGCATCATGCCTTCTTGATTACTAGCTCGATTTATTGTGCTTAAAAGTCGTCTTTCTTTTGTGGTCGGCTTGGTTGATCAATATTCTCTCCGATTATCGCACTAAAGACAGCAGAGTTTCAGGTGGAATTTATGTAATTCCTGCAAATTACCCATCCCCTTGTTTGTTAGACACCTTTTGATTGCAGATGCTTATTTCGTTTGAGGTTCTAGTAGTTCTGGAGGTAATGCTTCATTTAAATTTGGCGTACCATTATTTTAATGATAGGTGTTGATTCTGAGAGTTTATTGGATTGTGAAACTCCAGAAAAAAAATCTATGGCAAGTATGGCAGTTCGGAACATTCTATTTGACCGTCTATGTGAACGAAAGAATGCATGATTTTTCTCAACGGTGGAGACGGAAACATGAGTTTGGGTGCACACGGATGCGCGAAAAGGTCTACTCACATCCTCCCAAAAGAATCGTTTATGCACTCTAATTATCAGTAACAAAGGCTTTTCTCTTTTTAATTACACTGAGGAAGACACTGGTGTGGTTAATGCTGCAGTCCATTGGGAAGCTAGACACTATTTTGATCACTCGCCATATGCTTTCCTGCGATTTACATGGGAATACTTTATCTTGGTTATATTCAAAATTACAGGTAGAATTGTCTTAATCAACCGGCATTCTAGGGTATTCAAAAACAAGACGACATTCCCCACAGCATATGGAATATTATAAGATCATTGTAAAAGATGAATGCGAAGAAACGAATCTGATGCAGAAAGTTCCGGAATCTGCCCGCACAGTAATCACTCGCTGGATGGCTGACATTCTCGCGACTTCGCCCTCATCAAACTCTGGGTAATCGAAGACAATTTTCACAACAGACACGAAGAACATCTTCACAGGAGAAGTAGCTAGCTCTCGGTAATTCTATTAAATTTTAGAACTCAAGTGCCACACCTGAATGCATAAATTACATTTGAATTATAATTGTGTCGGCTTCGTCTCATTTTTATATATTGTCTATGCTTTCATTACATCAGCATACAATATCAAAGTGTCTGATGTAATTGTTATGTTGTTTTTTTTTATTCTGCTTTCCCAATTTTTTCTAATCAGTTTCTTTACGATCACTGGAAGACAACCATTTGTAAGCGAATCATCCACGTTTACTCTTTTCGAACAACGTCTAATGGCTATACTTAATTCGCCCGAAAAGAAGGGAGGCACAAACGGGACCTTATTTTTGGCAAAGTTTTCGTTTCGGGACACGCGAATTCCTCTAAACTTATGATGGGCTATATTTTCATACCTTTTGGAAATGGCTATTTACCGCGCCATTTCTCCGGATTCCACCTTCTGCTCTCTTCCTGTATACACACAGCCAACTCTGAGAAACATGTTTTTTCATAGACGCTTTTTTTGTGTGTGAGATGAGAAGCAATATACCAAAATATTTTTGTTACTTGACTATCGGTACCACTTAGTGATGTAACGGCTTTCCGATAGCTTTACCTGGACGTTTAGAAAGCAAAGCAGGTTATCGTTAGGTGTCTCACGAATGAATCTGTGTACTCTGACTGTTCGCTCAACAGTTCATAGCATCCGTCCATCTCTTCATGTGTGAAGCAGATCACAAAGCAGTCATCAATGTTTCTGCCGCAAAGTAAAGGCCGGAGACTAATTACTGGGGCATCCACTTTAGACATAAAGGCAATAGCAAGAACCGGTGCCAGTCGCCGACCCATTGCCAATCTTCACCTCCGTGCGAAATAATTCGCGGACCATTTGAGTTCGAGCAGTTTAGGCGCTAATTCAGGAGAACCATCAGTCACTGAATGGACAAGCCGTCTATGTTTATTGCACCTTGATGTTGCTTGGCCTTGTATCACCTGTATCACCTGTCGTCCCGTTGATCGTCGAGTGACTCGAGCGGGTACCAGCAACTCTTCCATTTTCCCCTATCGCGTGCAAGAGTAGCCCAGTGGATCCTCCTTGCTCTAGGAATTCGCTGAGCATCATATCTTTCTTCCATCGCTTTCGTGAAGAAATCGGACCAACGGGTCAGTGGTCTTCCTTTAGAGCGCTTGACATCCCGAGGAATCCAGTCGGTAACGGCTCTCGTCCATCGGTTGTCGTTGAAGCGCATCACGTGTCCGGCCCACCTTATTTTCGATATCCTGGCGTGTAGAACGGCGTCTCTGATTTTCGATCGTTGACGTAGGTCGGAAGTTCGGATCCTTTGTCTCATTTGCGAAATACGAGATACTCCTAGCATCGACCTTTCGACTGCGCGTTCGATAACGGCAAGTGATCTTTCATCCTGCTTACGTAGCGACCAGGTTTCTGCTGCATACGTTAGGGCAGGGATAATTGTCGAGTCGAAAAGGTGGGCACGGAGTCGGATGTTCTTTGTCCTCTTCACTACATCTTCGATGCTCTTAAACGTTCCCCAAGCCGCTCGTTTCCTCCTGCTGAACTCTGGGGCTAGGTCGTTCATCATGTTGATTTCACGACCTAAATAGATGTAACTGGAGCATTCGGAAATTGTCGTTCCGTTGAGCGTGAATGGGGCATTAGAAACCCATTCGTTCCTCATAAACATTGTTTCCGTTAGATTCAGTTGAAGACCAATCTTTCCACAGGCGTTATCGAAATCGGTCAACATTCGTTCCGCTTGGCGATGTTTGGTGTTATGAGAACGATATCGTCAGCAAAGCGAAGATGGTTTAATTGTCGACCGTCAATTTTCACTCCCATTTCGTCCCATTCTAATGTTCGCATGACGTTTTGTAGGGTGGCAGTGAATAGTTTTGGCGATATTGTATCGCCTTGTCGAACCCCTCTTCTTACGTCAATGGTGATATTGTTGTAGAATGGAGATATTCTGATCGTGAAATCTTTATAAAGCTCACGAAGGATCATTATGTACCGAGTAGGGACGCCCTGGTTATCCAAAGCCTCTATAACCGCTTCTGTTTCCACTGAATCAAAGGCTTTTTTCAGATCGATAAAAGTGAGACAGAGTGGTTGTTTGTACTCTCGCGAAACTTCAATGAGTCTTGTGATCGTGTGGATGTGGTCCATGGTACTAAATCCTTTTCTGAACCCTGCTTGTTCGCTTGGCTGTCCTTCGTCCAGTGTTCTGTCAATACTGTTCAGGATGACTCGAGTAAAGAGTTTATAGACAACGGACAGCAAGCAGATTGGGCGATAATTGCCTATGTCGTGAAGGTCTCCCTTTTTGAACAACAACACGGTCTTGCTGGTTTTCCATTGAATAGGGACCTTGCATTCTGACAGGTAGCGAGTGAAGAGCCGAGCCAGGGTGTTGATGAGAACTGGCGGCAGATTCTTCAGATGTTCTGGTCTAATCCTCTTTGGACCGGGTGTTGTTTTGTTTTTCGCCGACGATATAGCGTGTCGGATTTCGGAAGGAAGGACCGGTGGAACGACATATTCGTCCTCTTTCAATTTATATGACGGTAAGAGGACATGGCTAGCGAAGAGATCCGAGTAGTACTGGTGGATGATTTTCTCCATAGCCCTTCTGCTTGGCCTTGTATGAACATCAAAATAGATTCCGTGAAAAAGCCAATAATGAAGAGCATAATAGGAATGAGAACAAAAAACAGGGGTATTACCATTACCGCCATTTCCTCAACGATTCTCTAGGCAACATGACTGCATTAAAGAAGTCGATATGAAACGTCGGATATTTACGAACGAAACTTTCAAAATCCTCAATCACTCTCTCGCGTAAAAGTTCGACTCCGGCCTCACAGAGGCACAAAAGTGGGGGATCCGAGAGGCTCGAGAGATGATAAAGCTCAAAAACATTAGTCTATCCGTTATTGATAAGGGTGAAGAGTTAGTGGTGATTCTTCGTCAGTTAGATATCGATATAACAGAAGAGTATCATGAGGATGCTAACCTCTATCGACCGTCTTCTAAAATGGGATTTCAAAAACAATACCGAAAGTTAAACGATAAATGAGGTGAGAGGCTGGCTTGAAATCATCAAAAGCTGCTGGTTTGAAATCATTTTTTATTTTTCATTTGCAAGTTAATTTAACAACGTGTTCAATTTTATACTTGCTTATAAAAACTCATAAGTTATTATGTGCTAATGATTTTATATCTAACAATCGATCAATATTTAATGATAGACCCATCATCAGCTATGTAGACGAACTTACAAATAGATTAGGATGGTTTCTTGCTTTAATAACATCTAAGTTTTAGGAAATTTTTTTAGCTCATCTTTGACACTAAAAAGTTGTTGGATCGTCTACGTAAAGCGAATTTGATAGTGCGTACGCAACGGTGTTCTTCAACGTCGACGCTCTTCGTTTCGAATGACTCTGCATTACATGCTATTGGCGAGGTCCTCATACAACATCAAAAAGCAATAAACATGTACGGCTTGTCGATTCAGCAGCTGATGATTCCTCTAAATGATTCCTCAAACTGCTCGATCTTTGAATGTTCCGGGAATTATTTCGCACAAAAGAGAGGGTTGGCGACGAGTCAGCGACTTGCACCCTGTTTTAGCTACTGCCTTCATGTCTGAAGTGAAAGCCCCAGTTACTCTCCGGCCTTTACTCTACTGTCGGTCGTTGATGTCTCTTTTGATATCTGCTCCACACAAGAAAAGATGGACAGATGTTTTGAATTGTTGAATTAACTGTCAGAGTACATAAAATTCACTTGTGAGACACCTAATGTTAATTGTCTTCCCCCTCTTAACGTCTAAATGAGACTATCCAAAAGAGGCTAAATCACTAAGTTATACAGATAACCAAGTAACGAAAATATCCTGGTTGAAGGCCTTTTATCTCACCCCTTACACCTAAAAAAAGGCGCTTGTAAAAAACATGTGTCGCACAGCTCCTTGTGCGTGTACCGGTAGAGCTCAGCATATCGCCATTTCCAGTAGCTATGAAATGTAGCCCATTGGGATAAGTTTCCACGAATTCACGTGGACCCAAACAAAAACTTCGCCGAAAATAAGGTCCCGCTTGTGCTATCCTTCTCTTGATACGAAATAAGTATAGCTATTGGACGTTCTTCGATAAGGATGAGTTTGGATGATTCGGTTTTGATGATCAAAATAACGTGGAATAATCTTGAGCGTCGGCTAGTCTGCAATCGCTTATGCAATCGCTTATATTGGAATAAGAAAGGGTTCTGTTCTATTACGGCGGCGCCACTTGAGGCCTTCGCTAGAAACGTATTTTTTTGTCTTTGCAAAGCGTCTTTGTGGTGTATTGATAGCTCAAATCATGTGAATTTCAATAGCATGTTTAATTTCTCAAATAACTTATTTTTGGCGTCGTACCAGTCAAAATAAGATTTTGCTTCTCATTCGAAGATTACTCACTGGATAAAAGTTTTACTGCGACGAAATTTTAATCGCTAGATAGAGAAAATCTTTGATGGTACAATTTCAAAAAAGAATGTTTAAAGCTTAAGCGAGCTTGTTAAAAACAGTAGATGCCATGGATTAATTTTGTTCTCCCAGCCGAGATCCATCGACTGAAAGGTGGTGATGGACCAGTGTCATTATACACTGCGCCGACACCACACACTCCTTCCTCATTGCTACAATGCAGGGCTCAATGAGGGGCGTAGGTCACTGACGAGGAGGGCGATACATTCGAAACACTGGTGTGTGACCCTGGCGTAACAACCTCGCTTAGGCCTTAAATATTCTTTTTCGAAATTATTTTGAATGTTTATTGCGAGGTTTTGAAAACAAAGTTCTTCTTATTTAACCGCTTCTAGCGATCGCTCTACATCAGTGGGTATCTATTTGTAACATCATAACATCGCTAGAAGCGGTGAAATAAAAAGAACTTTGTTTGATCTTCAATACCCAATATCTGTCAGCGTGACTGGGTTCAATGTCGAGATCGACTACCCGGGCCAGGCCGTTGACGGCTGGCGGCTGACAGATAGGTGCGCTATAGCGTAGAAAGAGCGATGTGTAAGATGGGCGTCAGTAGTGTAACGGATAGAGCACGCATTCCCGGAAAGAGTGAGGCGCGGGTTCTAGTCCCGCCTAACGTGAAAGTTTTGCACATCGCTCTACATCAGTGAGTTTTGAAAACAGTTGATGTCATGGATGTAATTGTGTATTTGGCTTCGGAAGGAACTTCTTCATGCTTTGTAACGACTGAAAGAATATTGGGTTTCACACTGTGAGCACTTCTAGTCGGCTAGGGCGTGTATACAGCTGTAATACCAATCCGCTGCATAAATCACATGTGGATTTTTAAAGAAAATCAGAGATCTCTCCGACGCTCCAGATTTTTTTCACATGTCCTTGTGCTCTTTCAGAAAAAAAAAATCTATTTAAAATAATTTGTTGTGTTTAAAATTGACAAACTTACAATAAAATGTAGATCACTATACAGGAGGCCAGAAAACTTTGATGGTATCCTTGTTTCTGAAGGGCTGTGGAAAACAGCGATATTTCAAATGTGTGAAACCAATTCTTCTTGTGCGAATTGCATAGCTCTAAGAAGTTCTGTCTAAGGAGCAAACACATTTTCTCAATCAGAAAGATTTGCTCTATTCAAGGTCAAGATTTTGTTATAAAAAATATTTTTTATCAGGCGAAAACTCTTCAAATGTGAAACAAAATCTTATTCTGACTGGTATTTTGCTAAAAACAAGCAAGATCAGGAATAAAATTTACCTTTGAAATTCAATTGATTTAAGCCATCAGGCCCAGTTAAATGCATAATTTGCCGTATTGGCAAAGACGGTCATTGCATATGCAAGGGTACAGTTTGCTCAATCTCTTGAGAAGCGTGCACAGCGAGTATATTGACGAAATGGGTAGACCACTCTATGTCCGTTAAAAAAAAACCATTTAGCCGATAAACTTAATTCGAAGCCAAATACCCCACTAGGCACGAACAGGACAAAGACATATGGAGGGAGACTTTGATGTAGGAATAAACATAATTGCACAGGAAGTAAGGCCTCGTCGCCTAATGTCCTTCAGCCGTTCTAGATCCATATTAGAAATCCCAGCATAAATCGTAAAGATGAGTGCTTCCTAATCACGCATGATTTCGCACCATACCTTGGATCGATTTCAGCTTCGATTGTGAAGACATTTGGCTAAACAACTGCACTTCAATATGACTCTTTCAGTCTCTGATGAAGGTAAGACTGCCGAAACAATAGCCACTGATTCGAACTCTATTGCACTATTTTGTGCAAAATAAACTTTACTAATAACCTCGTGCTTGTTGAACAAAACAAATCACGGTATTATCTAATCACTGCCGAGGTTAGTCGATTGTCAGTCTTGGGAATTGCATTATTTTATTACACTTAGTGGTATTTTGTATTGAACTTCATTCAGTATTTCCTAATACCAACAACCTCGTTCCTGTCAATAAAAACACTGGATTATTATGTTTTCTGTGCTGACATAATAGAAAGCTGGTCCAGAATATTGTAGATCAAATAACATTCTTTTTTATTTAACTGCTTCTATCTGTGGTATGATTTTTGAAATATATACCCATTGATGCAGTGTGACGTGCAAAACTTTCCCGCCGGCCGGAACTGGAACCCACACCTCACTCTTTCGGGAGCACACGCTCTATCCGTTACACTACTGACGCCCATTTTGCACATAGCTCTTTCTACGCTATACATCAATGGGTATATACCGAGGTATTGTAACAAAAATGACTGATTCATGATTGTCAAGAAATCAACGACACAAATGCACTTTCATAAGAAAATCTGTAAAAGATGGCAATTGACTGAAACGGCACAACCTTCACACCAAAAGTTTCTGGCTACAAAATCTAAAAAGCAGAAATCGAGTTGGTTGAGCTTTGTTATTCTCATCAAACGTATCACACATAGATCTCCTATGAAATCCGCTTTGTTAACGAAGAGGCCGATCAATAACAGAAGTAAAAACCTGTACGATTTCATCGAGATTTAGAAACAAGCTGGGAATAGAGTGGCACGAAGAATTCACCATCATTAAAAAAAAGGAAACCGTGTCAGAACTGCTCGTAGAAAAAACAACTGCATTAAGGCATCAGGTCTTGCCCGCAACGCGAGGATATTATATTGCGATAAATTGCTAATGAATAGAGATGGGAAGGTACAGTGGACGATGTTAAGAGTGAAAGTGATGTGAGGATAGCAGAGGAATCCTTATTCACCTATTCAGTCGTTTGAAGTGAAGGTGGATGTTTTTGAGGCGCCTTAATTTCTCGCAGTTTTTCCACGATGTGTACGTAAAATAAAGCTTGTTGCAGTGCACTTCCTATAGTGAATTCTCATCCTATTTGTTGAAGCTTGCAGATTCCTTAGGTTTATTTCATTTCCGAAAATGGCTTGAAGCGGACCACCTGAAAAGTACGACAGTTGTTTTTAGTAGTAAGTGACTATCTCACCCTTTCAGTACACAAGAAAGGTTTTTTGGGGTGATGCGATATCTTTTACCCAACACAGCGCTTCAACGCAAATATCGTTGCGTCTCACCCGAAAAAAAGTAAATTCGAGCAGTACAAGCTTGCACTGTGAGAACATAAGCTATGAATTTAATTTTCCTTCGGAGCAGATTAAGTTACTTTATGCACGCGTACTTCATTCAGATCGTTTCATTGTTCTAGTATGATTGCTTACAGCTTTTACGATTGCAGACTTCAAAACAGTATCCTGCAAACTGCTTTTGGCAAAGAGAGCTTCTTATCTACCGTTCTAAAGATCCTTCGTATTACACACATCAACTCTCTAAGGAATTGATTTTACTTGCCGATTTTTATAATTTTTAATAGTGGACATGAAATGCATCTGTACAGGAGATTATATTTTTTTACTAACCCTATAACACTGAAGATGTGAGTCTTAATGTATAAATCTAGGGAATTATTTTTTTCTTGATTTTATTCAGTGAACTCCGTTCAGTAGATACGGATACTTCTAGCGGACGAATGAGCATTTCAGTTGAAGGCTTGACGTGATATTACCTTGAAAACATTGGGCGCAATTTATTTTGGACCTTTCAATGTTTTCACCCCTATAATCCTTTTGATTGGTTTCTTTATGGATAGTCGTGAGACAATATTCCCGGATTATAAGCAATGGAACGCTTTTTCTGTGATTTTTTTTACTTGCAAATATTTCAGTGTAGTTTCTTTCAGAGAAAGGAGTGAATCTAGATCTCTCATTTTGTACACTATATCCCTTTGAGGACAGTGTGTAGGATGTTTTTGATGAGACATGCCACAACTCTGCAGTAACACAGAATAGCCAGTTCTCACGGTTCAAAGGTTTTTCATTTCATTTCTGCCACAAGACTTCTAAGCGGATATGAGAACATCTCTAAGAAAACAGATTTGTTCCCGATAGATAATATACTACCACTAGTTTCCGAGCACTAAGAATTTGAAAAATGATCCATCTATATGTTAATAAGTCGAATTCAGCTCCCAGATATGCCACTTCCCGATGTGCAGATGAATCAGAAATACCTTTGGCGTGTTCCTGCAGTAGATCTCATTTCAGTCATATTTTCTAAATCCCCCATTGTTTTAATCTTTATAGCTCTTCTCCAACTATAATAGTTTATTTGTAGGCAGTATAGAAGCAGCGATATTAATATTTTCTTGAAGTATAACAGGCATCAAGTTCTTCTGCAAATTTTAACACTAAATTCGTCAGATACTTCTAAAAAACTGATCTGTCACATCCTACACGTAGCGGTTCTTTACGCATTACGCTGACTTTCAACACCAACCTTATTTGCAGTTTATCATCGCTCTAATGCTAAAACAAATATTGTATAAATGAAAATATTTGTCTCAAACACATCGCAGTTCAATTCCAATCTCCGCCGACGGTGGCTCTCGCTGAGAAGAAATGGGGTCCAAAGGGGCCTAATGCCAACATTCGAACCAGCTTTGTCCACTACACTTTGCCACATCATTCTCGACCAATTTGCCATGATAAGGTTTATAGTCTACACGGCTTTCTCTTGGCAAAACGAATTTGCAAAGAAGAAGAATGGGACACAAACCGAGAGAGTTCCTGAAACTGTCAAGTGTGCGTCAGGAACAGGTGTTAATGTCACCTCTTTGCCGTCTGCCGCTATACACATCTTCCCTGCATTCGATACATGAATGCAAATACCGGTGACGACAGTGTTGCCAACGACAATGCACTTCCGTTCCATGTTATCCACTGCAAGAAACTCGATTGTTAGAAAGGGATGTTCTTTTACTACAAATAGAAGCTAGCGACAGTTTGAGCATTGATCTTCTTTTATACCTCAAAAAACTTTCAGCCATCACCTGCTACATTGACTACAACAGCGTTCTCAGTAAGTGGTTTTAGAAAAACTCTCTAAAAAAACATGGATTCTAAAGGCTCTAATTCTAGTGCCACTGTGTTAGTGCTTGTTATATTCAAGACACTTTCTGATAATTTTTGTTCCTTGTTTTCTGTACATTAACAAACACATTTCCGCATTTTCATTTCCTGTTATAATTACCTTAGGAATACATTGAATGGACGTTGGTCATTGGAAACTCACCCATTTCCATTAGATTAAGGTCAATTTTCTCACACTTCAATGGTACGTAGGTGATGCTAACAGTAATTTGACCCAAAATAGACGAGATTACACCATCACGTAGAAGTGCACTGCGCGCTTGGCTTTCGAGAACGTCAAAGACCTGGAGAGCAATGTCTTGTTCTACAGCATTTACTCGAAAATTTAATCAAATCATGTGAAACTATAGAAATCATGTAGCAATAGGAGGCCGACAAATTTTAGAAAGATAGCACCTCCTAAGCGTTTGCACAATTCCTGGAAAAAAGGAAAAAATTGGCATAAATAAATTCTAACTCATCGTCTGCATCACAAGACGTTGAACAAACGCCTGAGCACTTCCCTCGTTAGGTGCAATACCAGGGAGTTGGGCATTGATATTGGGTGCAGTAGAGTAAACCATGGCAACAGGCAAGGTTGTGAGGCCGGTGACGTTGAACGTCCTAGTGCTCGCTATAATGATATTTCGTAAGGTTTTTAGGAAATTTTCAAGAATCAAATTACTAATATGGATGGTTCTTATTAATGCCTGACTATTGATATTCACAATTTGGGGGCCTTCCATCAAAAGTTTCGGATTAGAACGATTCTTCTTTGAGTAGTGATAATATTTAACTATCTGGCCCGCAGGCACCACCCCGCATCCCAGCACTGCAGAGACTGTAGTTAGCAACGAAGTAGCCAAGAAATCTGCCGCTTATCTCACCATATTTACCAAATTTTTCACTTTTGTTCCCTAAATGTCTATGGAGATAATATGAACTCGATTTAAAACACTTTTCTTTTGTTTGCGTTAGATCGTTCACTTACAACAACGAGTTTGCTACTCCACTTGTAGGTGATTGTCGTCGGCATGGCAGCTCGTTGAGTTCTCTAAATTTAGGAGTTTCGTTTAATAAAAAGCGAAATTTTCTCGTGTAAGTTTCGTGACAGATACTGCTGTCTCGAGTCGTACAGAAATCATTTAATGAAGTCAACTAAATGTTAAATATGGTATGAGAATGAGCTGCAAGTAAAAGACTACAAAATTTAGTTAATGCAACATCTCCTCAAGTGGCAATGCCCAGTTCGATTCCACTTTCTCATTTCTGATGGTGTAACATAAAATTTTGACTTTTCCATAAATGATATATTTGCAGTCTGCAAAATATTGAAATAACAAGGTTACTAATAAGAGGAAATCTATGGAGAAGGATACCGAAAAATAAAAATGAAACACAACATTCGCTATGAAAAGTTTTTGGCATTAATTTTTAAGATCTAGAAACTGCAGTTGTTAAGTTTCGTGTTTCAATTAGCCTTTCACATGCAGTACATCCGAGAAACCAATTTTGTTGATGGAGGGCCCGATTGGACCCAAAATAACAACTTTCACAGAATTTCACTAAAGTAATCAGTGTCAGGTGGGAATGAAACGCTGCCTAGTATCCACTAATACGGGGATGAAAAACATAAAGCGTGTCGTAAAAGGTAACAAGAAAAACAATGCTCTAGGGCATTGAAATACACCATGGGGCACAAGAATCTTACGTTCCATAAAGTTGATAATGCATAGAGATGAGAAAGTGCAGTGAATGTTGTTAGAAACGCAACGAGGTGACGTTGAACGAATGCTCTTACACTTTTTCTAACGTTAAAAGTTTCTCATGAAGATGAATGTTCATGGAGCGCCGTCGATTTATCGCGTTCTCAGCACTACATGCAAGCAAAACAAAATTTGTTACCGTATATTTCGTGAAGTGGAGTCTCATTCAACTTTTATAACTTTTATAAATTCCCCAATGATTTGTCTCTTTCAAGTATGTGCTGAAAAATAATCGTTGGAAAAAGTTGGAAACAGTGCTCTTCCAAGATGAATAAGCAAGTGACATGTATGCTATATAAGCTTACTAAGTAATCCGAACATGAACTAGGGGGCAACATTCGTTGAATTCTCAGTCATTAGGTAGTGAATGTGCTTTCAATCATAATGACACCTCCTTGTGAAGATAGGATCTGATTCTATTCACCATAACGATGTTTGTGGTAAAAGTTTTGCTTATTCTATAAAACTAGTATAGCGCAAAAGTGAGAGTGTTGAGTGATGCCTTTAGTTTCGACTATTCTGAGACCTCGATCAAAACAGTATAATCTGATAACATATTTTGGTCTCTACATAGAGAATATCTTTCCGAGAAAGTGACTAAACCGAAAAATACCGTGAACAGACCAGGGATGTAAAGCAGAAACTCGTGTCCTGCACTATAGAAGTGCCATTAAACGCATATTGAAAGGCTGATAATATGTTATGAGACTATGCTGACATGAAAATATTGGATCCTAGGAAGGAGTTAAACCCGTGTCTCACCCACATCATAGGCATGCTGCCATTACTTCACCAAGTGGACTGCTTTTCTATCTCTCGCTCTTCGATATAAGCTATCGGAGGTATCAGCAACCAGCCTTTAACGGATTTAGCCTGGTAAACACAAGTTGGCATTGAACCCAAGTAAGTTGGTAGCAGTTGCTATGTACAATCCAAAATTCTCTCTTAATTTATTGTTTTTATAGCAGTGTTACGGTGTTTCAAATCGTAAATCTCTGTGTCAAGCTATGCAAGTATGGTAGCATCAGGACACCAACGAGCTGTTAGAAAATTGGAGCTCTTTTCCTAGAACTTCCCAAAATATGCGAAAAGATGAAGATACTTCAGTTTAAGGGCTAGAAACTTAATGGTTGCATTACAAGACGCATTACAGCCTGAGCACCGCCTTCGCCAAATGCAATGCCAGGGACCTGAGCTTGGATATGGGGTGCGGTAGAATAAGCCATGGCAACAGGCACAGTTGTTAAGCCTGTGATGTTGAACGTTCTAGTTCTCGCTGCATTGACATTTAGTAGCTTTCGTAATGAACATTTCAAACTAAATTATTATATCCTTTCATCATTATTTGAGCCAACATTTCATGTGGTCTGGTAAGGGCTCTTGTACAACCCGAGACATGTGTTTCGTCCTTACAGACTCATCAGCCGGGCAGAACCCGTCGTCTGTCGATCTTTTTATAGTCGTCGATAACTCTCTATAAGGAGTGTAAGGCTCCTGAGAGAACTGACTATAAAAAGATCGACAGACGACGGGTTCTGCCCGGCTGATGAGTCTGTAAGGACGAAACACATGTCTCGGGTTGTACAAGAGCCCTTACCAGACCACATGAAATGTTGGCTCAAATAATGATGAAAGGATATATTGAAATTTGAGCGTTGTCTAAATAAAGCACTCAAGATAAAGGTATAAATCATTATATTCATGACTTATCTGGCATGCTTGACTTTTCAGATTGAGAATTCAAGATATTCTCATCAGAATAACTAGATTGAAACGGCTTTTGACTACTGATAATGCTTTACTGCAAAAATACTCTACTGATCCTTACCTTGACTTGCAGGCACCGCTCTACATCACAACACTGTTAAAAGTGTAGGCAACGAAATCATAAGGGCCGTGTTCGTGATAATATTTTTGTCTTCTGAATGCCCAAGCAATTATTGTGCATTTAATTAGAAGACTTTCGACTTTTGATAAAATAGCTTGCAAGACAACGGCGGATTAGCGACTCAGTGCTTGGACGTGAATTAGATCGGCGTAATTGCTCATTCACTTTTTCAAGAGCTTCAGGGGTATGCAAACCGTTTGATTCAAGTGAGCTTTTTGGAGCAAGCTTCGTTACCGATTCAGGAGTTTCGAAGCATAAGGAAATCAGGTAATGAGGTTGAATCTATGTAGATTTCGGATTAGAGAAGGTGCGTGGAATGGAACGCTCAAAAAAATTTTCGTGAATGCGTCATTTCCTGAAATGACGTAGCTTACAGTATCCACCTTATTTTTGATGCTATGATATGGAATCGTGAATTCCCCAAAAATAAACTAATCACAATCGACAATATGTTATAATTACAGCTGCACTTTTTAAAAAAAGATTTATAAAAACAGATTTTTGATTGGCAAAAAGTGGCGTAGAACTCTTGCTGCAAAATGTTTTGTAGCAAATACCGAAGAAGCACAATGCTGCGCTGATGCCAACTTTGATGCTCTCATTAGCTTCTCACATTTGAGACATAAAATCTCTTTATTGATGAAAGACCCGATAGACAATCAAAATAGCAGCTTCTACAGAATTTCTGGAGTAATCAAAAGCAGCAGAGATTGAGATGTTATATCGTTCTCTTCGGCAGCCTTTTTTTTTCGAGACCTCGCCTGAAACAATGTAGAGGATGCTTCAAAAGTTTTGTCAATTTTTTAGATATTTAATTAATAAGAAAGTGCCACATAAACAGATAAATTCATCCAATTGAAGGGACATTTGTATTCATTATATCAACGATTACAACAATAAGCAAAATAGTTCATAGCAAATTCTCCAATTTACCTCCTTTGGCCTCTATAGAATTACGAGGTCGTTTGCGAAAATTTCCAGCATTGCTCGCACATGCATCCACCGAGACTTTGTCCTAAGCACGTGTCAAAGCTGTTTTGGGCGCGCCTACTGCAGTGTAGCGACTACGCGAGACTTTGCCTCCAGTATGGACCACAGAACAATCCACTGGATTAAGATCCAGCGACTCTGACGCCCAAATGTCCTTGTCCCAAACGGGTCTGGAAAACAGCTTTTGACAAATGGCAAGCGTTGAGCGGGTTGAATGCGCAGGAGCCCAGTCCTGCTGGAGAGCCAGTCTGGAATTATCGACCTTGTGTGTAACCGGAGCATCTCTAAACACTGCGCCACATGCGCTCCTTCCATCATTAGCAATAACAATTCCCCAATTTTTGAGTCATCTGTGAATACCATCGAAAAAAAATTTGGCAAGTAAAATTGGTAAAATTAGGCAAAATTCTATTAAGGTAATTTTTTTCACTAAACTCGCTAATTTTCGATCTGAATTTGGCGATTTCGAGTGGTAATCTGGCGCTCCAGTGTGGTAGGAGTATGATGAGTAAAATGAAACTCCTTGTATTCTCCCACCTCAGCTCATTTATGACGTTGTTCATCAGTTTTCCCAACATAAGATCGAACGTTATCATGAAGCACGAATCACTTTATCGTGTCTTACGACCCATTTCAGTCGTTTTATTTGCAGTTCATGGTTTGATTTGGTTAACTGTTTGTAAGTGATCGGTTCCATGATCGTTTGAGCCTTAGATTGTCAAAACGAAATCCACTTCTTATCCTCAGTCACTGTGCGATGCAAAAAAGTCTCCCTTTTCGTCGGCGGCGGTTCTCTTCAAATTAAACATGAAAAGTAAGGCATCGCTCAAATGGCTCTTTTGGGATACAAAAGTTGTCATCTTAAAAGGCCCCAAAAAACCATCATATAAGATATTTTGTATATAAATACATATAAACAAGCAGCATTTTCAACGTTTTTTTCAAACAAATATAGGATTCGCTGTTCTTTCTGATTAGGGAGGGACAAATGAAAAACCACCCCTTTCGTTTGAGAGGATCTTTTCATAGGAGTGTTAGTAACCATCTGAAAGCTGAGATGTGAGGCTACAGCCCCACGTCGCCGATTTATCAAAGCACCCTTTTATAACGCTACAAACTCCGCACAAAACTTTGTCTCGGATGCGCACATTTCTCGTCGTACAAGACTCTTTCTTTGGATTATTAGCAATCATTCGATGACGCAATCGAATTTTATTCCAACACCGTCCTTATATCCTGGAAAGACGGTTTCGCTGAAACGCAGCTGGTAAAATAAGTTGAATTTCCATCTGCTATCAAGGGATAATGTGGTCAATTCACGTGTGTGCGTGGCTGGCTGCGGCAGTCACGTTTAATGACGAAATGACCATCGATTTTTCAGGCATATGAACGCGTAGAGAAGTATAGCGTCAGCAGTCCACGTGGCCCCCTCATGCACCTCCTGCACGTAATTAGCCAGATTGTCCCTTAATCGCAGAGGAAACTCAAAATTACTTTGGCTGCTGCGTTTCAGAGAAACGGTGTTCTCCGGATATAAGCACAGCGTTGGAATCAAATTCGAATACGCTATCGAATAGTTACTAATAGTCCAAAGAAAGAGTCTGTCCTGCGAGATTTGAAGCACGAATCTTCTCCTGCTCCTACGGCAATATCAAAAGAGCCTTCTCAAAAAGCAAACATGTTTTTGAGTTCTTCGAAACTTGTGCTATCGAATGAGTGCTGGCACCCTAAAGAAGGAATTTCGTTCAGCGAAATTTAAGCGAGATAAGAGAAAAAAGCATGTGGTTTTGTGGAAGTAATTATATTTTGGATATTACACCGTTATCAAGACGTTTTGAGAGACGGCAAAGTGAAGTTGTAGCTTGAAATCTTAGCTTTCTAATGGTTGCTAACGCTCCTATGAAAAGGTTCCTGTGAAGCGAATTTAGTCGATTTTTCATATGTCCCCTTGTAACCGAAAAGTATCGCAAATGCTCCTTAACACCCGCTGGAAATTCAAAATTTACACATGAATTTAATCAAAGACAGCAATAATCATTTTTTGAAAATAAAGATCATCATTATCCACGATCTTCTGAGAACAATTTTTGAGTTTCCGAATTTGCTCAAAACAGCCTTTTCTTGAGCTTTGAATCAAAAATTCTGACACGTCGTTTCAACTTGACCAAATGTTTGAATCGGAGTCAACGCAGGAAATGCTACATTATGGGGGGAAAGGGGGGGGGGGGGGGGGGGGGGGAAATCGGGCCATAACCGTCCGCGCGTCTGGGTTGTAGGATTGGTGAGACAAGGCCGCGCGACTCCCTCCAATTCATCAAACTTTTCCTTAGTCTTCTTCGCGGGTGTGAGGTACTGTCTTGCTAAAACAGCGCGCGCTTTCGTCGAACCATCTCGGGTAGTAATTACATTTAGGATATATTTCTTAGATATTCTCATGAATTCGCAATAATCGATACTGTCTTGAACAAACATAAAATTTGAATTTTTCGCATGCCTTAAGGGACTTTCTCCTCATTCTAATAGCGATGACCACCAGAAAGAGCCCTAGAAACAACCACTGTATCCTCTCCAGTGATACACTTCTGCTATACTTTGGAGCACTTTGATTCAACAGAACATCAGAAAAGGATATCATCAAAAACATCCTCCATCGAGAAAATTTTATTATCGTTACGATTCGCTTTAGCAACAAAACCGACAAAGAACATTAACAAATGTATTAAGCATTGCACCTTACCACAAATACAGAACTAGAAAAACTTTAGTTATCCTTTATCCTTGGCACTCATAATAAGTTCCGTACGTTTTATCAAGCAACATGTGATAGTTTCTCTCTAAAATGTAAGACACAACTCAAGATCCGTTATCTATAAACTAATCGAGATAAACTGTCCTCTTGATTAAGATGCGGAACATTTTGTTTATATTAGCTAGAATAGGAGGACCATACGAAATGTTGCAGAAGAACTTAACATCAACTGTTATACGATAATCCGCCATTTGTAACAGCGGCAACAGAAGCAAATTAAGCTTGCGCCACGGCATGAAACCGCAATTACTTCTGCATTTAACTAATAATAGTAATTGTTTCATGGACGACTTTTTGGCGACTTTGACTTTATTAGAGACTGAACAAAAGTCTTTTTGAAAAGTTGTTTCAAATCGTTTTAGCTATTTTTGCGCTGAGCACGTCCCAACAGTTCTAGCAATCAACTCGCACTTTCTTCTTCTTGAACATCTAGAACGATGGTTGAGCATGTCCCCTTGCGATCCCGTGGATAACCTAGCCGTGGCGTTCCATAGGGCGCTCGCTGTTGACTGCCGGAGAGTGATGGGGGCTGGAGATCACTTCAGCGCCGCAGCGGGCATCTCAACCACTCGGTCACGGCCTTCAAACATTAGTTACGTAACAGTATCGCATAATTCAGTGAATTATCGACGACATTTGATTTTTACACCAGATATCGTATACACCCCCACAGAAGGACGGATTTGTTCCGCAAAGTTCATTAGCACTTGAGCCTAATACTTGAATGTATAACTGTTGTTTTTACTTGTTATTACTGCGCTACATGTTGTATATGCCATCTATTGTGCTGTTATTGCTTTATTGTTATTTATATTGCTTTCGTTTTCGTTATACTATTATGAATCAGTGAAGTGTTTAATATGGTTGTTGACTCGGAATTATTTTTTGTCCCTGTTATTCTTTTCCATTTAATTTCTAAGCCCAACGGTGATGCAGAGATGAGGGCATTTTCTCGAATTACAAGCAAGGAGAAGTTCTTCTTTTAACTTTTATATTTGCTGGTTTCTCACTCACTTCATAGAGAAGGCGCTAAAAATTTATCACAATATATACTTCAGTGTAATTTACTGCATTACTCTAACTAATCAGCACCCATGTGATTTGCACGTTTATTTCTGCTGTAATGCTGCAATAAATATCGGCTCAATAAACATGTTTGTCTCAGGCACATCACAGTTCAATTTCAGTTTCCGCCGACGACAGCCCTTGCCGAGAGGAAGTGCGATCCAAGGGGACCCAATCCCAACATTCGAACTGCTCTGTCTAGTACATTTTGCCACATCATTCGCGACCAATTCGCCATGATGATATTTGTGGTCTATACAGATTTTTTTCCTTCACAAAACGAGTCTGAATAGAAAAGAAAACCATTCAAACCATGAGCGTTCCGGAAATTGACGTTGCAGCGGGAACAGGCGTTATCATCGATCTGCTTGCGTGCATACATCTATTTGTTCGCATTGTTTTAGCGAAATTCCCGTCACTGTACTATCGATGATGATGCATCTATTAATCGTATCCATTTCTACAAGAAAGTGTGAATCTTGAAAAGACACCTTCTCTTACAATAGAGAATTTGAGAAACTTGTCATAGTTTTGAGCACTAATTTTTTCCTAATCTTCAAAATCGTTCAATTTATCACCTCACACACTCAGTACAGCTTCACTCTCAGGAGAAAGGCATGAGTCAGAGAGTAGCCTAGATGTGAAACTTCGATTCCATTGCCACACTATAGCTTTTTTCTTATCGCAGGACAATTTTCAATAAATTCTCAAATTTTATTTGTTATTTATGAAAATTAACAACCACAATTCTATTTTCTCTTGGCCTAATGTTTTTGCTTGCACTCTTCCTAATAAATGCTCAATAATGAAAAATTACCGTTATTCATTGTTGGAGTACGAGTAAATTTCTGGCACTCCAACGTTGTGTAAGTGATTCTAACTTCAAGCTGACTCAAAATGACCGAGATTACAGAATCAGATAGAAGTGCGCTACGAGCCTGACGTTCGAGAACGTTAAAGACCTAAACGGCACAGTTTTTTTCATGCCCTCGAAGATTTCAGTCGGAAATGCTTTCATCTGTTAGTAAATTAAAGGTTACTCTCTGCTGCTCTATAGAAAATAGGAAAAAGGAGAAAATCCAAGAGCTACAAACTCACTGTCTGCATTACGAGACGTTGTACAAATGCCTGAGCACTCCCTTGCTAGATGAAATACCAAGGACCTGGGCTGGACATCAGGTGCAGTAGTGTAAACCATGGCAACAGGCATAGTTGTGAGACCGGTGACGTTGAACGTCGCGGATCGCGCTGGAACGAGATTAGGCAGTAAATACTTTGAAACCAAATCACTATGCTCAATGATTCTCTTTTGATTATGTTTCACTTTTCATGATTGGAATTCAAAATTTCTCCATAAAAGGCTCGGACTAAGACACTTCTTGGGTTTTGGTAATGTTTTAAACATGCCTTTCCTTATTAGAGTCTATAACTTATAGGTGATAATGAAAATATCTCCGGTTGAAAAATCATCTACTTTCCACTACCTTGTCCCGCGGGCAATACTCCACATCCTAATACTATTGAGATTGTAGCTAGCAACGGAATCATGAAAGGATCTCCGAGAAGCCTCGCCATCTTTGTAAGAATTTTTAGTTGACTCCTGAATATCTAAGCAATTATTGTAGACTTCACTGGGAACAAAACTCCTAATTTCTTCCATCACATCGTTCGCTAGACAACAACGGATTTAACACTCAGCACTTAACGTAAATGACTCGACGTGGGAGCTCTTTGACTTTTCCCGGACATTCTGAGGTTACCAACCGATTTTATTCAAAGAAAGCCTTTCAGAGCAAGGTTTTTGATCGACTCTGCTGCGAAGCACACAGGAATCGATTAACAAGGGTAAATTCATTTCAAATTCTCGAAGATACCGATTTTATGGAATGGATTAGTTAGAAAGAAGTTTTTGTGAATGGGCCATCCCTGGTGTGGTGCTGCATTGATGCACTCCCGCCTTCTCATTTTTGATGCTGCTAAATATGTAGAATTATGACTTTTCCTTATTAAATCACGCGCAGTCAACAAAACGCTGAAATTAGAACTGCAAATTTCAAGTAAAATTTACAGCAAAATGAGGCGCAAGCTTCATTGCGAAAAGTTTTCGGAGGCAAATTTCTTAGAAGTAGAAAATGCGTATGTTGAATTTTGATGATCTTACAAGCTTTCTAACTCAACACACCCATAATGACAGAGGATCTGACTGTTGTCCGATTTGAAAGCTTCTACAAAATCTTACTGCAGTGCACAATTCAGAGACAGGAAGATAATTACATCAAGAGTCCACCAATCTTAAGAAGTAAACGATATGCCGTATCAGAACTGGCGATGGAAAAAACAGCCGCATTTAAAGCGCCAACTCTAAATATGGGACTAAAAAATGCTACACTTTTATGAAATAGCCAATGTATCGAGATGAGAAAATGGAAGTGGAAACTATAAAGAGCGCGCCTGATATGACACTGAGGTGATGTTTACTTAGTTACGTTATTGAACGTTTCAAGTTTTTCATCAGGGTGGATGCTTATGCAACTCTATGGATTTTTCGCAGTTTCTCTATGATTTACAGATAAAATCAAATTTATTCCTGCACATTTATTATAGTGAAGTCTCATTCAATTGGTATTACAGCCGCAAACTCTTCAATGGTTTACCTGGTTTCGCCAAATGCTAAGAAAAGAATCATTCGAAAATGTTGAATGCTGTCTCGGAGCTCTCAATAGCTCTCAATAGTAAGCCACGAATTTGACTCATTTAGTACCTTAGACTTTTGCAGCAATTCAAGGATTAACTACCTTGTAGATATTTATTAATTTCCAATAGTCATGCGGTACCTCTCCAATTTTCTGACGCGACATCTTGGCAAAATCATTTAAGTCGATTTGACCGCCGTCGGGATGTTGCTGCTGATCCTAGGTCTCCATGTGTCCAAGTTTTTTATAGACGACGCTTCAAGGGGAACATCGTGGCTTTTTGTATAATTAATATAGCGCAGAACATACTGGCATCATTTTAAGTTTAGCTGCTTAGACAACCGAGGTGGGTGGCACAAAAACTGTTTAGCAAACGATGGCTCAGTCGTAATACTCTGCAAAGCCTTTCACTCAGAGCTCTATAGATAAGGAGTTGCAATATATGAGTGACATTGTACTTTTAGTAAAAAGATACGAAGATATCTTTCATTCACTTAGTGGAAATTCTCAGACTAGGAACGCAAAACGTGGTTTTGTGCTCATGGAAAGTAGTTTGAAAGCACAGTTAGCGCTGTTGAATCATCTTCCTTGTTATGACCTTTTCTTAGTGCTAAATATAGCTTTGTAATGCGATTTTCCGTCACCATGTATTGACGATAAGCATCTATTGACTACATTCAATTGTGCAAGAAACCGTGGGTCTAGAAAGGACACCTTTGTCCTTTGCAATATGTAATGAAAAGTACTAGAGATATTCTGAAAATTTGATAACATGGTAACATGTTTCGAGACTTTTGTGAGGTCTCATCGCCACCTTTACAGTACCAGACAGCTGCTGTTTCGCTCTTGTAGGCTCTCAGTAGCAACGTGCATTTCGGTTCAGGCGAATCCCTTATAGGGGAACATACCGCCACTTGAAACATTTTTTTCCAAAACCGTTTAAGCACTACCACCTGACACACTAAATGTTATATCACTCTCGGGAACAACAATTTGAACAACTCCCCAAATTTAGGGCCTACGTGATGTTTAAGACACAAAAACATAACGGAAAAGATTTTTTGCGAAAGTCGGTATTCTCGCACAACAATTCAGAACATCTTTGCAAAACACTCTCAAAGTTTTCCGAGCAAGTGCGAAAATCCAGGGACAAGCTGCGAGGAGTGTTCTGGTAATCACGCGTGATCTCGCACTTACCTCCGGCTAAATTCTCTGGCATAAGCCACGCACATTCCCAAATGCAATCTTTCTGCGGCTAGTTTGTAATGAAGAATTGGATGACTTGGAACAACAAAGCAGTGAGAGTTTCGAAAAGAAGCTATTCATTGTACGAGCGAAAGAATTTGTTCTATCACGTTCAATTATGATGGATTACAAAATGCGAGTAGACTATTCTTTACTGAACTGTATTCAGTACTTACTACTACCATCAACCTCGCTCCTTCCCGTCAAAAGGAACGCTGTGTTAGTATTCTTTCTTTGGCGAGATTGTCAAGCCACCAACGATGCAAATGCACCTTCATGAAAAATTCTCAATAAAGGTGACATCTTCAATAAAGACGCCACAACTTTCATTGTTTCTGAGCAAAATCTAAAAAGTATAAATCGTGTTGGTTAATCTTTGATTCTCATTTGTCTCATCCCACGTAGTACTTAAAATTGCTTAGAGCCTTACCGAGGTTTTTGCTCCAGAGACATACACGTGTTTCATAGATTCGCCCTCTTCGTCAGTGGCCCACGCCCCACATCAAGTCCAGAATTGTAGCAAGGAGAGAGGCGTATGTGGCGACAGCACATGTACAGTCGCATTGTACTATTATCACTTTTCAGTCGATGGATCGTGGCTGGTAGATACATGATGATCCATAGCATTGATGTTTTTTAACCTAGTAATAAACCCAAGAGAATTTAGTGGTGAACAAAGACGCCGCCTCAGGCGAGAATCGATCCCGCGTTTCATCGTATCCGGGGACGCGTGCTCTACCACTACACCACCGAGGCACGTTAGCCCGACCACTCATTCTTCAACATCTCAATGTTAGCTATCGGCCACCAACCTTTGACAGGTTTGGCCAGGTATGCGATTTTGCTTTGTAAACCCAGTTGAGCTGACAGCTATTCTAATTACTAATACGGTTCGATTCCCGCCTGATGTCGCGTTTTTGTTCACCTTTCAATTCTCTTAGGTATATAGAAAACATCATAACAATGCGAAATGCATTAAAATACTATTAATTCCTAGTAATAAACATTCAATATAATTCTTAAGAATATCCAAAGCCTTACCGAGTTATTACGCAAGAGCCATATACGTGTTTCAGAGATCTCGGATCATTCTGTTTCTACCAGTCGCTAACTATCTACTGGAAAGTTGTAATAGCACAATGTCATTGTACATTGTTTTGTCGCCACATATGCCTCCCTCCTTACTACATTGCAGGGCTTGATGTGGGGCGTGAGCCACTGACGAAGAGGGCGAGATCTCCAAAACACGTGTATTGCGCTGGCGTAATAACCTCGGTAAGGCTTTAAACATTCTAAAAAATTATCTTGAATGTTTATTGCAAGGTGAAAAAGCAGTCGACGCTGTGGACCACTTAGTACTCTTAAGTGGTCGATCGATAACCGTATAAGAAATTACACAGCTTCATCGAGATTTAGAAACAGGCTGAGAATAAAATGGTAGCAAGATTTCACCATTGCTAGAAAAGAGATTCAATCGTGCCACAACTGGTTATAGAAAGAAGCAACTGTAATGAGACATTAAGTCTTGCCCTAAACGTGAGGAACTTACAATTTGATTAAATTGCTAATATACAGATATGGGAAGGTACAGGGGCGTTGTTAAGAGCACACGTGATGTGACGAGCAGAGGGACTCCTCACTCCTTTTCAAACGTCTGAAATCAAGGTGGATGTTATGTGTTTTTTGGGAGCCGTTAATTTTTCTCAGTCGCTTCACGTTGAGCACGTGAAATGAGGTTTAATGTGCCAAAATTTATTTTTGTGCCATGCATGCGGTTTGTTATTGGCCCTTGTACACTGCAATGCACGTCTTTCAGCCTTGTAGCCTCGTCAGTTGCACGGTGACTTTCGTCTAGCCAATCCCTTTTGGGGGAGAGCCATCCTTACATAAAGCTTTCGTCAGAAAACCTTTGACACATACCATTATTTCATGAAATCACCAAACGGGCAGTTATGTGCACTCGATTGCTCTTGCGAGGCTTGTCCCATTTCCGCCAATGTTTCGAAGCGAAAGTTGTTTTTTGGTAGTGATTGATAATCCCACGCTTCCAGTTTTGACGATTTTTAGAATAATCTGGTATCTTTTACCCAGCACAACACATCAAAGCAATATTGTTGGCTCTTGCCTGGAAAAAAATTTTAAGACCCTCAAGACCACGAGGTTGATACGCCAGGGCCATACACCGGTGTTTCGGAGGTTTCGGCCTCCTCGTCAGTGACACCCGCTCCACATTAAGCCCGAGGACGCCGAAACCTCCGAAACACCGGTGTATGACCCTGGCGTACCAACCTCATTTAGGCTAAAGACATTCCTTTTTTTGGAATCAATATCTGAAGATATACCTCTGTCCAGCGAGGTATAGAACACAAATCCTTTCTCTAATCTACGGCGATATCACTTACATAAATGATTTGTCGGCGGACATGTGTATTGCCGCATGTTAAGTGAAAGTTCACTTCACACTCGGCAGAGACAACATATCACTTCATGATCAGTGACATGAGCACCGGCTTTACAGAGAATAACAATCAATTGCTCGAGGCTGGTATTTTTGATAATACCTCCACATTTGAACGCTTTTACGTTTTTCAAACCTTTTCAGCAAGGTGTGTTGAGCTCTAAGCGTTATTTTGAGTGAGGTTTGAAAAACAGTCGAATATAAAGATTATACTCGCAATTACTAGTATTTCAATGCATTTCGCATTGTAATGATGTTTTCTATATACCTAAGAGAACTGAATGGTGAGCAAAAACGCGGCCTCAGGAGGAAATCGAACCCACGTTTCATCCTATCCGGGGAAGCGTGCTCTACCACTACACCACTGAGACACATTTGCCCGACCACTCATTCTTCAACATCTCAATGTGAGCTATCAACCACCAACCTTTGACAGGTTTGGTCGGGTATGCGATTTCGCTTTATAAACCCAGTTGAGCTGACAGCTATTGTAATTACTAATACTTGCAATTAATAGTATTTCAATGCATTTCGCACTGTAATGATGTTTTCTATATACCTAAGAGAATTGAGTGGTGAGCAAAAACGTTAAAGGTTTTTGCTCACCACTCAATTCTCTTAGGTATATAAAGGTTATATCAAAAATATGAGCCTTTCGCAATCGACTGTGAATGACTACAATGTCCGTTGATCGTGTACTGGACAATCAGTGATTTGTTATCTCTGTCGTGGGTGAAGTTAGTCTTTAGTTTACGTGCGGCACTGTACATCTCGTCGACGATTCCTTATGCAAGGGAGTTCGCCCCCGGAAGGGTTTGGATCAGAAGAAAGCCGCCGTGCAACTGACTAGACTGGAAGGCAGGAATACGTGTATTGCGCTGTATGAGTGTCCGTGAAAGACCTCATTGAAGGCTCAAATACATTGCAAATTTCAAATTTATCAATGTATATACTTTACTCCGTTGAGATTTGTTCTTGTTGAAACGTCCCACAACTCAGGAGAAATACGGGGAGGTCGCCAATTTTAAATCACGTAGGTTTTTTTTTGATAGAAGCCACTCACTTTCATAGCGGGTATCAAAAAGATCTCAAAAAAATTGTTTCTGATAGGTAACATAGCAATACTTATACTCGAATACCTGGAATTTGAAAAATGATCCATCTGTAGTATTATTTAGCCGATTTAGCTTTCAAGTACGACCACTTCTTGACGTGTAGTTGTACAAATCCAGAAATATCTTTGACGTGCGGCTGCATCTCATTCCAGTTGTTTATTTTTAATCTCCTATTGCCCTTGTCTATGCAGTTCTTTCCAACAACAGTAGTTTCCTTATAGCCACTAAAGAGGCAGCGATGCGATGTCAATATTTTTCAACGTAATAGAGAGATCATCTCCCTCATAAAAGGATGCCGCCCGGTTAGTAGCGAGTGTACGTGGCGCATTTATAGATGGTGGATAGGGGAATAAATTTGAGCCAAAAGCGATAGTGTGCTTCCCAGAGCGGCAGGTGGATTCAGGAGATGACTGACCTGCTTGCTTCTGCAGCGCCGATTTGACAAAACTCTGTTTACGAGTCAAGTCTGCCAAAAGCCTGCAATCATGCGATTGGGGAGCACATGGGAGGCGGTTAGGAGTAGCCTCCAACAAATAAGCTCATCCCGCTCCTCCGAGAGAAACTGGCAAGATACTCGTGAGTATCCAGCCTACACATTTAGAGCATAGCAAGCTATACGTTGGGTATCAAAATGCTGATTACAGTAGTAAGTATGGGCCTTATTCCCCTAACCCCGAAGGAGCCTCTGGTACGGCAACGCTGGCTAGGACGAGTACGGAGAGACTGCTAAAATCTCAGAGGCAATCTAAGCTGCCAAAATCTAAACGAACTAAAATGACGATCTGTACCCATAATGCACGAACACTTGTTCACGGATCAGCTATATAAGATCTATTGATTCTAGCAAAAAGGTCAAGGTACGACGTCATTGGCCTGGCTGAGACGAGAAGACGCCATCCTTCACTGTGTTTATGACGCCGGAGAAGAACTATTTCTTGGAACATGCGATAGCAGAGGTGGCGAAGGCGTAGGTGCCCTCGTCAAATCAAATTTCACCACGAATATCGATTCATTTGAACAACTAACAACACAAATCGGACGGCTGCAGCTGAAACGATGTGAATAAATGCCGGCTTTGACCATTTTCGTTGCTTGAGCGTCAACATCAAGATGACGAATACGAAGCCAAAGCGTTTCATATGAACTCGAAAAATTCATCATAGATGACCATGCAATCTTCAAAGTCACTGTTGGAGATTTGAACGTAAAAACTGGACCTTGGAAGAACGTCTAAAGAGCGTCACATAGGGAACCACGGACTAGAATGGAATGAACAGAGTGAGAGGCTATCTGAGTTCATCATGACGACCCTAACCATTCATGGTAACTCATAGTTCCTAAAATCTCACTCTCAACGATGGACGTGGGAATCTTCCAATGGAGAGTAGCATTTGGCTCTAAGTTCTACATGGGATCAGACCATGGCCTCCTTTGCGCAACGTTCCGTTTTTAGCAGAAAGGCAAGAAAGCCGCTTAATCCAAACAACGAAGTCTCAGAACTACCACAAACTGGAATGCACACAAATCATTAGTCCGCTCCTGGGAACATAATGTTGTTGACAACATCTATGAAGAATACGACCGGATCGTTGGATATCTTACGCTAGTGCTATGGAAGCCGAGATTCCTCAAGTCACGAAGAGACGGTGGAGAAAAACAACAGTGAATGAAAAACGACAATGGAGAAAATCATCCTCCTTTACTACTTGGATCTCGCCGCTAGCCATGTCCTCTTACCGTCATATAAATTAGAAGAGAAAGAATCTGTTGTTCCACTGCTCCTCCCGTCCGAAATCCGACATGTTAAATCGTCGGTGGAGAACAGAACAACACTCGGTCCAGACAGGATTAGACCAGAACATCTGAAGAATCTGCCGCTAGTTCTCATCAACACCCTGGCTCGATCACTCGCTACCTGTCAGAATGCATGGTCCCCATTCAATGGAAAACCAGCAAGACCGTATTGTTATTCAAAAAAGGGAGACGTACACATAGGCAATTATTGCCCAATTTGCTTGTTGTCAGCTCTTTGTAAACTCTTTGCTCGAGTCATCCTAAACAGGATTGGTAGAACACTGGACGAAGGACAGCCGTGCGAACGAACAGGGTTCCGAAAACAATTTAGCACCGTAGATCACATCCACACGATTACAACACTCACTGAAGTTTCCCAAGGGTACAAACAACCTCACTTTCGTCGATCTGAGGTAGGTCTTTTTCACTTTCATCGATCTGAAGAAAGCCTTTGATTCAGTGGAAACAGAAGCGTTTATAGAGGCTCAGGATAACCAGGGCGTTCCTACTCGGTACATAATAATCCTTCGTGAGCATTAAAAAGATTCAACAACAAAAATATCTCCATTCTACAACAATATCGCCATCGAGGAAAAAGAGGACAAGATGTTACATCGACAAACATCGACAAGATGTTATAATTTCGCCAGAATTATTCACTGCCACCCTCCAAAATGTTATACGAACATTAATAGGTTGGGAAAGAAGTTCTGAGAAAATGCCTGCAAAGCATATTTTTATGCACCTATTACATCCGAACAAAGGCAAGACTAATAGTCAAAGTACACTCCTTCCACTTCAAGCACTTCTTGCCACTTCTCCGACGAAAGATCGATTCCGCGAGTATAAAATTCCGATTTCTCGCTGCTGAAGAAGTAAATGCCAAGATTTCAAAGAGGGACTTTCTCCAATCGCTTCAAGCACAGCTTGACGATCAACTTCTTTTGAACGATCTGAAAGCGGCTAATCTTCCAAAATTTCTTCACCTTCATTAAACTTTTTAAACCACCTGTACTTTCGCCAACTGTGTCTTCTCCCCAACCAGATTGATGCGTTCACTTGTCACCGTTGCACATTTGAACCCATTTTTGAACCCTTATATTTGAAATTATTTGAAAGATCATTTGGCATCATCGAATGCGCAGTAGAAAGGTCGATGATAGGAGTATCCCGTATCTCGCAAATGAGGCAAAGGATCCGAAGTTCCAACCTACGTTAATGACTGAAGATCAGAGACGCCGTTCTACACGCCAGGATATCGAAAATAAGGTGGGCCGGACACGTGACGCGCTTCAACGACAACTGCTGGACGAGAGCCGCCACCGACTGAATTCCTCGGAATATCAAGCACTCTACAGGAAGACCACTAACCCGATGGTCCGATTTCTTCACGTAAGCGATAGAAGAAAGATATGATGCTCAGCGAATAGCTAGAGCGAGGAGGACCCACTGGGCTACTCTTGCACGCGATAGAGAGAAATAGAAGTGTTTCTACAGCCCGCTTGAGTTACTCGACGATCAACGGGACGACAGGTGATGCAGGTGATAAGAGAGATGAGGAGGCGAGGGGGAGGTGTGGGGGGTGAAGGGTGGGGCGTGGTTGAGTGGTTGTAATGCTCGACGCGGCCCAAGTAAAACCCAGCTCCATCCCCAACCCTCTCCGACAGTAAACAACAGTATCCCATACAGCGCCACAGCCAGACTACCCCCGAGATTGCAGGGAGATTCGCTCAACCAGTACTCTACGACGTTCATAAAAAAAAACGAATTGAATGCTAGAAGAACTGAGATATGCACGGTGAAAGAAAAAGGACACTGTGAAGGCAGATAATAAAGTGTCTATAAATGAGAGGCATGATGCCCTTTCTGTGGCTTTTATCTCTGAGATTCTCAGATACTTTTTGAAGAAAGAACTGAACCTCGTTTGTCACAACGTACACGTCGCGGTTTTTTACTGCATTACCGTGACTTTCAACACCAACCTTATGTGCAGTTTATCATAGCTCTAATGCTATAACAAATATCGCATAAATAAAAATGAAAACAAGCACATCGCAGTTCAATTTCAATTTCAGCCGACGGTGACCCTCCCTGAGATGAAATGGGTGCCAAACGGACCCAATGCCAAAAGTCGAACCGCTCTGCCCGCTACACTTTGCCATATCATTCTCGACCAATTTGCCGTGATAAAGTTAATGGTCTGAACAATTTTTTTGGAAGTCAAATTTGCAAAAAAGAAGAATGTAATACAAACCGAGAGAGTTCCTGAAATTGTCAGCTGTGCATCAGGAACAGGTGTTAATGTCACCATTTTGCCGTCTGTGTCCTTAAACATCTTACCTCCATTCGATACATGAGTGCAAATACCGGTGACGACCGTGTTGTCGACGATTACGCACTTCCGGTCCTTGTTCATCACTGCAAGAAGAGCAATTTTCAGATAGCGATGCTCTTCTATTATATAGAAGCTATAGACTGTTTGAGCATTGATTCTCTTTTATGCCTCAAAACCCATTAAACCACCACTTGTCTCATATTGAGTAACTACACTGTTCTTAGTAAATTGTACTGGAAAAATTCGCTGAAAACGTCGACTCTGAGGTTTTTATTTTGCTGCACTGCGATAGGGCTTCTCATAGTTTAGAACGCGTTCTGGTCATTTTTTGCTTACTTGTTTTTTTTTGCACTAACAAACACATTTCCGTATTTCAATACCTGCTAAGACTATCTTTGGAATACATTGAATGGACGTCCATCATTAGAAACCCACCCCTTTCCATTAGACTAAGGGCAATTTTCTCACAATTCAATGGTACGTAAGCAATGTTAGCAGTTTTTGATCAAAAATAGACGAGATTACAGCGTCAGGTAGAAGTGCACTGCGCGCTTGGCTTTCGAGAACGTCAAAGACCTGAAGAGCAATTTTTTTATCTTGCAGCATTTACTCCAAAACATAATCAAATTACTTCAAGCTACTGAAATCATGCAGCAATAGGAAGACGACAAATTTCCGAAAAATTGGCATCTCCTGTGCGTTTCCACAGTTCGTGAGAAGAAGGAGACTTGACATAAATAAACTGCCGACTCATCGTTTGCATCACAAGACGTTGAACAAACGTCTGAGCACGCCTCTCATTAGGTGCAATACCAGGGACCTGGGCTTGGATATTGATTACAGTAGAGTAAATCATGGCAACGGGCAAAGTTGTGAGGCCGCTGACGTTGAACGTCCTAGTGCTCGCTGTGATGAAATTTTGTAAGGCTTTTAGTAAAATTTTAAAAGTCAAATTACTATATGGATGGTTCTTATTCATTCCTGTCTATTAATATTCAAAGTTTAAAGGGCCTTCCATCAGAAGGTTCGGATTAGAACGATTTTGAGTATCAATAATGTTTAACTACCCTGGTCCATTTTTTAAAAATTTTCTTTTGTTCCCCAAAATGCCTATGGAGATATTGTGAACTCAATTTAAAACAGTTTTCGGTTTTAGGCGTCAGACTGTTCACTGAAACAACGAATTTGCTACCCTACACTTATTGGTAATTAACGTTGGCGTGGTAGTACGTTGAGTCTTCCACGAAGTTTAGGAGTTTCGTTCAATCCAAAGCGAAATTTTCTGGTGCAAGTTTTGCGACAGATACTGCTGTTTCGAGCCGTACAGAGATCATTTAATGGAATGAACTACATGTTAAATCTGGTATGACAACGAGCTGCAAGTTAAAGACCACAAGTTTCAGTGAGTGCACCATTTCCTCAAGGGGCATTGCCCAGCTTGATTCCGCCTTCTCATTTCTGAAGCTGCAATATGATATTTCGACTTCTCCAAAATAATAGACCTGCATTCCATAAAATATCTAAACCACAAGTTTACTAGCAAGAGAAAATCTGCGGAGAAGGATACAGAATAATGAAAATGAAGCACAGCAATCGCTATGAAAAGTTTTTGGAAGTGAGTTTCCGAAATCCAGAAAATGCATTTGTTAAGTTTGATGTTCTAATTAGCCTTCCACATGCCTTGAAAAAAATCATATACATCATCGAAATTCTCGAGATTTGGGTTATCTAATGACTAAAAAACTTTAGTAAAGCTATATCGAAGCCCCAGTCGAGCAAATGAAGAAAATTGAGGGTTGAGCATGAATTTATTTTTGCTGCTCAAACGTAATAAAGGTCTCTTTTAAATTGAACATATCGTCGAAAGCACAGACTTAAGCTTTCGAATGATTATTGGATGTTTAAGAAAAAACCTTTATGCAGCGAGAAGGGCCTTCAAACAATCGTGTAGCTCAGCTGCTACACGTCGTCCCTTAGGAATCAAACATATTTATCCTCATCAAAGTTTATAAACTTATGTGAGTAACTGAACTATCTGTGGTACAAAAGCAACGTTCTACTCATTACCTTGACCTGCGGGCATCACTCCGCATCCCAGCACTGTCGAAACTATGGTTAGCAGCAAAATCACCAAGGAATTGGCCACAATTGCAGAAATGTTCATTATTGCTTCTGCTATCGACTGCTTTTTTACAGACCCGCTCAAAATGATTTAATCTGATAAAGATATGACATATTTTGAGTCATAGGTCTGTGCTATATAGGCGCCTATTTCGTCCTATTGGGACTCATCAGTAGCACCCTCCCTCGGTTCCGTCGATCCCTTGAGGTGAAATAATCCTCTAAAGGAATCGACGCCGAGTAAAAAGTGGGCACCAAAGTAGGACGGAACCGAGGGAGGGTGCTACTAATGAGCCCCAATAGGACGAAATAGGCGCCTATATAGCACTAGACCTATGGCTCAAAATATGTCATATCCTTATCAGATTAAATCATTTTGAGCGGGTCTGTGAAAAAGTAGTCGATAGCAGAAGTATGATTCATTTTAAAAGCCGTATGCTCGACTGCCGGTCACCACGAAGTCAGGTAATACCATCATCCTACTTTGGGTGGTTAGTTTTTACTCGGCGTCGATTCCTTTAGAGGATTATTTCACCTCAAAGGATCGACGGAACCGAGGGAGGGTGCTACTGATGAGTCCCAATAGGACGAAATAGGCGCCTATATAGCACTAGACCTATGGCTCAAAATATGTCATATCCTTATCAGATTAGTTCATTATTGCTTTAGAAAATCTAAGCAAATGTTCATTATTGCTTTAGAAAATCTAAGCAAATATTGCACACTCAAGTGAGAACAAAATCTCCATCACTTTAACTAGGATCATTTACAGAGCAATAACCAATTTGGCACTCAGCACTTTGTCATTTCCAGAGGTTTGAGTGACTCATAACTAACTCATTCCAAGTCAACATTCTTTGAAGCAAGTTTTGCGACAGGTTTTGATACCTCCATGCACAAGCGAATCGGTCAACTGAGATAAATGTATGTCAAATGATGGAATAGTGAGCTGCATTGAAAAGAAGAACTAAACAGATAACTCAGATTCATGCGTTTTATACTGAACTTCGCAACGAAGAAATAATCCCAAATTTGATAACAAAATGTGAACGACACATCGCGCCTGCATGGTCTATGAATCGCACGTTATCGAGCCATAGCCATCGCAGTTCCAACCGACAACGCGCGGAATATGTAGAGCTCAAACCCATTTCTCCTGCTACACTAAAATTGAACAATCTTTTCGGAAAATAAGCACAGCGTTGGAATTGTCGAAACTAACGCTATTAAGTATAATTCAAGGGAAGAGCTTCTTCTGATGATAATTATGCTGGTGTGAAACACAAATCTTTTATTCTTGTTAGCCTCGGGAAGGAGTTTTGTCGAGAGAGATATAAGCGTGATAAGTTTAAGGTTGGTGAGGTTGTGAAACATAATTTTGTTTCGAACGCTACAGGGTCACAAAAGGGTATTTTAGAAATACGAATATGCCTAACAGTTTACCGAGATTCAAGTTTTTGAATGATTACAAACACTCTTATGGAAGATTTTTGTACAAAGGAAACTTCTGATTCTTTATTTCCTTTCGGTTAACAGCAAGAAAGGAACTCATGTGTCATTCCGTAGAATTTTTTCCAGAACGACAGCGTGGGCGCGTTATTCTGAAAAACCTTTAATTCAAGGTTTTGCAATTTAGAAAAAGGTAAGCTTCTGCGTCTTCATGTTATCGACATATCATTTGCAGTCGAAAAAAGGAAAACCTTTCCTTGATTTCAATATCTTAGCGAAAATTTTTGAGTCCGAAGTAATAAATTTTTTTCATCTGTGTTGATGACAAATTGAAAACTGTCAGCGTTGTAAAATCATTTTTTCTTGCGTTGTAAAATCGTTACAATCTTTAAGAGCGCCGACTAAGATGAATAAGCGATTCTGTGTCGAGAAGCTCCTTTCACTAGTAGTTCCTTGTTGGAGCACTTCCGCGTTATAAGAGTAAAGCATCATTAGAGCTGAAATACTGAAAACAGCTTCGTTACAGCATTTTTCTGGCAGTTTGAATATAATGCCACTAAGTCGACGCATCTCAAGCAATGTCTTCGGTGAGCTGTTTTATCAAAGACCAAGTTAACAAAATTGTGTCACAGCGTCATTTTACATGGATTGCTGTATGGGCGTCAGATGACCTGCCTTTTATAGAAGTGTTAGTAATTATTGCAAAGCTTAGATCCCTGGCTACAGCTCTGAATGGCCGTTTTTGGAAAGTTTTTTTTTAAGCTTTAGGGGTTAAAATAAAATTATGTTTTGAAGAGGCCACACTTTTCACTATTACTACGGTTGAAAAGGAAAGAAGGTACAAAGAGGAATTGAACGTGTACCAAAAGCGAATATGTGCAGATGCCTGTCTAGAACTTATCAGACCTCACAAACGACTTATAATTGTTCTATCTTTATCAAACTATCATTGTTTTCGAGCGCGGTCTATAAAAAGCGGTCGACAGAAGAAATATGGTTAATCGTTGAAAGAACAGGAAAGAACAGTAAAAGCATATTCTCTCGTTTTATAAGCAAAAGCAGTTGGTCTTGCAATTTTTTTATTTGCAAACTTTTCAAAAACCCTATAAAGAAGGAATTGAGTCCGACTTCATCAATCTGTATAATTTGTTGTAATTTACGGCATTACTCTACTAGTTAACACCCAGTGATTAGCCAGTCTATTGCTGCTATAATGCTACAACAAAGTGAGGAAACAGAAAGTGTATATTTCCGTATTTCAGTTCCCGCCGACACTGCCAGTTGCGGAGAGGAAGTTCGACCCAAATGGACCTGATGTCAGCGTTCGAACCGCTCTCTCAACTACATTTCGCCACATCATTCTCGACCAATTCGCCATGATGATGTATGTTGTCTACAAAGGTTATTTATTTTACAAAAAAAGGTCAGCAAAGAAAAAGTATTTGATGAAAAAGTCTGAGAAAGTCTCCTTGAACAAGGAGACAAAAAGACACTATGAGAGTTCCTAAGATTGACAAGTGTGTACCAGGATCAGGTGCTATTGCCATCATGTTGGCTTCCGCTACACATGGCTTCATGCCTTGATTCAGTCCCATCAATCCAGTGCAAATTCCCGTCACCGTGCTTTCAACGATAATACATCTCTGCATACTCGCTTTCACTGGAAAAAAGTACAATTTTTAGGAAACATAATCATCCTTAACTGCATCAACTCTGAAGAAGACTAGGAACATGTTGAGCGCTAACTTTCCTTTATTATTTAGTACCCTCTGAGCTATAAGTACCACATTGAATCTATCTTTATAATTCCGAAAAAAAAGATTGTTAGTTTTGAAAGTTTTACTATCATGCTACTATGATGAGTTTTCCCGATTTGTGGAGCTTTCAACTAACTTTCTGAAAATCGAACGTTTCTCTCTGGACATTGACAAGCACAGTTTAGGTTAAGTGCTTTCTTAGAATTTCTCAAATGGAGTTCAATTGAAAAATGTACCCATGTCTTTCCGTCGATCAAGAGCAATTATCCCGCAAGACAATGGTACATAAGTGACCTTAACTCCAAGTTGACCCAAAATGCCCAAGATAACAGCATCAAGTAGGAGTGCACTATGTGCTTGTCCCTCAAGAACGTCAAAAACCTGGAGAACAAACATTTCCATTGCTTAAAAGAGCTTATTCGAAATGTTTCAAACCAAATTATGCAAAGCTACGCATGTTATGTTAGCATTAGGAAGGTGACGATTTGCCACAAAATTGAAGTTTATCACATCGACTGCTTTTGAACCTTACTCTGAGCATTAAATGCACTCTGTAAAAATGTTTGGAGCTTCTTCCAGGTTGGTATGTGAGAGCCATACGTGCGATTCCCGGTGGAGTCCACTTCATCAAAAAAACAAATGGTGATATCACAGTATCACGAGATATCACCATAGATAACGTCTTCCTAATCCTGCTACAAAATGTAGATCATATCCTTCGTCTCTTCAAAACTCACGAAAAAGAAAAAACCTTGAAATCAGTGAGCTACAAACTCACTGTCTGCACTACAGGACGATGTACAAATGCCTAAGCACCACCTTCATTAGATGCGATGCCGAGGGCGTGGGCCTGGATATTTGGTGCGGTAGAGTAAATCATAGCAACAAGCAAAGTAGTGATTCCGGTGACATTGAACGTCGTAGTTCTCGCTGCAACGAAATAGCGCAACTTTTTAGTGAATATTCAATAAAAGGAACAAATCACTCTGTTGAATGATATTTATATTTGACTCTTCATATTCAACGCTGAATCCTTTCAACAAATGTTTGCGATGCAAACAGATGTAGATTACTGGGTAGTATACTCGTTCACTTAGAGTTCATAAACTCAAATGTAAGAATGGAATTCACTCTAACACAAAGAAACAACTTCAATTACCTTGACCAGCAGGCATCACTCCACAACCAGCACTATCGAGATTGTCGCTAACAGCAGAATCATGAAGTCATCTGTCAAAAATTTCGTCATGTTTGCAAAAAACTTCATTTCTGTCTCCTATCTAAGCAAATACTGCAGATTGCACCCAGAATAAATTCTTCAGTTTTTACCTGAAATCTACAACGCAAAAACCGATTGGAACCCAGCACCTATACGTGGATAACGTGAGCATGACAGCTCTTTGACACCTTCAAAAGCTTTAAGGGATCCCAACCCGCTTAATAATCCGATATAAAGCTCTCATTATCAAGTTTTGCTTCAGATCTCCCATAACGAAGTACACGGGAATCTGTTAAAGAGATCACATTGAAGCCTAATTTTTGAAAAGTGAGAAGTATGTAAGAGGAAGCACTTATGGGAAGAAAAAAGCGACTGCGCTCTCATCAGGTGCCATGGATTAAATTGATTCCCACTATCTCAATATATTCCTGCGACCTAAAACTTCGACTTTCTTAGAAAAATGAATTAGCAATCGCAAAAAAAGCCGGCTAGTACGCCTGTGAAATCTGGTTCATTGAGATTCGACTGATACCTAAAATAAGGCCACAAAATTTCACTAAAGGAAAAGAAACAGTCAGGAATCAAAATGACAACAAGCATCCTCCACTATGAGGAACAAAAAGGAAGACATGTCAAGGCTGGTCTGGAAAAACAACACTATCAAAGCACCAACTCATGCCATGAAGCACAAAAATCCCACACTTTATACGATTGACAATGTATCGAAATAGGAAAATGAATCACACGTTTTCAAGAATGATACTGACGTAACATCGAACAACAGCTACTTTATCAAATTTATAATTATTTCATATTCTATAAAGAATGTAATTACAAGACGCCGTCAATTGTTTGAAACTTTTCCACGATGTACTTTTCCAGCAGAACATATTATCTTATTGCACGTTAGCTATAATGGAGCCTTAACTGACTCGTGTAGCGGTGCAAAATCCTCAGTGGTCTGCTTTGTTTTTTTAAATGCTTTGGAAGAAACCGTCTAACAAATCCAAAACATTGTTTTCAAATAGGCGATAAATTGGATTTATTCCGTTTCTGAAGTTCTTGAAGTAATATGGAAATGAACTATGTGTTAGATGTCCAATGATTCCCACACATCAGGTGATCAGTATCCTTCGGATTACGAGGGCGAGTCACTATGGCGACATATTTAAGCTAAGTTACCAGCCGGCATAAAAAAGCTACTTTGTCTAGGATAGCTATCGCTTAACGGAGGTCTCTACGAACTTGGAAATTTTTCTTAAGACGACATTTCGAAGCATATACCATTGTTTACTCTATTAGATAGAATGCAAAACATCTCCAATTCTCATTTTGCAATCTCAGCTGCTTAAACACGCAGGTAATGAGAGTTTACATAAATGACTGCTCATTTTTACAAAGAAATTTCACCATTACATAGTGGATGAACTGGAGCGTCATTTTACAGATTACAATGATGACAATGACATGGGAACGCTCTTCTGAAGAAGCCTTGCACTCACGGCTCCAAAGATGAGCATTTGAGACTTCCTGCGAAAACCTTTTCCGTCTCCATGAAAATTACAACACACCTGCAATCAAAAAATGCGAAAATTTCTCTCAAGTTCAATGCCTTTTTTGAGAGTTCTTCAGTTTGGAACGTGAAATATTGAACTTTTTCTGCTTATGAAAGAAAAAAGTGGGGGTAGAATCAGCGATGACGACTGATCGGCCTATCGTGAGCTTTTTACGACTGTTATGTAGCTCAACAGGCAGCTCCGTGCTGTTTCAATTGGAATGTTGAGCGACGAGCAGTTTTCTCCGTGATTTTCCTTCTTTCAGTCCCATACTGTGATCGATCAGCGAGTTTCAGCCTGAAAAGGGAGCCACCACTGTTTCTTCATGCAATAAGAGCTCAATGTTAATACCTGATGTTAAAGAACTTGGATTGAGGAACACAATGGTGGATGCAAAAAAAAAGAATGTTTTTATCCTAAAACGAGGTTGGTACGCCAGGGCCATACACCGGAGTTTCGGAGGCTCGTCCTCCTCGTCAGTGACCACCGCCCCACATTAAAGAAGTTGATCGTCAAGCGGCGCCTGCTTCGTCCTATTTTGACCCATCACTACCACCCTTCCTCGGTTCAGCCAAACCCTGATTTATTACTCGGCGTCGATTCCTTTATAGAGGATTATTTAACCTCAGGAGAACGGCTGAACCGAGGGAGGATGGTACTGATGAGTCCCAATAGGACGAAACAGGCGTTCGTTATACCACTAGACTTAACAGCTTAAAACATCTTATATCCTTATCAGTCCGTAAACCTTTAGTTCTTTATGTACCCTAATCATCGAGAAACTTATTTTCTGTGGACCTGAGACATGCACATACCTCGCTAATGTAACACACGGTGCGGCTAGTCTACATATTGACTGGATTTCAAAACAACAAGACAATGAGTATTGAAGAGAAGCTAATTACTATACGAACAACTCTTGCGTTTAGCTTAAAGTTTCATCAGCTTTGGTTATGAAAAGTGTTTAGGTATGTCGATTTCACGCTAATATGACTCTATCTCAAGCTCTGAAAAATGAGGAAACTGCCAAAAGGTAAGCCACTGAACCTGTTCCTATTGTAGTCTTGGGAGTACCGAAATAGTTTGGTAACAACCTTGCGTCCGCTGATCAAAAGAATTTCGGGTTCTTTGCGGTCATAAGGCTCAAATAAAATACCGATCTCATCTGTTGGAGAGAAATTTTCACAGAAGTGTTAGCAATCATTCAAAAGCTGAGATTTGGGGCTGCAGCCCCACGTTGTGGATTTTCTAAAAAGCTTTTTTTGACGATGCCAAGGACGAGAATCTTGCATTGCAGCCGCGCATATTTATTGCCGGACAAAGCTCTTTTTTAGACTATTAGCAATCATTCGATAGCGTAATCGTTTCTCATTCCAACAATATGCTTTTATTCTGAAAAGACCGTTTCTCTGCTACGTAGCAGGTAAAATAATTTGAATTTGCACGCTTTACCGGGGGATCCTTGGCCAACTCACGTGTCCGCGCGTGAGGCAGCCACGTTCGATGATGCGATGATCGTCGATTTTTTGGCACATGAAAGCGGAGAAATATCGTGTCAGCAGTTCACGTCACCGCCTCACTTACAGGCACGTGAATTGATCAAAAACCCTTTTGCTCACACATGCGAACTCAAACCGTTTTACCTGCTGCGCCACAGATAAACGGTTTTTCCAGGAAAAAAGCACAGCGTTCAAGTCAGAAACGATTACGCTATCGAATATTGCTAGTAGTCCAGAGGAAGAACTATTGTCGGACTAGAAGATCCACTACAAGAACTTCACGAACAGTCTTACTTTCTACGTTCGCCTGTGTAACTTACTTTGATGTACATTTTTCTTCCAGAGTGCTCCACATCTCCCAAAATGGCCTTCAGCACAGATTTTTCTCAGATGCCCTTTTCCATGTACGGTTCCAAGTGGAGCGCTCTTGCATATACGAGCTTATGTGCAAGCAGATTTGAAAGGAGAATAATGTAATTAGCAAGTGAGTTCCACGTATTCATCCAATACGCTTCAAGAGGTTGGCAAAATTAAGATTGCCGTTTTAGATCCCACTGCAAATTCACAATCTCCCGTCTGTTTATCGAGAGAAACGTACCTGTATGAACTCTGTTACCTTGACAGCAGCAACGAAGGTTTCACACCGATATCACGAACTTCTGCGGACACTCGACTCGATTCATCCAACTCCGAAGAAGACGATGACGTCGAAATGTTGTCCGAGTGAAACTTATCAGCAATGTCTGGTTAGATTGATAATTTAAGAAGATACTGATTATTTGCACTAACGTTAAAAGTTAGGCTTTAGAAGAGGATTACGCGACAATTTTGAACCCTGACAAAACAATCACTCGAAAAGTGCTTGAAACCAGGGCTGGTCAAAATTAAACTTCAGATCCGTAATCTTGCACGCGATTGCTCCACTACACATGAGGCAGCTACTGATTAAAGGTCACACTTGTTCCAACTATTACTAGGAAAATCGTCAGATGCTATACCAGTACCGAATATGCTTTCGAAAAATTGACAGTCTAAAAACTACATCCTACAAGAGTCAACAAATCTACATTTCGTTGACGAAAACGTGTGGCCTTCACTGGTCTCTACTTCAATTAACAGATATGTGCATAAATGAATGCATATTGTATAAAAATTGCTGTTCAAAACTCAGTATTGTTGTTGACTCACTTTAATTGAACAGCACATTGTTTGTTATAGAACCTCCAACTTTTATTTTGAAAATGCACGAATGAAGCACATCGAGGAACATCAGATGAACTCCCACTTACTATCAAAACTCATCAGATTTGCAAGAACTCATTTAAATATGGCTATGAATACTTTCACTCTCTGATGGCAATTTAACTTGACAAGCTAATCACCAAAAAATGAATACTTATGAAAAGAAACGTTACCCATATAAAGAACAATCAAAGGAGAGCCCTAAGTGCTTAAATGAGTATGCAATTATGATTACTTATAGATAATATGCATAGATATCTAGATACAATACACGGAATCTATCACAGATGAATCAGTGGAACCACATTAGTACGGAATTTGCAACGGAAGTAATCATTAACTAGTGGTGCTTAACATTTGAGAGTTGAATAACTTCATTCTTGCACAATCAAATATTATCGTCGAATGTAGATCATCTAGACTAATAAAGAAGATTTACACATAGTCTTGAAGCTCTCGGTGATAAAATTTTGTTGGCCCTTAGCACCTTCTCTTGTATCTCTCGTGCTTTCATATAAGAACAATTAAGAGGACACTTAGTGATGTCACGGTTTTTTTTTAAATGACCCATCACAAAAAAAGACCATAATTTATTTTGCGGATCCTACCACATCGCTTCGTCTCGTTGCATTTGTTTTTCACAAAGGTCTTCAAAGATTTCACGTTTTTTCCTTGGCTGCTTCTTGAGGATTTGCCTTCTTCATAATAAAAGGAGTATGTTGGCCAATACTGTTCTCGGAGATAGCGATAATAAGCCCTCAGCATTCAGTTAATTCGATGCAGGAGAGTACTGCAGAGAGGATCAAACTGGAGCATCGTTTCCCAGAGCAATTGCTTGTACACTGTATTCCTAACTACCGCGCAACTCTGTTTCGCGGAAAATTGATTCACCTTTTGGGATGACTTGCTGACGTTCTCCTATACAAAAGATGACCAGCACGCGTCTCCTGACCGTCTCCCTCTCGATGGTTTGCTAGTTGCTTCCTCATTCAGAATAATGGACATCCAAGATAAGTGGTGAACTGTGCCGGAGAGCAAAACTGTTTTTGCGAGATGAAGGGAGAATTGAGGTAATCGTCTGACTATCAACTGTGGTAGTAGTCGATGCCACTGTCACAATTTTTTTAGAAGCAATGTTTCTCTCAAAAATCTCATAATAAATACTATGATATTTAGATTTGCTTGAAAAAGACGTCAGAAAATCAATGAGCCATTAACAGGCTCTAGACTCTGCACAGGTGTTTTTATGACATTCGGTAGAAAATATAAAAATGTAAGAATTTTTTTTTCGATTTTAAACAACAATATTGTGTGAACATTTGCCTATGAACCAAAACTTTACAAAATCAAAATTAAACTTACTTGAAGTTGATAATTTATATTCAATATTGACGATAATATGTTGATACAGAAAATCACGTGATAGCAAAACGTTGATCACCTGAATCGCAGTTCAGGGAATTTGGTTAGTCGATCTGTTGGCAAAACTACCGCCTCTTTTTCAATGACTTTCATCATAGCACCACCATCCCCAGCCTTCACATGCACTACCTTTGAGGAAAAATGTGATATGACGAGCATTATGTTTTTGAGTGGATCCTAAAATAGGGCCAACGTGATACTCATATCCGAAAAACCTACAGCAAACTTCAATATAATGGCAAATTAGCCTAAAATTGGGTCATCGCGTACCTGAAGCATTGGATGGTGTTGATATGATTCGAAAAGACAATGATGATACAAAAGCGTGTAAATGAGATGAGGATTGTTGCAGAGATTCGCGCAAAGTGCGCTGTTGATGATTTCCAAAAGTGTCCGAATTCCCTCTTTTAGGGCAGTGATGTCATCGTGCTGAAATGAACAAATATGGGTACCAATATATCTTAGAAATCGGCCGTTGTTCAACATCGGTGAAAAGAATCAAAGCATCTTTGCAAACTGCTCAGCTGAGAAGAAGATGAAGATGTCGAAACGCCAGCTGAGTAGATTTCGTTATCAACCTCGTCTAAGCTGAGAGATTTCCAAGGAATATGGATACCACGGAATGACTACTCTAATAAAAATTGGCCATTTATGAGAAGAAGAATGAGTGGTCAGGCAAATTGCCTCGATGGTGTAGTGGTAGAGTACGCGTCTCTAGATAGGATGAACCGCGTGTTCGTTCCTGCCTGAGGCCGTGTTTTTTCCTCACCACTGAATTCTCATAGGTGTATAAGTAACATCATAACACTACGAAAAAAACCAGTGAAAATACTAGAATTTCGAAAAGTTGAACACTTATCACAATGACTTAGAAACAAATACTAAGTGATTACAGCTGACGTAGCACAAGGACTTTTGGTCTGCGAACTCATGTTCGAAACCAAGGCGCATATGTTTCTACCAATTTTACGTGGCGTTTCGTCAACAGCTGTAATCACATGTGAAACAATTTGGGAAAACGAAAAGAAAATTAAAGGGACACTAATTTCTGACAAACAATAGGTGAAAGTTTTCTGAAGCAAGTCGACATATTTGTAAGGGCAGCAAGACAATTTGTATGAAAATACCGATCCTAAATAAAGGCTTCTTGCAAACTACACCCTAAAATCCTGATTAGTTACCGCCACAAATATGGTAATCTGGATTAATAGATGGTAAGATGAGAATAAAGACAACTGACTCTCATCCTTATTGCATTCTTATGAACCGTACGCACGAAAACCACAACGCAAAGACCACTGAGTATATTTCTCTTATAGGGCGACCGCTATCAAGCCAGCCAACATCTTTTATCATTTAGATGGTCAATAGAGTAGAAACAATATCTAAGCAACTTTGAAATCGCAAAACTCACAGTTTTATGAATGATTTTGAAGAAGAAGTCGTCTTCACTTGGAATGAATATCACAGTTAAAGCGAGCTAGATGTGACGTAAATTTGAAGACAACGAAGCAAGGCCGTCATGAACAATGACAACATGGGTAAGACCTATTCAATGAAAACAATAAGAGATTAAATCGGTCAAGATGCTAACTGCCTTTGTGGATGCAATATGCCCATATAAAATTGAGATAATGACAACTCTATTTTATTCTAAAAAGCAAACATTTCGAAGGCTAGATATGAGATTTCAAGGACAAGATTTTACATGGAAACTTACGCTTTTTAGAGAACATTTCAATTCAATGCTGTAACACGTTAGTGATGAGGAAATGAACTACCGTGGGCATTGTACAGGCGAGCTGATGGAACAACATTTCAGGGGAGCGAAAAAGAGCTAAGAAAGTAACATCAATCCGAGCTTTCGTTAGCGTAAGTTCATCTTTCAATGACTAACTGGCCTTGTGGTCGCTGGAAGTGTTTCTGGGTGCCCGACTGGCATGTACGATAGGAGGATGAACGTCGTAGTGGAAGAGCCCTGCTATCGAAATGGTTAGTCACCCATACCCAAAACCGTAAAGAATATGCGCCAAAGGTGAAACGTACACTTCTTTTGGCTGCTATAGTGCACTAAGAAGACTTTTCAGAAGCCAAACATACAACTGAAGTCGCCGCTTCTCTAGCTATAGAATGACTGGTGAATGTCTAGAAAAAATTTTGCGTCTAGCAGAAAAGCTCTACAAAAATTTGCATATCACATAAGATACATGCTGCTGAAAGGATTGATATAAAATATGTCTCTATCCAAATGGAATGAATTCTAATTATTCAACTAATTCATATTCTGGCCGGACTTCAATGTTCTTCTGTTTCAAATTATGCAAAAAATGATAAATACATACACATGCGCAAGAATACAATGCACCCACACATTAGATACCGCAATAAATTTAGAAATTTTGAAGGTACATAATTCATAATTCAGTATTTACTATGATGGTTAGAATCATCTGCTTGGCAACCTCGTATTCTTGATGGGCAATGATAAGTGAAAGCCTCATAGTCCAACGTAGCAATGAAGAAGAAAAAACTACCAAACAATCTGAGGCAACATAGGTAACAAGCGGTAAGTCACAAACTCAATATAGGATACGAACTACTGGGCCACCGTGAAGATACGGTGACGCACTCTGTGTTAGGTACACCAAGTATTAAGCCCTAAAAGCTTTCTAAATATCTTATAATATGCAATTAGCCCCTAGGGTACAACCGTTGACGGTAAGATGCGCTGCTGCCGGCTGTCACGACGCGATTCAATGGCGATGTGGCAGCTTTCTGATAAGGTTCAAAGTGGTAGTACACTGATGGTTGAATTATCGGAATTATTTCTTAGAATATGACTGAAGGGATTTCAACAATTGGACAAAAAGCTGTTTGTCAAGAATGAAATTTATGTTCTATGGTGCCACTATTTGATACAAAAGATTTTTTGGAGGTATTCTTGTACATCAGTGTGACAAGTTGCTGTGAAATCGTTTTTATCGATAAAGATGATTTCTGAGTAGTACTGTAAAGCTGCTAATCGGAGATGTACTGAGCCAGATAAGTAGAACAAAAATAATTAGATATGTTTATCAGATTTAACAGATAATGTCGAAGTGCGCGCCAATGCAAATCATCTCCGAGACGAGACGATGAGATTGTAATAAGCCACTGCATCATAAAGAACTGCGTGCTACTCAAAAGGTTAGGCCGAACTTTGTAGTGCTAGATTAAAATTTATGTCAGATTATTACCATTCAGTAGAGTTCAAGTGTCAGTCGCACATAAGTTTCCATACTGTAGAAAAGAATGCAAAAGCTAGGTTCGATTAGTTCTGTAAAAAATGAAAACACCTTGGAAAAAATGACGGACAAGCAGTCCAAATTGCACATCATTTGTGTGAAGGACAGTAGCAGCAGTTGAAATCTTCCTAAGAGTCAAACGTTCGTACAGCGATATTGGCTTCAGCGAATGACAAAAATGACATGCACCTATGAATTCCACTGCATTACAAGATGACGTACAAATGCCTGAGCACCACCTTCGCTAAATGCAATACCAAGGACCTGGGCTCGGATAGTGGGTGCGCCAGAGTACACCATAGCAACAGGCAAAGTAGTGAGACCAGTGACAATTGAACGTCCTAGTGTTCGCTGAAAACAATTTTACAGCTTTTTTTGCCAAGTATTCGATGAATGAATCTTCATTAGATAGTTTTTGTATCTATTTTGACTTCTTATACTTGGAATGCAAAGTTTTGATCAAGGCAGGGCATGACTTAAGATGAACTACCACATAGATAGGTTCCAACTGGAATTCAAAAACTTACATATAAGATCAAAGATACCCCTATTATGAAAACAACGGTTCTTCTGATTAGGAGGGAACAAATGGAAAACCGATCTCATTCGCTGGAGAGGAACTTTTCGTAGGAGTGATAGTAACTCGAAAGCAGAGACCTGAGGCTAAGGCGCAGCGTCGCCGGTTTTCCAAAATACCCTTTATAATGTCGAGCTTCAGATCAAAAAATATGTTTCACACTTGCCTTTGCCTTTATTTTCATAGCGCGTACCAATCGTTGGAAGCAGAAAATGGCATCAATGTGTGGAAAAATTTTCGTAGTATCGTTTTATCTGAGGTTTCTTTTGAAGAGGAGAAAAAAATTCCCAATTGAATAACAATATGGCGATCGCCCGCCTCGCCCATTCTTGCCACGCCGCCTGTCACGGCCTTCGCCTTGTCGAGTAGCCTGCAGACAACTTTGAAAAATGTAAAAATCGATGTTCTTTTTTCTGCTAAACCGTATTTCCAAAAATAAGCATACCGGTAGAATCAGAAAGCATTACGCTATCAGATGATTACTAATAGTCTAAAGAAAAAGTCTTGTCCGGCGAGATCTGAAGCAACAATCGAAGGCCAGAAGAGATCGAAAGATCGAAAGAGCTTCATAAAACGCAAGCATATTTTTGAGTTCTTTGAAGATTGTGCTATAGTTTGAGTACTAACATTTTGAGGAAGGTGCTCTGTTCAGCGAAATATACGCGAAATAAGAGAAAAAAACATTGTTTTATTTTGAACGTTACAGAGTTAAAAAGGGTGCTTTGAAAAACTGGCAACGTGGAGCTGTAGCCACAAGTCTCAGCTTTCGAATTGTTACTAACACTTCTATAAAAATCTTTTTGCAGCGTCGTTTCTTTCCACTTCATCCTACTCATCAGAAAGAACCAAAGCGACACTTCGTTCACTACCTTGACCCGCAGGCAGCACCCCACATCCCAACACTGCCGATATCGTAGTTAGCAGCGAAATCATGAAGGAGTCTATCGGATGTGTTGCCATTCTTTTTAGAATACACACTTTTCTTTTCTTAAAATCTAGGCAAATGCCTTAACATCAGATTATACACAAAGCAATAATGGATATGGTACAAAACTTATACGTGACTAATGGCGGCGAGGTAACTTATTCGAACTCCGAAAGCTAGAGAGACTCGCAGTTTGGTTTACTCGAAGTAAGATCTTCCGAAGCAGAGTTTGTGATCAGTTGTAATCTTTCGAAGTTCACGAGAATTGGTTAATAAGGATTAAATGCATATCAAACTCTCAATGGCAACAAAATTAGTTAAAGGGAACACTTGAACACAACTTTCAACGATTGCACCAATTTCTGAAGAGGCGCGGCACAAATTTGGTCAACCCCTTCCCATTTCTGATGCTGTGACATAAAGTAGTGACTTTCCTGAAATAAAATATTCGCAGTCGACAAAATGCCTCACGATCGCACATTCAAGAGAACATCCGTAAAAGAAGACATCGATTGGCAAAAGCCAAGCACAATATACGCTGCAAGTTGTTTATTGCAAAACATTTGAAAGCGAATAATGGTTGAGTTTTGTGATCTCATTAGCCTCACACATCCAGTACACCTTAGAAGTTTTTATTGTAGATGGAGGATCCGACAGATTTTCAAAACATGTTTTTTCACAAAGCAAATGCAAATAGAGAATGAAATGCTATCGAGAAGTCACCAATATGAGGAAGCAAAAAAAACATGTGAGAATCGGTGGCTGAAAAAGGCATTTAATTATTAAATCTTATCATGAAGAACAGATTTCAAAAGAAAAAATAGTGGACATTGTTTAAAAGCGGAGTAAAGTGACATTTAGCGAGCGCTTGCCTACACACCATTTCAAATGAAGCTTCTCATCAAGATGTATGTATATAAAGCGCCGTCATCACTCGCAATTTCTCCATGATGTGCAGACGGAAAAAAAATTTGGTATCGGACTCGTATGGTGAAATCTCATTGCATTCGTTTAGCGGTGGCAAACTCTTTACTCCTGTATCATCCTATAGCAAGAACACATGGATTTGTTGATTATTATTCTTTCTGTTTATAACGGTCATACCGACAATATAGACCACATAGACACTAAACTCGTGACCCATCGTAGGAGAATGAGTTCCTGTTTTTTCTTTTTCTCATACCACTTAGGCTTTCCATTGGACTCGCAGTCGTCACTCGCAAATGACCTAATAAATGATTGATTACGATTATTGGTATCGCACTGCCTCTGTTCGAGATCGTACCGTTTCCGCTGCTGTGTGGGACTATGCTGTAGTGTAAGGGGAGCTTTCACTATGGTAGAGAGTATACCGTAATGGATTACGAGTGGATTGCCACAGAAGGCGAGATACGCAGCTCCACGTTCGTTCACGCCTCGCGGCCGCCAAGCGGCGTGAGATTTTATGCGTTATCATCTGGTTCTCATATAACGTATACCTACGGGATGCCTACTCCGGTCCAAACTTTCACCGGGCACGCATAGCAGCATTCCGCGATCCGCCTCCTGATCGTGTTCCACTGCTAGCCTTAGCGAAATTCGCAGCATATCCTTTTCTTTTTTGAATTTTTTCGTCCATATACTGCTCCAGTTAGATCAGTCTTGCAATGGAAAGTTTATGTGCAGGAGGAAGTTGGAAGAATAGTAACAGAGTTCTAGATCCTGGGTTTCTGGCAATAATCTAGACGACGTTCGTGCTGTCGTTGTTGGTTGTTGTTGTAGATCGCTGTACGGATAGCTGGCTGACGTTTCGGCGACACTGCCTTCTTCAGAGCCTGAACGTACATGTGTATTGGTTGATTACACTGAAGTCAAAAGTGGGTTTACCGGATCATCACAATAGCGGATTATTTGGTCGGCAACAGGATTACTTTACCACTGAATCCGCGAGAAGCAATCAATTACAGCGGTTGAAGCCAAGATTGGTTAACATAAGGCGGCCATTCTTTTCTTTTCATGATAATGATGGCTACGCATGAGGCGACAACTGCTGAATGTCGAACTCATTCAAGGTGCTACGTTAAATTGATGAGGGTGAACTGGTTTTCATGCTAGATGGTTGAGCAAAAAGTATTGGGGATTTTTGAAAGTATCTTCATCGTGGAAAAGTTAACAACATAAACAACAATAATTATTCTTTAAAGTATAGACCACCACTATCCACGACTTTCTGCCATCGTTCTACAAGATTCCAAATCTTCTCGAAGCACCATTCTGGTTCTCTTGATTAGAAAAGCGCTGGATATGCCTCTTAAATTTCATTGATTGACTCAAATCGACGGCCACTCGAAGCGTGTTGCACTGATCGTAAGAGGCCACTGTGATGCCTTCCAACTCTCCAATCTTGTCCATGGTCTTCTTGGCCATATTTTTATAATTATCACCACTCAATCTATTCAATTTCAATACAATATTTGAGCTAACAATAAAAAACGGTACAAAGATGTCAAATTAAATTTTCAAAAATCCTCATAACTTTTTTGCTCAACCTAATATTGATGAGAACGTGTATCCTCCAGAGCTCATTATTTTTGATGATAAAGTTGGGCAAGATTCGGTTTATATCATTTGAAAATCGCTGTTCAAAATCCTCATCAATTTGACTTAACGCAAATTCATAACACACTGTGTGATACAGACAGCTCTAATTTCAGTTTTGGAAATCGACAAATGAAGCACATCAAATAACGTCAGATAATTTTCCATTTTCGACCAGAAGCTCATCAGTTGCAGCCCAAAAAGTTTGTGGTAATGTGTGTTTTTTGAGGGCTGTCAACGCCAATATGATTTGTCCAGTTCATTGCTGCTGCATACTATCGCAAATTCGATTAAATGAAGATGTATATCTCAAGCATCACAGCTCAGTTGGCACTGGTTGCTCTCAAAAAGAAATGCGATCCAAATGGACCCGATGCTAAGAGTCGAACCGCTCTATTTTCACCATTTCTCCACATCTCCGCCGACCAAGTTGCCATATTGATGTCTCTGGTCCACACAAGTTATTTTCTTCATAAAACGTAGTTGTACAAGATAGAACTCAATTCTGACCGAGAGGGTTCCGGAAATTGACGTGTTTTCGGCGGGAACAGACTCTACTTTCGCCAACGTCGGCATACTACACGTTCCAGCTCCACTCACCCAAGTGCAAACTTCCGTTACCGTATTACCTACGGTTATGCGACCACTTTTTTCCACCATGGTGACTGTAATAATTCATACGTCTTATTAACGCTGTTTCCTCATAATAATGGAAAATTTGAAAATCTAGAAGCAGTCCAAGCAATAATTTTCTCTTATTTTATACAGCCTTTCGAACCACCACCTGACACAATGAATACGACATCACTCACAGGAAAGATGACTAAAAAAAACTTGTAATAACAAAAACAATGATTTGAAAATTCTAGTGCCGATGTAATTATAATAATATCCCTATTCAGGATGTCTTAATTATTGCTTGGAAGGCTATTTGCTTTTAGACATCAATAAAATGAATACGCATTTCTTAATAGATGTTATAATTCTGCTTGACTTTTTCAAATGGATGCTCAGTATTGAAGTCGAACCCTCTTGATTAGCTGATCACGAACGGGTTATATCACAACCCATTGGTCTGTAAGTGATCCTGACTTCAAGCTGACCCAAAATAGATGAGATTACAGCATCGAGCGATAATGCACTACGAGCTAAGCTTCCAAGTACGTCAACCACATCAGCAGTGAACTTTTTTCCAATTATTTCGAAGAGTTTTATCACATTATACCTTTCCTTCGAGTGCTTTATTGAGACCACGCTCAATTTCAATAGATCCTTTCATTATTATTTGAGCCAACATGTCATGTGGTCTGGTAAGGCTGTTGGTGCAAGCCCGAGACACTGTGTTT
>JAHQIW010007090.1:0-129679 GCA_019055375.1 Parelaphostrongylus tenuis | reverse complement strand
TTGATCCCCAACATCCCTCTTAAGTCTGATGTCGCGCAACTTGTCTCCAAATTATTCCAGCGTCTACGCAGCTCCTCCCCCATTTGCTCCTTTTAAGGCTCCACAGGGCAGTCGGCGCCGCGGAAAAAAAAACCATCCTCCCAGTCAACATTTTAATCTTCTAGCACCAGGTAGCAACGGCAGCGACCTCCGAATAGCCAAGTCCGTAGTGCCGACAACTTATTCGCTATATATCATGTTCTGCGTGGTATAAGTCGCCTTCTCACACGCCACCGTCACTCTTGCGCGCTCAATCGAGTGCGCCGATTTCTGTACGCGCGCTACTTTTTAGCTTTTTTTTGTAGCCCAAAACTCTGACTCTTTCCGTTACGCTAGCTACTGGCGCCCTCTGGTACCTCGTATCACTTTACCTTTAGCCATTCTGTCCGACAGATCGTCTACGACTGGTTGGTCCTGCTTCCCGTATGCGACAAGACTGTTCCTCTGTTTCCGTCGCATGTTTCCCGTCCCTTCTTGCTTGTCTCAGCCTGGTCTGTATAAGAGAAAGGTCGACCCACGTAGGTTTATAGCCTTCGGTTAATGGGCCATCCACTACTCGATGCTCCGAAAAAGCCTCGGTATTGCAAAATAAAGAAAAAAAAAAGCACACCTAGGGCGGGTCGCCAGTCCAGCTCAAATTATCATACGACATCATTAGCAACTTGCGCACAGCTGGATTTACTAATAATTTGGAAAAAAGGGAACTAATTAGTTTACTCATACTATAGCATAAGGACCTTAGTAATGAATTTCGAACCGAAAGTCCACCCTGTCATGAACAGGCTGCTATTGCGTGACGGCCGCGGGCAGCATGGGTCAACCATTGATGGGTAACTTTTCACTTTGTGAGATATTCTGCGTTCTTCCTTAGTACCCCGTTTGCTCCGTATCCCACTTCTACTGTCAGTCCTTGTGTCACCCCGCGCGCTATCCGAGTCAAGGGGGGCAAATTCACCAGGAAAAGGAATTAAAAATCCGAAATTCCCCACGACACCTGCAGACACAAAACAGGATCAAAAAACCTGCGACAGTAAATGCCAGCGAGGTGCAAAGATTGTTAGTCTAACCACATACAATCTTGTTTGTGTAAATTCCCCGTTTGATACGTATGCCCGATTTTAGCATAAAGAACGTAAAGCACTGTAACGAACAAATACACATGAAACCCATACCCTTTGTCCCACGTATTCAGCAAAAAAAGTGCGGGCCTCCTATTTACGATCAGCCGCATGTTCCACCATCCGGTGGCATTCCGAGTGTATACTGATCGGTGAGACTTGCTAAATTTATGACTTGGGTTCCCCAGTGGGAGAAGAAGTCTAAATCATTCGATAATCAGCTCCCTCCCACTGCCCCACGCGTTCTGTATCCAAAGGGCCCAGAGTATGAGCAGTTCTTTCAGCAGTGGTCCAATCCGTAAAAAAAGTACAACTCTTATAATGAACGTTAGTGTGTACTAAACAACTAAAATGTGCTCCCACTCTATGTGGTGCAGCGAGGGTCGTGCGGTACTTCCGCCAACTATTAGTTGCGAAAAAGCACCGGGACGCGGCACTTTCTAAGACCGAAAGCTGCACAGTTCCTTGACGCCCCAAGCCGCTGCTGATACTCCTGTTACACGCAACGCATCACCTCCCCCACCCCTCCAAGCAGCAAGACAGGGTACCCAATAAGCTCGCCTCACAACCCTCGAGAGGGGGATACGGGGCATCTGAACTTCTTGCGTAACAAACACGCATCCGGATAGGTCGTTCAACGAGTAACTTCCGACGACGAGCGAGACGTCCGGTCCCACGCCGCGCTCTGTACTTAGGCCGTTTTGTAGGCGTCGTTCACTCGCTTTCTTGGTTGTGCGCTGGGGTTGGCTTTAAAGGAGAGTGCGACAAAACAGATTTCCATGACTCCCGGCCTACAAGATCTCAAACCGCCCTACAACAACAGAGTAAGAATGACCGAGCTCGCACCCCAAAATAAACATTGCATCAGTTGAGAGATCACTAGAGTCCATGCATTGCTTAAGAGGAAATTATACGTGTGGTATGCCCGGAGCCGAATTCCCCAATCAGTTTGTCCTCAGCAAAGTGTATTCTTGGGGAGTCTTAACTGCGGTATGCTGATTTCGTGTTTCTTTTACTTTTCTTTTCCTTTCCTTATGTACACTGTCATGACGTCTTATTTCTCTTTCCTATTCGTCTCTTCAGTCTAGCCGAATAGTATTAGATTCTATTCTAGCTATGGACGTTTATTCTCCTTCTATGTGCCTTATGTCTTCATGGTTGTGTCATCATTGGTCTGGCATGTATCCTTATAATTCTCTTGCTTCGTAAGTCGTGCTTCAGTCATTTTACCTCTCGTCCTTCTATGTCCTTCTTACCTTCTATTAATACAAAAGCCTTTCTGCTAATTTCTGCTCTGTCCGCTCTCACGTTAGTTTCTCTCCCTCTTTCAAATGAACGTTCCGTTTTCTCTTCTGATCATATCTTCTACGGGCTACAGCATTATTGATTGAGGGGGCACTAACAGTATGAAACAAGCTCTCACATGCGAACTGTGGGCCAGGTCGTAGTCGGCTTGCGCGGGGAGCGAGGGTAGGCCTCAAAGGAAGTGAAGGGGTGTGGGGTGGTGCGCTCGCTAAGTGCACGATACAGCCAGCCACTCTCGTCTAGAAACGTCGGCGGAGAAAGCGCCCCGCCGCCCTTGTAGAAATGCGGGGCGGGTTTTCTTCTTAGTTTTTTTTCTATGTTAGTTCTGGTTTGTGTGGGGGAGTTTATTTTTCTTTGACTGTGTCCTTTTATTATTTATTTTTAGTTATGGTTAGGCTACAGCCTTATGTTGTGAGGTTTTTTTTTCTCATTGTTTCTTCTTTTTTATTTGTATTTTTTTTTTTCGGCGCAAGGCGCAGTTGTGACGTGGTGTCGGTCGGGACTAGCGTCAGGCGTGGGTTTTCTCTTTTTCTTTTATTTTGTTGGGTGCATGTGCGCGGCCCGTCATGTTTTTATTTTTGTCTTTTGTAGCAGTCCACCTGTGTCTATTTTGATTATTTTCTTTTTTTTTTTACTATGATGTTTTTGTCTTGTAGTGTTTGAATGGTTTTTTTTCTTTGACTTATAGGGAAGTCGCGCAGTTCGGTGGAATCGTCGGACCGCCCCTGAGCGTGAGAAGGAGCCAGTTTTTGGTCGAACAAATGTGGCTTTTTGCGTTGTTTTGTGTTCTTTTAGTCTGTTTTACTTTTGTTTTTTTTTTTTTTTGTACTTCTCTTCTGACTTTTATTTGTACGGGTTTTCAGTTTTGGATTTTTATATTTCATTCTGTTTTCTTTTTCTGTCTGGATTATTTTTTTTTCACCCTTCAGTCTCACCCGCTTAAAACGAAACCAAGTTTATGCGTGTTATTGTTTTTTTCTTTGTTTTTTTTTTTTTTTTTTATAAGCGTTTTTTTTTTTTTTTTTTTTTTCTCTTCCCCCTTTTCCAGCCCCCTCGTATTTTTTAATTACTTGCATTTTTTTTTTTCTCTTTGGTTGCACGTTTATCTTCCTCGCTCTTTTTTTTCTACTTTTATTTATATCTTTGTTTAGTGCCATACGCGAGAGTTTATTCTTTCATCATAGTTATCATTTCTTCTAGTGTTGATTATGTTCAGTTATTATTTGTTTGTTTATTTTCTATTTTTCCTTTTTTTAGCGATCGGGTAATTTATCTTTCTTTTAGTTTTTTTTTTATATCTACTATAGAGTTTTTCTCTTTATTTATTACTTTATTTATTTTTATATTTGTTTTATTTTTTTTTATTTCTTATTTTTTTTTTAGTTTTTTTCATTATTGATTTTTTATTTTTTTTTTTTTTTTCTCCCTTGTTTTTTTTTTTTGAGTTGTCAGTTCTTTTTGTTTTTTTTCTTGTTTCTTTTTTTGTTTTTTTGTATCCACTTTTTTTTTTTTTTATCCTTATTTTTTTTTCCCTTTCCTTTTCCTCTAGAGCTAAGGACTAGGAGACTCCATACAAAAAACAAGAAGCGTACACAAAATTGCTAAAGCCCAGCTCGAACGGGCGAGGGATAAAGTCGTTATGGGGCGTGCGTAGACGAGCGAGTGGACAAGTAGGCGACGGGACGTGTGGAGCCTCGCGCGATATACACCTAAGAAGCTTTGCCGCTTCAGTGGTCTAGTGCTGTTACGGCGAGCTTCTCCATTTTGATTCTGATTCTAGCTACGGCCTAGAGGTTAAACCACTGTTAGCTCACCCACTTTCCTTTCAGTGTTCACCGTCGCTGACGCTATCTAGACTACTCCTGTGGCTAATGGTGTTGGGGTGGGGTCTACTAGCGCTGCCCACCATCACTAACGCTTCATTAATTCACGGGAACCTCTCTTACCTCACTTAATTTTTATGTAGACTCCTCGGCTCTTATCCCTAAAAGAGTCCATTACAAGAACAATCTATCCATGTACAATCTGTTGCACCAAATTCGCGTGTCTTCTCAGAAAACTCTATACTCCTCATGTTTCCCCGTCTATTCCGATATTGCTTCAAGACGTCTGCTTCATTCACACACTTTTTTTTCAGTTTCTGATGTTCGACACCAAAAAATGTCAGCATTCAATGGTTTTTATGTTACAAAAGAAACTCTCTTTCGCATTTAGCAATGTCAAATTCCTCCCCACACCAATCAAAAAAAAAAAAAAAAAAAAAAAAAAAAAACCTGAGGTTTCCTCGTTTTCTCTTTTCACAGAGCCCGCCAGACTCCTACACTGTTTTCCACGCCACCAATCAACCACTGACCACGCCCGTGATCTCATGATAAAGAAACATCTCGAACCATGTATCATATGGTTTGAAGAGATCAGGGGCACATAGATGGTTGGTCCCTCTCAAAACCATGATTAGTGAAAAGAGGCCAGCAAGGTAGCGCAGTGTAAACTGCAATCGCCGCGCCCAGGAGCAACGACAAACGAGGAGTGAACCGAAGTGCAACTAAGTTCAACGTTTTATAGGTTTATGTGATGGGGCTATTATGTCGAAAATGCGCTAGAGCAGCAGGCTTAGACCCCGAGAACCGAAGCAAGATACTCTACACCAAGATGGGTCAAGCTTCGGAAAGAAGTCCCAGCACAACGCTACTCCCGCTCTTCTTCCTAATTCAAGACTCCCCGCTCCTAGGAGTTGTGCGAGACCATTAATGTCAGGACACGCCAAGGGATTCCTTTAACTCAAAGAGCCATAACACGATCTGAGAAGTCTCAGCCGTGCCTACATGGACTAAAGTCAACAGATTACGTGCTCTATACGTTCTACTGCTTTTTCTCAAAACCACCCCACCTCGAAAGCACCACTCCTGCTCTTCAATACCCCCAACTAGTGCGTTACTTAACGTCTTCATTCCAAATACACAAACTATCACTCTCCTACCTGGCGAGGTCTATGGGCTGCTTTTACAGCTTCGACCAAAGCCACCACAAGCTCCATATTTTTAACTACACTATAAACCAATTCCCCCAACATAAAAACCCATCGCTCAAAGACTACCTACAACCCAAACCATTCTCACCCGCTGGGCATGGCAAAATCCCTCCTCCCTCCGTGCAAGCAAGAATCTCGACACCGGTCCTTACCACAGCAGTCAAGTAGGGCCATTAGTGAATAACAAAGATTCAAACCAACGCTGGGCTCGATACAACCGTCCATAAATACACGAGAGCTAGCCACCAACCACAAGTGCGTATTAGTACGCCAGACCTTAGACGGTAGTGCGATACGAATCGACATCTTTAAAACCTTATGATTTAATACTATATCGTGCGCAATCTTACTGCATCTTCAAGAGGCGCTCTCCCCTCGAGTTTAGCTTTCACCTCTTACATAAGCCTGCTAGCCTCACCCACTATACCGTGCCACCGTGCCGATTTATGTCTAAACTGTAAAGGCTTTAATCAGAATACGTCAGTAGCGACCCAACAAACACGCTCTGCGCTAGATCGTACAACATCACAAAGCTGCGTAACAACGCCACAAAAATACAGATCGGGTCTTAGTCTTTTACCGACACGCCAACGTCTAAACTACGAAAACCTCACAATCAACACGACAACGAATACAAAACACACACGAAGCCCAAACAAAAACGCCGACACGAGAAAGAACTGCGAACCCGCGTCCCTTGCCACTCGATCACCGGTCTTCCTCACGGGTGGATCTTTCAAACTGGCACCAGGTAAAGTTATGAAGTTCGAAAGAATTGGAATACCAAAGTGATTTCTCGATAGGCTCTCGCAAATCATTTTCTAGGTCAAATATGCAATCAGTTACCCTACAATACTAAAATCAAATCGATTCCATGGCGCCTCTTTAAGGGATTGCTCAGCGCCAGACTCTTTAAGTTTAGTGCAGCTTCGGATTTTATTGATACTTTGTGAGCCTGCGCAGAATTCTCACTGCTGAGTTTCGGAGTAGTATCATATTAAGCCTTTCTCAGGTATTCACGAAAGTAGACGCTGATTGTTTTCGAATACTCCAATATTATGTAACCCACATGATGAACATTTGATGTCAAAATACTATGCTCTTAATGATTGTAGCAGACCATTCCAGCGATTATCATAGTCTGGTTTATAGAAACTAGTACTAAGATTTCCGTTTCGTCTCCTTCTTTTTTGTTATGGTGATTAGTGTTGTACTAAGACTCTTTTAACGCAACCGTGCTTATTTTGATATCTGCTGAACCTTTCCGTACGGCTGTCCATCGATTTTCGCAAAGATGCGCAGTTCTCGTTATTGAATAAGGATTTTTTGTTTCCAAATAAAAAGCCTTAAGGTTTTCTGCATTATTCTGATATTACAATAGTTTTCTATACACGCCTATACACTTTTTGTACGTATGGAATTCTTACATGCAAAGAATATTCTGAGTGTAAAACGTAATCATCCGCTAATTGCAGTGCATTTTGAAGACCTTCTAAAAAACCGAATTTAGCTTCAGAGTCACTGCAATTTGTGCTAGCGAGTGAGAATCAGTAAAGTCTGATGAAAAGCTATCCATGACTTTAGCCGCTCAAACAAATCATGCTTTGCTCATCGAAAAGACCTCTGATAATGTGTCAAAAACGACCCTCACCGTACCGAAAGAATTGAAGTGAGAAAAATCCATGATTAAATTGTTTAAATAGCAACAATATCACTTTTCTCCTTCAAGTTAGCTGTAGTTGAAAAGGCAGGTGAATTGTTCAAAATAAATTACTGACATTCCCTTGAAAAATAACTATTCTTTATTTTTCATTATTTTGAATGCTACAGAGTTAATTAAACGTCAAAAGAACATTTGATTTTTTTATTTCACTTAACTCAGCTCACTATAAGCTAAAGTCTTGGTTCAAGTGTTGAGAACGATGTCTAACTATCGGTCACATACCGGATAAGTTAAATGATTGCCTTGTGAACTGGCAGCAAATTTTTTTGTATGTACCTCATTATGTATTTGGAATATACATGATTCCTGTATGTGATGGAAAAAACTTATTCGTCATCTAAGCACATTGCTGTTGGCCTTTGCTACAGTCGGACTCGCAGCGTACTCATCCCACCTATTCCACACTATAAGTAAACTAAAAAAATTTCAGGGGAAAAACTAAAATTGATCTAAAGTTCAAGAAATTGATCGAACGCTCTCATAGAACCAAATGTCAGACTAACAGAGCTGAAGTTTCGTTGGTGTCCCGAGACAGTTCATAAATGCCGTCCTTTACAGTTTTGTCAAGTCAAGAAATAGGATTGAAAAGCTGTTTGAATCGCTTCTTAAATGAGCGGAAAATAAAATACTCAATGATCGAGACAGCAGGTTGTACAAAATCAGCCCCGGCTGGAGCATCTCGATGAAAATTACATAAGCATTGCAAATATGGGTTCAACTTCTATATTGAAAAGTTGCTCATTTCTTCTAGAAGGACAACTAGAACAAGTACTACACGGTGTTAATCGGTGCTTCAGCATCTATGTGTTACAGTAATGAAGTACAGAATGAAGCCTCTTCTATTGACAATCGCCACAAATTCTCAATTGGTCAACAAAAATTATTAAGTCATATATCACTTATGGTGGTCAGTTGTGTTTGAGAAGTTTGGAAGTCGGCATCGTCAGATTGTCAGTATTGAAAGGTGACACTTTTCCACATAGCATATACTGAATTGAGGCAGTCAAGAATGGATCAATAAACATAAAATTCAAATGACTCAAAATAAGAAAGCAACTTGTCGGCGTGCCTTCCAACTGCAGAAAACAACACCCCATGGTCGCCAATGAGATTAACGCTCAATGCCGCTGGCCATGCCCACAACTAACAACGATCTTTGTTTAGCTTCTTTGTGGTAAAAAAAGCTCCGCCGGACTTCACCTGCTTGGAAGGAGATATGTACATCATACGAGACATGCTTACAGCAGATATTGACTCATTAATATTTGTATCCAGACTGCTATTTGATAGCTGTGCTCTATAGAATTTTTCCAAGTGAGCAATAGGTTGAAAGCTATCAAACAGACTTAAACAATACACTTTAACTCGCTGACTAAATCATAATGTTGATGTATACGTATATATATATATATTTATATATATAATATATAATATATATTTATATATATTATATATATATATATATCGAGAGACTTTTTTTATTAAGTCTTTTCGAGGTTTGATATTGCATGTTAGTGCTATACGTGTTGTTCCGAAGGTTTCACTCGTCAGTATCAGTATCACAGGTCCAATACTAAGAGTAGCAAATGGCACAAAAATTAGTCAGATGGAAACAATTTTCAAAATTTAACTGTTACCTTAGTTAATTTGAATATGTTTGCAGTGTGGTAGAGAGGCGAAAAGTCTATTTTCGGGATTTCGTCAAAGTCCTAAGTCGTTTTCGTCCGATCAATAGGAACAAACCGCATCCATGGAATAGTCGCGAAGCAAAGCTACGTTGTACGTCTTGAGTTTTCCATTATATCGTTAGTATAAATTGTGACGTAATTTTGGGACATTTATTTTCACAGTTGCGTTCACGATGTACGACTTGAACAAGAGTGGCACGATAACAAAAGATGAATTTAAGGACATTTTACAGGTGAGCCTTAGCATGAATGAAATAGAAGTATGATTTTTATTGCTTTTAATGTCTTTTTATCATTAATAAAGCTGTTTAAAAAAGAGAAAGAATGGCGTTCATTATGTGGAAATCCGTTTAGTATGGAAAAATTTCAGTGACTCCAATCATAGAAATTAGATTTCATATCGCGGTATATGAATGGAATAAAGATAGTTTTTGAGAATTGGAAAAACGTAATATTTGCAAGAAATCTTTATCACCCACACGACGCATCAATCTATGACACGCAGTTTACACTTTCGGAAGTATATCTTCTTCGAGATCTGGAGGAAATAAGATTGATCCAAAGTTGAAATTAGATGGTGTTGCTCTGTGATGAGAAGGTTCTACGATGAAGGAAAAAGAAGGACGATAGATGGGCATATATACCACAATATGTGATTGATGTGCTGCAAGGCATCGGTCATCCTTAAGTTTTTCGAGCGCCATCCTTTGGACTGGATAAATTTATCGTCTTGACATTGGGACTGTTACAAAGAGGTGTATATAGCATAAAATATAGCATTTACTTGTGACCGATTTGGTTTGGGTCGCTGTTTTATGTCGTGTGAGCACTATTACTTCTTTTAATAGTGTTATTGTTAAATAATCTTCATTCAAAGAGCAGACCGCATTAATGTGAGAAGCGGTCTGTGCCGGGAAATAGTACCTAACGGTAGTTTTAGTAATTTTTACTAAATGTTTATTTGAAAGCTTAAATCTTTGGATAGCGAGTGGCTGTTTTTCGTAAAAAAATTTTATAACGCTATAAATTCCAAAATAAAACTATGTGTTACACCGGCTGCACAAATATACTATTAGTTAATAGAATCGACTGTTTTTAAAACCTCGTAATAAACATTCAAAATAGTTTGGGCTAAAAACATCCTTTTTTTGGAATCATTCTGAATGTTTATTACGAAGTTTTGAAAAACTGTCGATTATATGGATTAGTTTTGGTCTACGAGCCGAAATCCATCGACTGAAAGTGGTGATGGACCAGTGTCATTGTACACTATGCCATCACCACATACCACATACGCCTCCCTCCTTGCTACAATGCTGGGCTTGATGGGGCGGGGGTCACTGACGAGGAGGCCGAAACCTCCGAAACACCGGTGTATGGCCCTGGCGCACCAACCTGATTTAGGCTAAAAAACATTCTTTTTTTGGAATACTATTAGTTCGCTGGAAGCACGAAGAGCAAATGAACGTATAAAGAAAATTGTTTGGTATCACGGTCATGCGCATTATCTGGAGTTCCTTACGAGGAGAAGCAATTCCTAATTGAATAACAAAAATCGCACTTACCATGTGACCCGCCGAAGAGCTATCAAGCGATGGCCGTGTTGAGGTCGTGGCATCTCACTGTGCTCCGCCCTAACCCCATCCCCAGTCCCGCCTTGTAGATTAGCCAAAAAACAACCTTTTTTCTTTATACGGAAAATGGTGTTTTCAGAAAATATGCCCAGCGTTGAAGATTCAAAATCTTACACTATCGAATGGCTGCTAATAGTCTAGAGAAAGGGCTTTGTCTCACGAAAAAAAAATGTCGTGTGAGACACAAATGTTTTGCTTTGCTGAAGCGTTATAAGAAATCTTTTCAAAAAAGGCCACTTACCGCGCTAACCAAAGGTTCAAGCCTTCGAATGTTTTCTAACAGTTTTGAAAAAATGTCGCCAAATAACGGAAAAACTTTTTATTCATACTTATTCCTATCTTTTCTTTTTCTAATCTTTTATTTTTTCTTAGTAATTTTTATTCAATCTTTCTGACGCTATCCGGCATAGCTTTGAGAAGTTCTGTATGATGTTGGAAATCTCGATTGCAAAACATTTTGCCAGTATGAATATAAATCATAATGACAAGGTAGAATTTGAATAGAAGTTTAATTTTACTCTCGTTGCTCTTGATGTTTTGAAAAAGAAAACGCGTGTTCGTTTGTGTTTTTTTGTGTTGTGCTCTTTTTCTACAAAAATCAAATCACTTTTATCTATGGAATTTGAGAATAGTGTTCTGTGAGACGTCACCTAATTTCTGTAATAAGCCGGTCGAGTGTATAGAATGATGTAACATATGGTTTGATCCCACCACCACGTAAACCAAGTTCTTCATCATCTCACGTTAGGAGAATGTGAAATTCCGAGATTTAACACTATTATAGTAATCTGATTACATCTTTTGAGCCCTTGCTTTTTTGGAGGTCTGGTATGGCACTTACAATTAAAACAGTGCCTTTCGGTTAAGCCGATCCCTTGCAGGGAGATATACTCTTTACTTTCAAAGAAATCGACAAGATTATCTGAATGATGGCATTTCGCGTGACAAAATCAGCCGACATTACAATGAACACAGTCGAGCGCTCATGGCTGTAAAATAAAATATAGCTTTGCTTTCGACTGTTCATATAGACCACATTTAAAAATAGTAATACTTTAATAATCTTGTGACATCTTTTGATCCCTAGTCTTTTTTTTGTTTATATATCTTCCCCCAAGGGATCGGCTGAACCAAAAGACATTGCACTACTGATAAGCCTGGAAAGGTTAAACAGCTGTCTAATACTGTGTAAGTGCCACACCACACCTTAAAGGCAAATGCTCGAAATATGTCAGCAGATTATCAGATTATTATTGTTTTTGAGCAGGGTCTATATAAGCAGTTAAAGTAAAGAACTTTTATAAGTGTTTTTTACTTTGAGCATAAACATTACTTTTATGAGCTTCATATTGCGAGGCATCTAATGATTGAATCTTTCTGATTCCAATATGTCAAATACAATTATACATGTTATTTTGTGTAAAGTTATTATTATATCACAGCATGATTCTAGATATACTATGTATAAAGTATGCCTTAAAGTGAACAGTTCTCGAACACATATCATAAAGTTCAGACTTCTTTTTTGAAGGAACTTTGTGTTAGTTTTAATTTAGTTTTGTATTATCGCAATCATCACGACGCTGGCAATATCCCTATCGAAAACAAAATTTGAAAACGAAAAGCTGTCTGCCACGATGTTGAGGAGCCAAATTCTGTGTGATACTCTTGTACAGATGCAAAATTCAATATGCTAGTGTTTTTTCCCTCAGCAGACACGAGGTTACCAATGGCAGGACTTATTGGGTCGCCTCATAACTTCTCTCGCACTAATCTTTTAATCAGTTTTTTCCCCTAATTCAGATTGCGTTAAAGCTCAAAATCTTTAGTATATTGGAAAATGTTCTCTGAAAATCCATAATATTATTCCATAAAATCCATATAATAAATAATAAAATATTGGGCCAACACACCACGTGGACTTTTTTTACGGGCAAATTATAGAGCCTAATACACGTGTTTCTGCCTCTAGAGCCTCGTCAGTTGGGCACTACCCCTTGTTCTAGCCACTTCTCTCAGGGGTGTCCCTATCCCACTACATAGAGCAGGCGATGACGTACAATTTACACGTGCCATCAAGTGAAAAAAATCACTAGATTGGCAACGTTTTATACTCGATTGCTCTTGGCTGGTATCTATGCAATATCATGCCGTTAACTTCAAGTGTTTTTCTTAAGACCATGCTCAAGATACCAATATATCTGATAATTATTTTTGACTTTAACTTTGAGTTTTTTCGCAATACTTCGATGTTCTATTATTTTCCTGCATTCCCATATACTTTTTGGTCAAAAATAAATCATACATGCGAAGAAACCTCCGCTTGTGAAACGTAATCTTGATTTTGCACGTACAGTACACTAAAAATACCTCAAATGTCAAATAAAATTTCGGAATTGTCAAAATTTGTGCTATCGAATGAGAGTTAGTATATTATGATAAAAGCAATCCACAGAGTCTAATCGATGAAGAAAACAAATCGAAGGTAAAGAAATAATTTTATTTGCGGTGCTACGGCTAACTAAGTAGGTCTTATCAGAAAAAAAAGCAAAATATAGAATTTGGCGAGAATTATGCTTTTTAATGATCAATAAATTTCTAGGCAAAAAGCTCTGTCCAGCGATAAGGATCTCTGTAAAATTTCCGAGTCAAAATGACCATCATCGTCCGAAACGAGTCAAATTACTAATTAATGAATTAACAAAGGTGTTGAAATGCAAAAGAAATAAGAGGGAAATCCATTATTTATTAGTGGCTGAAGTTCTGACCTTTCCGAATGAGTTTCATTCGCTGCACTTACGAAAATAACTGGGGTGAATAAATTGCGAGTCATTCAATATTTCGAAAAAAGTAGAAACCGCCGAACCACTAGTCATTATTGTATAAACCTTGCTATTAGCAATCTTGTCAATTTGTATCTTCTCAAAAAGGAAACTACATTATTGAACAATAGCGAGATTGGCAGAAAGTTGGCTCTGCGATTTACTATCGCTCGATAATTGTATCGCAACAGCTTTGCGAAATATTTTGGTGATAAAGCAGCAACAATGGCTAATCAGTCAAATAGGATCGATAGCAGTCTAAAAATGAGTTGATTATGGTAATCGTGCTACTAATGGAATGATCTGAAATAGATGGTTCTCCGAACATAAACCTCAAGTATATCCTGCCCAGTGTGTTTAGAAAAATGAAGCACAGAAAAAGAAAGCTATAAAGAAAAAGAGATACATTGTGCTCGTTCTTCAAGCAGTTCAAAAAATGGCCCACTAATAATCGGAGAAGTAAAATTCAGCTGTCGTTCCTGGGCGCTGAATAGAATATATTGAAAATGAGTTAAAAATATGAATATATTGTAATGAAATATAAAAAAGTATAAATGATGAAATTACAAGGGCCCTTCTGCAGTGTTCTGGTTCCATTACTTATTGAAGTGTTTTTTAAATTAATTTCTTTAAGTAAGAAATTGCGAGAGGACGCTTAGGCTTAGACAAATGGTGTGGCCTTAACTCTTCACTAGCCTCAAATCAAATTAGTGAAAATTATACAATGTACTATAAAAAGTTAATTATAAAAGATTAAATATTAATATTATCTCATATTATGATATGTTATTTATCTTATATCATATCGTCATAACTCATATTATATTGTCTTATGATATCTTCTAGTACCTTGTTATGTTACATTGTATTTTATTGTGTTATAATACGTGATACGTTGTATCATATTCTACTATATTGCACCATAATATATTGGGTTATATCAAATTATTACTTCAATCACGTTCGAAAAAATCATTAGTTGAGTTAGATGACACCACCGAAGGGAGTATGCGCTGTGTTCTACAACAAGCATATCAACACTAATACATCATTAATAGGCTCACCTAACCATCCATCCCTCCGGGGTCGGTAAATTGGTACCAGAGTGGTCTCAGACAAGTCTGGGAGGATAAGCAGCACTGACTCGGTTCAGCGGGAGGCCACCGCCAATTATCGTAAAGGGCGGATATGCATTCAATCACCTTTAGCGAGGTTAAAAACTGAATATGAATGCATGGCGCATCCCTCAGGGATTGATCAACGCCGAGAGCTTCATCCTTTATCTTATCCTTAATAGGTTCAAGATGTTATGCTGTTGATGTGAGGTGGATTTCTTCATATGTTTGTATAATAACGGGGAAAGCAGGGATTTTAGGATATTTTTGCCGGCCAACTGATTCAATAAAGAGAAAAACCCCCTAGTTGTTGGACAATGATGTTATTGTAATGCTGACTATTGTGCAACTAAATCAATGACAGGAAATCATTGCAACACCGTGGGAGTGTACTAAACCAACAGCTAACGTATCTATCTGCTGTGTTAAAGTAAATTTTTGCTCTAGACAGTTCGCATTGGATTTACCTTCTCACTGGTATTGATGTCGAATAAATGAGTTTTCATTCGGTTCTCTAATCATCTACTGTGGTGTAGTGTCCGCCCTATTGATGCCACCAACGCTGACTACATCCTCAACTTCGCTTGAGGATAAATGTTAATGTTGTTACCAATTTTTTTTGTAAAAACACGTAGTAATCCGTATGGCTGCTTCTCCTCTGGTTTGTGACAAGCTATGAATATCTTCAAACTGTCATATGATGCAAGTAGTTGCAATAAGTAGTGCCACAAAGAGAAGTTTTATCACTGAAAATTGTTTTCTCTTTGCAATTATTCAAGCTGTTTTGTGTTGTTTATTTTGTTGAGTTACTATCGTGTGTAAGAGTGAACGCATGTGTCGCAATGGTTAGAAGTGTTCTGCGTAGCCCGCAAGGCCGATAGTTCGATCTCGCGCTCATGGCTCACCAAGGAATCCATCCTTCGGGGGTCGTTAAGCTGGTACCAGACTGATTTCAGACTTGTCTGGGAGGATAAGCAGTACTGACTCGGTTTAGCGGGAGGCCACCGCAAGTCATTGTACAGGCCAGATACTCATTCACCTCAAATAAACTTCAAAATTGAGGACGAATGCATGTCGCAACCCTCAGGGATTGATCAACGCCGAGAGCTTTATCCTCTATTATTCTGATCGTGTCTAACAATTGTAGGATATTTCATTTTCGAAGGTGCCCATAGGTTGTCTATTGTCGCTAAGAATGAAACCATCGTTTAGGTAGTGCCAAATTATAGCTACGGCTCCATCAAAATTTTACTCGATTTTCTTACAGTCGGCGAATGGACGTGTTACAAGGACAATATGTGTTGTTGATGTTACTTCACATCTGCGCATGTCATATTGATCGCTATCCTGTAAATGTACCATTCCCTTTATGATGCCAATATGGATGCCAGAGTATTGTTTTGATGGAAGATATTTATCAATATCCTGCTATCCATGTAATTAACTCGATAATACTTCCTGGATGAGTTTGTGAATTTATTTCCGAGACTGTCAAACCTCTTTTGCTTGATGATAATGTTGTTTGTTACACTAGCGCTGTATCGTCTGGAATCTTCAGGGTACAAAAGAATTACAGATGATGATTGGTGCAAATGTTCCCGAAGATCAAGTGAATTCGATAGCCGATCGGACGATGAGAGAAGCAGATAGAGACGGTGACGGTTGCATCACGTTCAGCGAGTTTTGCCAGGTATGTGTATAATAATTCGAATATTCGAAAAATTTGCAAGTGTTTTGGGTTCATTCTGTTAGACGGCAACCCCTTTCACTGGACGAAAAATTTTCGTTGCACTTTTAGGAATCACTCGAAAGCATAAATCTCTGAATACGGCATCACCTGAAACTTTTTGAAAAAGCTTCTTTTACAGTTGTAGCAGAAAGGAAACGTTTGTGTTCCACACACGCGTATTTTTGGCAGGACAGAGTTCTACCTTCAGACCATTCGATAGACTAACCATTCGATAGTCAGCGATTTCAACGCTATGCTTGCTTTCTAGAAGACCGTCTAACTGCAGTGAATCAAATGAAATAAGACCGAGTTTTACATATGCGGCTTACCTGCTTGTTGGCTAGTGTGTTGGCTGGGTGTCCAATGGCAGTGATTTGATACGGCGTCCCGCGATCTTTCGATGGACCGATTACATCGGCGCGTTACACATGTGGAGTAGAATTTTTGTTAACTTAAACTGAAAAACTGCTCTGAAAAAATCCCAGATGAAACGTATGATTCTGATACTACAAGATTTCCTCTACACGTTCATAGGCTTTTAGCGCTTCCAGCTAAGTGATAGCAAAAGCGCGCAACTGATGTGAAACGTAATTTCTTTTGTATGCTAAAGTTGTAGAGATTCCTTCCTGAAATACGGCTACGGAGCGTAGCGCAGTAGCCAAAAATTTAAGCACTCCATTGATTACTAACACTCGCATGAAAAGTTCTTGTCCAACGAGAGTGGTCGTTTCTATATACCATGCCGTCTAACGGAAAAAACTCTGTTTCATTTATTCATTTGATTGTAGTTTGTTCATATCATTGAGGTAAACAAAATACACACTAAGCATATGTTTTATGCAATTTTGAAATACCCGTTGATGTGGAGTGATGTGGAAAACTTTCGCGTCAGGCGGGACTTGAACCGCTCCTCACTCTTTCCGGGAATGCGTGCTCTATCCGTTACACTACTGACGCCCATTTTGCACATCGCTCTTTTTACGTTACAGCGCATCAATCTGTCAGCCGCTAGCCGCCAACGGCTTGGCCTGGGTAGTCGGTCTCGACACTGAACCCAGTCACCCGAAAGATGAGGTGCGGGTTCTAGTCCCGCCTGACGCGAAAGTTTTGCACATTACTCTACACTAATGGGTATTTATTTGAAACATCATAACATCGCTGGAAGCAGTTAAATAAAAAGAATTACGTTTGATCTTTAATTTTGAAATATTATGTTGCAAAGTGCTATAAATCATTCGACTGCTAAAAAAATCTAAAAATCTATTCAAATTTTTGGTAGAGTGTTCGATGTTACTTGAATACTTCATATCTAGATATTTCGTTAGAATACAATTACTTGAAGATCAGAAAAGTCATCGATTTCCGATTTTGCGAATGGCTAGGTGATTTCTGGATGAGTTTTTGCTTGCTTATATATGGTGAATGGATTTTCATTCGATAGTGCTTCTTTTCAAAATCTCTTCATTGAGACGCTCTTCCTTACATGTTTGTGTGATGGGATGAGAATTTCTTTCAGGCTATGGAAAAAACCGACATTGAGCAAAAGATGTCGTTCCGATTTCTGACGTAATGACAAGTTTATTTATTTTTGATGGAACGATTATCATCTATCTTTCAGTTATTATTACGCAATAAAGCTTTCAATAAATCAATGACGTTTCGTTCATTGAGGACAGTAAAGCCACCTCTTTCTTTCATTTTGCATTGTGTTGATACGGCTTTCTAGTTTTCGCTGCCAATCGAATAAATTTATTTATTCGGATAATATGGTTCCACATATGGCAAAGGTTCCATGCAAACCATTATTCCTGTTGCTTAACACTGTATTTGAAACAGGGTTTTCTTTGGCAAAGCTTATTATTATTGAGACGTACGTATGATAGAATATTAAATGATTTGAAATGGAGATTGAGTTCATTCAGCTTCTTCCTCATCTTCTTCACCTTCTTTGTCATTTCCTTGAGCAGCTTCTCCAAATATCTGACCAATTCTCTTCTTCACTTCTTTCTTACTTCTACTGATCTCTTTGCCGCTCTTACTAAGTTTTTCACAGGGCTTCGCGTTTGTTTTGTTCATCAACTCCGCTGGTTCTTCCTTTACTGGCGTTGCTTTCACGTGGCCACGACTTTCGTCTTCGTGTGCTGGTTGTTTTTCTTCTTTACATGTGCTGTTTTGTCTAACATTTGGTGTAGAGCCAAAAATACTGTATGGCAAGTAGGAGTCGATCTGAACTCGTCATTTCTAGTTCTTTGCTGATTTTATGGGTTTGTATTCTCTGCGTATCGAATTTTACAGCAATGTAGAATTGTGGATTGCGGGATCATTTGTTCTAGAGCTCTTCATTTTCATGAGCGACGACCGACGACCTTTAAACGTTTTGAGTAACAGATAAGTGAATTTACTAAAGTATCATCCAGACATAACAAGTCGCTCCATGTCATTGTAAATTGCATGATGTCGCTTATGGGTCACATTGTCTATTGTTAATGAACAACATATGCTTTGGCCTAAAATCGTTTGTGACAAATCGCCCAGAGATTTAAGTAAGGAAACTGTTTTAGGAGGGTTTGTGCCTATCGTAGATAATGCTCCCGCCATTTTTACTCTCTGCGAAACACCCTACCGATCCTTTGATATCTGGAAATGCGGCCGGATTTGTGAGACATTCACGTGCGTTGATCACGATTTGCTGAAAAAATAGACATGAAGAGTCAAAAAGCCTCACTCTGCTACGTGAATTTTCTATAATTTATATGACTCCACGGTGTAGCATAGCAATTATAAGCCGTATGGGTCACATGGAACTCGACTTATTCCAACCTTTACTCTTCCACAGAGGATTTCTTATGTGTTTTTTGGTATCTAGTTTGAAGCTCTCAAGAAAAACGTGGAAGTCGTTTCCTGGGAAGAACTATGTCGTACATTTATTAGTTTCCAAATAACCTCATCAGTTGTCAACACCTCACTGAGTGTTGTTCATAAAGGGAGGTGTAAGACAACTTCGTCGTTAAATGCTCAACAAAAGAGTAGTGTAGTGGCAAGATGTTCAGCTGCGTAAATAAAAAAATTTGTTGGCGCAAAAGTAATGAGGCATTGTTGAAATTTGTTGCTTATATTGGAATAAATTCTTGAACAAAGCGGTCATGTTATATAACATTTCAATGAACATTTTCGCTCTATCTTTTTTCCTAATGACGTTTAATTTGCTGTTTATTTTGTACAAATTCTACACTATGGAAAGGATGTTATTTGGTACGAGAGTTGTGCGCCTAAATCACAGCCAGCCGACAGCCACACGTGGCACAACGAACGCTTCAAAACTCGAGCTAATTGGGATCAAAGTTTTACCTCATCTTTCATATTCGCTGAAATTTCCACCGTCCGACTATCACTTCTTCAGACATCTCGACATACTTTTTTCACATAAAGCGCTTCCACAGTCAACAGGATGAAGAAAACGACTTTCAAGAGTTCGTCGAGTCCCGAGACAATGATTTTCATGCTACAGGAATAAGCTAGCATATTGTCGTAGACGAGAATGTGTTCAATGTAGAGGGGTTTTTATTTTGACCAATAGAGATATGGTTGGGCTTGGTTATAATCATTTAAATATTCACGGCGTGAAATCGCTATTACTTTTGCACGACGAGCAGTCGGTGTCGGCGAGGTTCCTTTGCATTTTGTATCAGCCAGAGTAAGAGTTGCTAATTATCAAAGTCTTCAATGCCAACATGTGGAGGTTGAAAGGAGCAACGGACTACATTGTGAGAGAAAAACGCGATGACGCCGCACATGTGCTCAATATAGAAATATTCCACATAACCTCTGGAAGGCATTCATTCTTAACTATTTTGAGTATTTCTTTAGGGATTTAGCTCACCTTTAGCAACGGGACGGAGCTACCGAGTCTGTTGAAGACGGCGCTAGCAGTTTCCACAGGAGACATTGATAGATTGACTGAAATCGAATGACATTTTGAACTGACAGTAAGATCAACTTACACAACAGATGACACACAATCACTCTGTGTTGATTCGGTTTCCGGTATTGCATCGATAGCGGAAAGAATCTCAAAGAATACATATTTGACGCCGTTCTGAAATATAGTCTATTATAGTATGTAGTCCAAATTATAATGTCAGTGTGGGTGATATTGTTGACGGGTGATTACATGCAGCCACCGCTTACAGGCTGAAAGAAAGTAGATGGAAAGAGCGAGAGATTCGATGATGAGTAAGCACTCAGTGCCACGGAAGGGTTAATCGTGGTTCAAATTATACATATACGTCAGATTTCAAGTTTTGCTCCTTCATAAGCATTCTTGTGGTGATATTATTAGTGCTCGAAAAGTTGAGCTTCAATCAATAGCGTCTGTTTCGCCGTTGTCTCTAATATGAGTAACACTTTCAAAGTCCTACTAAGTTATTGGAGGTAAAGATTAAATCCGCAATTTCTATTAGTCCTACTGAATTGTATTAATGTATTCGCGATTGGAGATGTTCGTGAATTTTATTATCTTTGAATAGTGTGCGCCACAAGCCTTTCTATTAACTATGTTTTATTTTCTTACTTTTTACTAGGAATGTCATGAAATATATTACATATGCAAAATGAGTTGATGCTATGAAGGATCAAGTATTCGACGTTGACCAATCCTTGAGATATGCCCCGTGCATTCGACTCATTTGTTGAATCGTATCACGTGTTCACTTGTTGCAGAATCGTTGACGCGATTGAATTTATCTGGCCTGTACAGTTACTTATGAGTTCCCCATCTTTATTAACTTAGTTTTATTCCCCGAAGAAAAGTCTGGAGGCCACCAAATCCGACCCGAATGATGAGATATCTTGTTAGCCGACGTGGATTGGTCCGATCACCTGCTTATTGCGGAACAGCCTTAATGAACTCTCTACACGCGTCCGTTTGTCAAGAAAATTCATATTGCAGTAACTGAGGGTGTACCAGTCCGAATAACTTGCCATTTCTTTTGCTGAGCATTCAAAATACCGCAATGCATGCATCGAGTTCTTCAGACTTTCACCGCTTCTCGTATTGTTCTCCTTAATATGCACGTATTCAGGTGCGAATTTAATAAAGTGAAGTACATTTGGCAGCTGATCAGCAAGATCATTTTAGTGTTGATTTTAGGGTCCAAAGTACTATAAAAAAGGAGAATTAGGAAATTTCAATTAATAACTTCCCACCGTTCTCAGGTCACATTTGCTTCGAACCAGAAACAATGGCACATGTGAGAAGTAGAGATTTATCTTCGAATACCACTGGAACGAGAATTTATAGGTAAAGAACTATCAAATGTTCGTAACGGCGCGTATATTCCTTTTTAGATCATTTCATCCCCCTCCCCCTCCCTCCCCCCCCTTATCAAATAATTATGTTCCTTCGAAGCCATCCTCTGAAGCCCCAAACTTTTTTTTTTTCAAGTGCTGTTTTCCGGTTTGTGAACAGAACAATAGCGCGACAAACTCAAGAGATTAGTTTACTGCCCCAAAATTGATTACTGATGACCAAATCAATGATGGGGTCATAGCCGAGTGGTTCTGAGCTCGTCAAAAATATTGTGTAGACGGATCATATGGTCAAAATATCAGTTATAGTTTGGGTGAGACGTTGTGATTGATTGGAGCGAATTGATTAACGAAAATGTTTATTTTGAACAAGCAAAAATACGATGTTTGAATTTTAGTTTGACTCGCTCTTAATGCCAAATCGAAGAGTAACCATACCGGATAGAAACCAGAAAGCAGTGGACCGTTGGCCGAAAACTATATGGTACTCTACATACGCTGCTAGAATGTCGACAGTGACATTTTTGCGCTTCTTCGCCGGCAACATTTCTAGGCCGCGCACTTTCCTCGAGTACTCTGTTGCCGCAAAGTTACTTCCGGTGGTACAGCGCAGAAATGACCTTTCCATGTTTCATAATCTGTGTTCGATAATATTGATCAACTGTAAGAATCCTAGAGGAGAAGCTGCTTGCGACGAAAAAGTATGCTGATCATCCGAAACAAACAGGAATAAGTGTGCTTAGGGAGGCGCACGTCGTTTAGAAAAAGTGTGAATTTATAGAATTGAATGCATATTGAATTATGTGCTTCGAAAAGAAGGAACAGAAGCTTTTCTTTCTGCTAAACATTCCAATTTTAGTTCAAAAATGTCACTTCAGTGTTTTAGTGTAGAAAAAAGGATTTCCCTCTTTCTTACGTATTCTCTCAGATGTTGTAGTGTCGCAGTAGAGTCGTCATCGAATAGCAACATAATTGCCTTAGCATTATGAACATCTGGTGGCAAAAGTTTGCCGACATGTAGTTCGACTATCTGAAAATTTGATAGGAATCATTGGAAAATCAAGAAATCGAATGATGATCACTTATGGCCACGATTAGATTCTGAAACGAATTGTGTGTTTGTAAGATTTTCCTCTCCATTGTTATTTCAGTTTTATGAGGAAGTGGAGATGATTTGATACCGATTTTGTCATCGCATCAAAATTACCAGAAAGGTTGGGACATACATATTTTGATTTATTATTGATTTCGTAGTTATCTACAATTAGTTCCCAAAATTGAATTTCACTCTAAGAGCTTTGTTTCTTTGCTGTGATAAACTTCTGTTTTTCGCTCTACCCGACTACTTGGAAGAAGTTTTTTACATTGCTGAACTTCTTATACATGTGGATCATTTTATACAATTATACTCCATACTCGGCTGAAATTGTAGAGGAATCTATGTAGATATAACCATACGGCATAAATAGAGATGGCTAGAAAATGTGAGAGTTTCGTACATGAAATAATATGCGGCGACCGTCCACGTAGTGCATTCGACAAACCATTTCACCGGTCTCTTGGACGTTTTCGGTGAAGTAATCATCACGAAATGCATGGATCAGTGATGTTTTTCCAACACCTCAAAACACTATTGTATTGTCACAATTAGCGCTCTGACAAAAGGGTTGTGTGTTTTATAATGGTTAGACTACCTGAAACATATGCATATAATCTCTTACGGTCCCCTGCTTAGTGGCAACTCATATCCTTGTCTCTCCAAAATCAGTGAGTTTGTAGGAGGTCTATTTGGGAGAATAGAAAAAATATAGAGTTGGCAGATTTGTAAGCCATCGTAAATCGCCATCTAGACCAATTATGTATAGAATCGCCTTTACGCTGGGAATCGATTAAGTGGTTCACTCTTAAGGAAGTAGTCAATTTCATAGGTAGGCTTCAATTTTTCATACTTCTATGACGTACAATATTTTTGGAAAAACCATAGAAATTGATAGGATTGCTTATTACAAAAAAAAAAGGTTTTCATAACCTTTGGTTAAATCAGTACCCAAAAGGGGGAGGGAGCGAGGCCTAGTGGTTGTGATGCTCGTCGTTGCCTGCGGGGTAAATCCGCCCCAGCACTCTCCGACAGTGAACAACAAGCGCCCTATGAAACGCACCAGCTAGGCTATCCTCGAGGTTTTAAGGAGACGTGCTGAACCAGTATTCTACGACGTTTGAAAAGAATACGAAGACGAATTGACTGCTAGAAGTACTGGGATCCGCATTGTGAGAAAAAAAGGTGGAACTGATTGAGTAGAGTGCTAAGTAAATTAACACCTAAGGTTTGTTCACAGTTACTAGATCGTCTGGTGATCATGTCGTTTAGTGAGTCCTCGTAGAATTCTTATTAAAGTTTCTCCAACTTTCTATCGAGATGAGGTTTTGCCATGCCACTACCCTCTATATCAAGAAAATCGTGAAAAGCCATCTTCTTAGATTGAGAAATACTATGGTAGGTCAGTAAAGACCTGATGTACCTTGTGCTGAGGGAGCAAACTGAATCTGGTTCATTTCTTTTCATGTAAAGATAAGCAGTTCCTAGATATTCTATATCTTCATGATTGATTGAAAAAAATCGGTAAATAATACCTTTTCCACCACAGACGAGGATTTTCAGACGATTAATCTGCAAACATGCTGTGTAGGGCTGCATATAATGAATTGAACCTACCAGACTTCAAAAGTAATACAATGAAACAATACGATATCTATTCGATTGCGATATCTGGCCACAACAGCCAGAATTCATTATCTATGGAATGAAAATGACAATCTCACCTATGGAGCACGCGTTAGTCTGAATCTATTCCACTACCTACTAATTTTTCAGACTTTAAAGATTTTCCGAATCTTAATCCAAATTTAGTGGTAAAAGGAGACATGTACCACCAAATTTGTCGCAATCGCACAGAGTGATTACTTTGAGGACTTTACACAACCATATTCATGATAAGGATAGCTTACATACAAAAAGATGGTTAATGGAGAACACGAAACTGTATCCTGTTCAGAAACTAAAGAGTTCACTACGTACCGAGATCCTAGTGGATACGAGCGAAGGTCAGAGTGTGTAACCCGCGCTGATGGTCAGGTTCGTAACGCATTTCCACTTCCCTATGTCAAGTCTGCGACCTGAGAATTTTCTTCCTTTACTTTCTGCAGTTTCTTCTCGTTTATATCAATGATGATACTTATTTTCCGTATACTTATGGGCAGGCTATAACTAAATACGTAATCTATCAGTATCACCAACATGATCTCCAGTCATTAAATCTCACAGTTTTTTTTGCTTTACTACGGATGGTCATTTCGTTGTGAGTTTAGTAATCGATTTTATTTCAATTTCTGTTTCTTCTGTTGTTGGAAAGAACTTTGGACTTAAAAACATTCTATAATTGCCTATCTTACATATTAAATTAGATTGACTTACTGTGTTGACTCGCTATGTCTCTTCAAATTTTATGGTCTCTTGCGCGAAAGTGTATGTGGCGCAGTGGTTAGAAGTGCCTTGAAACACATGTGATCGTTGGTTCAGTTCTACGTCCCAGCTCATCGAGCCTTTCATCTCGCCGGAATTGGCAAATCGGTACCATACTTGTCTGGAAGGATTACAGTGTTGATTTAATGCACCGATAAGCGGCAGCGAAGCATTGTATGTGCCACATATCGATTCGGTCACCTTTAAAATGCTTGTTAAAATTGGATGCTTGGCTTATAACTCAGGCATGGATTAATGACGAAAGCCTTATCACTTATACCTCATCACCCTGCTTCATTTTCTTACATTCTTATGGCATATGAGTGGTTCAAAGAGTGACTTAGTGAATCGCTTTTCCGTTGGCCACAAAGCTCTCAGCAGTGGGTTCTGCTGATCAGCACATTTTGGATTAAACTCATTCGAACTGACACCTTTTTCTATGTAACATTTGAACGAATTTTTGTTCTAGTGATTTCTAAATGTGCGATGGAGTTTTGACTCCGTCCAAGAAAAGTTGACTCCTATGCAAAGCATTGCACGCCAAACGGGAGTTCAACCCGGCTTTCATCCAAACCGAGGACGTGCACTACCACTACACTACTGAGGCGACCATTTTGCTACCACTCTCTTTGACATGAACTGTCAAAGCCGCCAGCAATCAATCCTCCAACGGGTTTGGTCTGGTACGCACATATAGGCACTAAACCCAGGAGCTCTCCGTAAAGGTAAAACGCCAAATTTAACTTCCGCCAGAGGCTCAGAGTTTTGCTTTTCGTTTTACTTACACTGAACATGATACAAAGACATTCTGATACACGACAAGGCTAAATAAAAGTTTCACAGGTGTGTTTTCAAGTCATAAGATGTTTGATAAGAAGCCAAGTGATGAAAAAGATCTAAGTGGTTGACATTTACAGTTTTTTCCCACATGGCACTTCACTTTTGCACTTAGGAGCTTTTGTGAAAGATTTTACAATTTTGCGCTCATTTCTTGCAACAGTATTTTTTGAACTCATCATTGTCTCAGCAGATGCATTCACATCTATTCATCACTATCAGTATGTGCTACTTTTCGAGCGAATTTACAGCTTTTGATGCTATGATATCATTTTATCTGCTTATCCATTTATATTTATCTGGATCTCCTTTTTCGTTTAATGAGTCTGCGGTCAATATTCGTATACAAATTTCGTGATATTAACCTGATGTTAGTGTATTGTTAGTAAAAGAGACCGCTCATGTCCGTCGCCATCGTTCAAGCAGGCTCCTTGATATATGATACACCTTCCACATTAGATAAACTCGAAAATCTCACTAAAGAAGCAGTCGCCAAAGGAGCAAAGCTTGTAGTATTTCCTGGTAAGAGTTATCAATTGACTAGCAATTATGAGCTGAATGACGGAAGCAGATTATTAGAAGCGTTTGTGGGCGGGTATCCAAAAGGCATGGATTTTGGCATCGTACTTGGGACCCGTTCTCTAGAAGGTCGTGAAGAGTTCAGAAAGTAAGTTTTTGCTTATTCTCATTAAAATTCTTTCACTAAAGTTTGGGAATTTTCCCGTTGTTGAACTTTATATAAGCAATTGAGTTAGTTCAACTTTGGAGTTTTCATTCCATAAGTATTTCTCTGTCTTCTATCTGAGATCTTTTAATAGTCAGAAAAGGTGCTTGTTGAAAGTTTGAGGATTTGCAAAACACTCGCCCTTAGACGTGAGCTTAACCGCGTTTCCACCCATGCCAAAAGCGCATGCTACCTTACACCACCGAGGTAACCTCTTTATCACTAAGTCTTCGATATAAATTATCGAAGCTGTCAGCAATCAACATCACAACGAGTTTGATCCATTAAAAACTTAACGGCATTGAACGGAGCTGAGCTGTAGCTGTTGAATATGCACGATCTGTAAAAAATCCTTGTTTTACTCCCTTTCAGTAGTGTTATGATCTTATTATACATCTGTGAGTATTGCTAAAGTGCTAAAAAGCATTGATTTAGAGAACTCATATAGAATATGCATTTTTATCAAAATAAATTATGCAAGAGTGCATGTGACGCAGTGGTTAGAGGTGCTCTGCGCCGCGCACGAGGTCAATGGCCCGATCTCGCGCTCCTGGCTCACCAAGCCATCCATCCCTCCGGGTTCGGTAAATTGCTACCATACTGGTCTCAGACTTGTCTGTAAGGATAAGCAGCACTGACGCGGTTTAGAGGGAGGCCACCGCGAGTCATTGTAAAGGCCAAATATGCGATCAATCACCTCAGACGAGGTTAAAAAATTGAAGAGAATACATGGTGTATCCCTCAGGAATTGACCAACGTTTAGAGCTTTATCCTTTTTTATACATAGATATAGTCTATTAGCTTAACTGGGGTTCAATGCCGATATTTGCTAACCCGATCAGAGCAGTTGAGGTATGTTGCTGGCGGTTATGATGGTTTACATTGAGGAAAGAGTGGTAGGTAGCAAAGCGGTGGCCTCAGTGCTATTATGGTAGCAGCACGCATCCGTCCATGGGTCTTAACCAGCTGGTGCCGAATGTTATGCATATCTTTCAATGTATAAGAACAACATCATAGCGGTACTCAAAAGCAGTAAAACGAAGAATTCTCATGGGTGCTTGCTGAATTCTGATTCTACAAGCGATCTAATATTACGGTTTCTAATATCATAACATATCTCATTATTTTAGATACTACGATTCCGCGATAGAAGAACATGGAGTAGAATCACGACGTATTGCTGAAATTGCCACTACCAACGACGTTGTTATCGTTGTAGGAGTGGTTGAGCGTCAGGGCGGCACACTGTACTGTTCGGTGAAGAAGCTGGTGTTATATTTCATCAAAAGATCTCATGAAGGATGCTAGAGCTATCTTTTAATGATGACCACGTCTTTTAAGCTTAAAGAAATAACTGTAGAAATCAATTTTTTTAAGAGAGGAGTGTTGGAAAAAATTAGTAGTAATGCAGCAAAAACCGTGCGAGGTTGGTAGAAGAATTTTATTTGGCTGACGTCTCTGAAGAAAATCTTCTAAATCATAGGAGAAGGCATTAACGATTGTGTCAACTTACTTTTTTCTATTTGAGTAGAAGATTGGAGTTTATGGTGTTGAACTAGTTAGCAATGCACCATGTACTGGACTTGGTTCGTAGCATCGTGAACGAGGTGAACACGTGATTCATAAGCCGTGCAAGCCTATGTAATGCCCAACCTGAAGGGATGGAGGGTCGAGTTTGTTGAGAATGCAAAATTGGGAAATAATTATATACATTGCAGAGCCTCTCATATGCTCTTCACTTCCTTCTTCTTTAAGTTCAGCTTACCACTACTAGTGGGATCAATGTAGCGCATCATTGAAGCTGTTTTGTTGAACTGAATTTACATACTACAGCGGGATTCCAATTGAAAATTCTAGCAAATAGTAGAAAATATCTGAAAACCTGGTGTTTACGATACTTTGGTTAAAAATGTATAAATAGCTTGGAGGTTGTTTGAAACACAATGATTGCGTTATGACAATCAGATATCAAATAACAATCATTAGATATGGCACTACATTTCCATAAGATCTAGAAGAGCGATTACTGAAATTCTTTCAAGGTGTTCTTTTACGGTCCTGACGGTTATTTGGGAAGCATCGTAAGTTGATGCCGACTGCGATGGAGCGATGTATCTGGGGAAATGGTGACGGCTCGACAATGCCGGTATGTCATTGTCCATTTTCCTAATTTTTTTAATGTCCTTTGTTGTCATTCTTATTGAGATTTCTTTCTCACTGCAACTAACCTTCGTCTGACCGATCCTCTTTTTTCAGTGTCGTCTGAGTAATATTTAGGTAATCAAGCCGGAAACTTTTTTGATAAAACATGCGCATGATAGCTTGAAGAACTGTTTTCTAGATAAACCCAATAATATAGAGTGGTGAGCGAAAGCATTTGCGTCAGCTGGAATTTGAACCCAGATCTCACTCTTTCCGAGAGCGCGTGCTGAACCGCTGCACTACCAACTCCTACAACCGCGTTATCTGTCAACAGCCAACCGTCTACGGTGTGGAGAAGGCAGTCACTATCAACGTTGAACCCACTTATGCTGACAGATATTGGGTTTCAAAAATCAATCAAAATTCATTTTATTTGAGCGCCTTTTGCGGTGTTATGATGTTGTAATAAACCCAATAATTCTGCACGCACTCCTGGAAAGAGTGAAATCTGGGTTCGAATCCAAGCTGACGCAAATGTTTTTGCACACACTCTACATTACTAGGTTTATTTTAACATCATACCACCGCAATACACGGTCAACTGAAATTGATTGTTTTCTAGATCTCGAACATTCCCATTTTTCAGTACGTGAAATCGTACCACTCATGCACAAATGCCATTTCACACCGTTTGTTATTTATTTTCAACCTTTTCTTGGAGAGAACTTTCAAGTATTTATTTATCAACATATCATTCTATACATTTAGTGCGAAAGGTAGTTTATAGTGACGGTCGTGTAGTCATTTGTGGTTTTGAACGAGTTCGGCCTTGCTGTATAACATTTTCGTGTCCCACAAATCGTCTCACTCAATTATCTCACCCGTGTGGACGAGTAATTTTAGGTATACAGTACCGCTGTCGGCAAAATCGGCGCTGCAATTTGCTGGGAGAACTACATGCCGATGTACCGTATGACGTTGTATAACAAAGGCAAGTATTTTCTTTGTCACTTCTTCTCTTTACCCTAAATTCCAATCACTTTCATTCACTTTTGCTGTAAAAAAAGAACTGATTCTTGTTCTTCGAAAAATGTAATCGTTTGCACATTTAAATGTGTGCTGTACGATTCTCACTTGAATAATTTGTTAAAAATTTCTTGTGTTCAAACAACTGGCATCGAATTACGTTGATGTTTTTTTGCTAACTCAATATAACTTTTTGTAGCTTATTTGCTCATCTGTGTTTACCTATGAGGTCCGAGGTGCACGCTTTCTTCTGTGTCTGTGTAGAAGTTTTTGGGGCTTATCAATCATTGAATCAAGATGAAGTGCAAAGAGAAAGGTCAAGCTGAAGCGCTAGCTTTCAGTGACTATTTTATGAGAAAAGAACATTCTCTGTAACCATCTACGTTGCTGAACATTAAACTAATAGCTTAGGCATCGAATTGTATCTTGCCTGCACCGTCGACGATCGTGAAACGTGGCTGCCCACAATGAGGACAATAGCTCTCGAAGGCAGGTGAGTTAGGTATCCTTGGTGATGATTAGAGACGAAGCTGTTCTATCTTGCTAATCCCCCCTGTATTGTGAGTATTTGTTATCTCCAATAAATTATCTTTGTTCAACGTAATCTTCAAGAAATTTTTTCTAATGAATTTTCTATCAAACTCTATCATGAGATGATCCATATCATCAGTTCAATGTAATTCTCAAGAATGTTCAAAGCCTTACCCGAGGTTGTTACGCCGCAGCCATACACTGTTTTCGGAGGCCTCGCCGCGACAGCGCAATGTACAATGACGTGCTATCGCCACTTTTCAGTCGATGGATCGCGGCTGATAGATACAATAAGATATATATCATCGGCAATGTGGGCCGTGGACCACTGATGAAGAGCGTGAGACCTCCGAAGCACGTGTATGACTCTGACGTAGCAACCTCAAGTAAGGTTTTGAACATTCTTGAGAATTATATCTTGAGATGCTTTGTAATTTCATCGGCTCAATTTCTTACTTCTGCGGCCTATCCAGAAGGTCACCCAATGCGTTTGAAACACGGGAAAGAAAAAGTGAGTCAAAATGATCATTAGATTGGAGAATTTATCATCATTGCTCCACAAGATTCCTTTTTTCAGGGTTTAATTCGTGGTGGCTCATGCGCCGTCGACCCTCTAGGCGCTGTTCTAATTGAACCAGATTTCACAAAGGAACTCATACAGTATGTTGTAGTTTTGTAAAAATCAATCTATGAATTACTCCGTTGGAAAACGTCTCCCTCCTTTTGAAGCAGATGAAAAAAGTGATCAAAATGAGTTCATTAACGACATAACTGGCATTTACTCGACACAGACGAATATGGCATCAATAGCAAATGATGGAAATGCCACGTAGGGTCACAAGCAATGTTGCGATATTACAGAAGACTGTTCTGACGTTTTTTTTTTCAGCTACGTTGACGTCGATCTTTCTCGTATTGCGTGTGCCAAAATGGATATGGATACAGTAGGGCACTATAGCCGACCTGAAGTCTTTCAGCTCGTTGTTAATGAGAAGCCGTACACACCAGTGGTTCGACAGTAAAAGTTCGATATTCAGTATTAATAGCAGGCATCAGTAACTGCTTTATACTCCCACTACTCACGTTTTTCGTGTAAAGTTTTTTCATCTAGTGTATTTGATGAAACTGTAAACATCTGTCACTTAGCTTCCGGATCGGACATTGGATTTATTTGTCAAAGACGATCCTGGATGGCCATTCCCAATTACCTTAGTGTGTCTTGGCCGAACCGTTTAAGGTACAGTCCATATTCATACAAGTGCGGAACGTTCAAGTCAAAGGAGTACATAAGAGGCAAGCGATCCATCATGATTCTCGTCAGATTAGGGTATCTCCTTCGTTGAAGTTTGTTATTTGTTCGTCACCTTAAGCACGCCACATAGGTTTAACAACTCATTGTCCTTTACATAGGAAAAATTCCATGGTTTCTAAAAGTTTTGCAAATAAATGGAACCGTTATAAAGTGTTATAAACTCCGAAATTAGCATTTTTACTGTTTTTTTCGCAGTGTTATGATGTTACATATATACGTAAGAGAACTGAGTGGTGAGCAAAAGTACGACCTCAGAAAGGAATCGAACCCCCGTTTCATCCATACCGGGGACGCGTGCTATACTACCATTACATCACCGAGCAACATTTGCGCTACCACTCATTCTTCAACATCTTTATGTTCGCTATCAGCCACCAACATTTGTCAGATTTGGTTGGGTATGCGATTTTGCTTTATAAACTCAGTCGCACTGACAGCCTGACAGTTGACTTTACAATCATTTTTCACGTTCAAAGTTGGCAGAGTTTTATTGACACATATAGATGAGAATACTCCACACCAATGTATCAAAAATTTATTTGGACGTTCTTGAGATTTACAGTAGTTACAAATATCGTTCGTTTCTATCTGCACAGTTTTATCGATTGATCTCGAATCGACCGTGGGACAGCGTCTAGTTTGCTTTCAAGCAACAACATCCAAGCTGACAGTGATGTGTCCATAAAATCTGCTAAACTCAAGAGTTCTCATCTCGTGAATTCAAAGACACGAATCTAGATATTTTCTCCTCTCTTTTGTCAACGATCGAAAACTCGGCATGAATGAAATCAAATCAGGCGAAAATACAATATGGGTTGACATAAAGCAGTACGTTTCGTGGTATGCGGCAGTTATGTTACACGACGACGATCATTATGAACAATACAAAAATGAAAAAGAAAGAAATAGAAATGCACGATAAAATGAGTAGCAATAAAAAGTTGCATACATCTGGATCGTAGAATCGACGATGTATCATTAGTAACTTAGCCATGTTGGTACCGATGGTATGTAGAGGTGTGGACGATAGCTGTTGAAATGACGAAGACCACTGCTGCCGTAGTAAGACCAGTTTGATGGAGTGGGACTGAAAGAATCCGCTACATCATGCTACAGAGAGAAATTTATTCTCACTAAAATCGATGAAGGAAAAATTTTTTCGTATTGTTCCTGAGGCAGCTAAAAATGTTCGCTATACTTGCATGATCTGTGATTCGTTCCCGTGCGAGTTCAATGAGTTCCATTCATCAAAAATTGGCAAATGTACCCAATAATAAGAAGTGTAGAGCAAAAACACTTGCGTTAGCTGGGATTCGAACCCACATTCTACCCTATGCAGGAGTTCGTGCTGAACCGTTGCACTACTGACGCCCGTTTTGACACCACTCTTTCTACGCTACAGCGCGTTATCTGTCAACAGCCAACCGTTAACCGTCGGCGTGGACAGTCACTGTCGACATTGAAGCCACTTATGCTGACAGATACTGGGTATCAATAGTCAATCAGAATTCATTTTATTTGACCGCTTTCAGCGGTGGTGAGTCGGCGAATGGTTGCCAGATCATTCTGAGAAAAATTTCTATGATCAGCAAAGTCTGGCGACTACCTGTGGTTAACAATAGGGGGCACTGTGGTCGAGCTATGCCAGGATTCCAGGATAAACCAAATAGTTTAGCTTCATTCATAATCAAAGTATGCTTTTGTATGAATGAAAACAGCTAATGCGAAAGAAGTCAGGTTATGTGGACCGTGTGTAAATATAATTCATGTAGATTTATGCACAACGCTTAGGATTTGTTTGTTCATGAAGCTTGTCATTTACCTATCAGTCTATTCAAATGGAAAATAATATTTGCTGATTGCTGTGTTCTCCCAGGAACAATGAGTGTATTTCATTCACTGAAAGAGAATTTCTGAAGTGTGCGCATTTATCTCCAAATTTACAGCTGCAGATATTACTCACTGCTCATGTTCATGCAATCATAATGGATGACATCATTTCATGCGTCAGATTCTGAATTGGGTTTATATGTATTCTTTCCGGCCTATAAGCCATTTAGAACATTTGATCGAAAAACCGTTGAGGAATAAAAATGGGAAAAGGCTTCTCAGTTTCTTTGTGAGCTCGACCGGCTCCCGTCAACGATGTCATCAGCACCCAAAGATATATCGAAACAAAATTTGCCCACAAAGAGTTATGAAAGAAATAGGGGTGAGAAAGACGACAGGAGTTTTCAAACTTTGAGAACGAATTGGAAATTCGCATGAAAGCCGTAAATAGAAATCAATGCAGAAGGTTCGTCGTTTCAGAGATCGTGCTACCTTTTTTGTGTGTACAGCAACAACGACACTTCGTTTTCCCTTCGAGGGATGATATGTAATAAAAAAACTGATTCTATATGAGGGCAAATAATGCTCTCTAGTAAGTCGAATATGTGTAAGCACTGGAAGGCTCAAAAGCTAAATCTATAACAGAATAAAGTCTAGTTAATGGGGACAGTGACTAGAAAGTCTCTGGAATCAAGGAAGACTTCTTTTGCACGACCTCGGCCCGGCAGCACTTCATGCAACAAATGTTGCATCAAAGTTGGAGTAATGAGGACTGGATGCAATGTTTAGTCGAAATACACGTTGAGGCTGGAGTGAGTGCCCAGTTGTATTACTAGTTCAGGCACACCAAAAACTACTTCCTTCGAAATTGCTCACAGGAAATGTTTGTTTGAAAAGCCTAAGATGCGGAAAATAAAAAATCAGAGTATTCTCTACACAGTCTAACATTCACGAAGAAAAACAATTGATAGCATACATTGGTGTACTTACTTTGAGGCGTAGTTGATTCGATTGTACATGTAGTTCTTCAAGCTTCTCGGTCTACTTGCTATGTCGTAATTAGTCTCACTAGCCAAATAAGTATAGCCCGAATAGCTGAATTATTCGCCATTAGTGGCATACTGTGATCAGATACCGTATTCTGGACAATTCTGGTCCTCATGGTGAAATCAGATCACCAAGAAAACCTGAACTGTCTTTATCGAATACGGTTATGGCATGAATAAATGACGGCAATACGTACATAATAGATTATGTATTGACTATATAAGAGGGTGATAAGTAAGTTTCACACAGGTTCTTCTATTTTTTTTATCAATATTTTATGAACTACTAAAAGTTGAAATACAAGAGCTGACATAAAACGTTTAGAGACGTTTTTAGATAAAGAAAAATTCGAATACAAGCCAAAAATTAGTTGATTTACCTGAATCTTAGCTAAATTTTTCACATTTTTTAGTCATGATGCTATGAAAAACTTTATAGCACGGTTTTATCCATAGTAATGCGTAGAGATGCACAAAACATCTATTTTGTACCATCTGTCACTTGTCGGAACCGATTGTGTTCTCATTAACGTAACCACTACAGAATATCAAATTGAACGAAAAAAAAAAGGGGCGTTTTCTTCTATTCAGTATACCAAGATTTCATGCGTGCCGACGGCGCTAATGTAGACGTTTTGACTCTTTACGGTAGAAACTTTTGGTTTTTTTTATAAGATTCAATTACAGTTCAATTTCAGTTTTACTTTGACACGGAATATGTTTTATTCTAACTTGTAATGATTTGCTATGCAGTAGACATTGTCAGAGGGCTCGTATATCAAACCGAATAGCTGACATACCCCCGTCTGGTGGTGATTGGCCGACATTCGGGTGATAGTTGTGGTGGCGTATAGAGTGAAGTGGTAGCATACAATCGACTGAATGTATGATAGGAATATGGTCGTCGATAATCTTGATCTCGTCCATAGATATATCTGTAAGTACGGATAAATGATAGTGTGCAAAGTTATGAGATCTTCTCATGAGTTTTTGGCACTAGAGGAATAAACACCAATTCTATTAACCAGAAGTAATTTCACTGGAGTGTTGGTAATCATTTGAAAGCCTAATTCATGGTAAATCCAGAAACCTACTTGTTTTCTGGAAAGATCTTTCTTGCCACTGTAGTACTCAAAATTAAATTATGTTTTATCCGCTCTGCTTAATTGTATCGACAAAATTCCATAAATAATAAAGGCACTCGACGCGTGTGAAACACGATTTTACTTTGAAGTCTACAGCGCCATAAAAAGGCCTTCTCGAAAATGAGTATATTTTTGGATTCACAATGATTCAAGCTTCCGAATGATCACAAACAATCCAATTGAATAATTACTGGATAATGAATTTTGTGCTTATTGTTCTACTGCCCAAACCTATGAGAAGACTTAATAGTATGATCATTAAGTTGATTGGCATATGTGGTTGAAGTCTTGCTTATGATCAATGTCAATCGTTAATTCACTGCTAGTTTAGCGTCCTACACATAAGAGAAAACGAGACCGTCTGGCTAATCATCGATGTCATTTGTATCTCCTTCAGAAGGGGGAGCTTCTGTTCCGCCCATGTCTGATTAATCAATCCTCCCTGCATATAACTCGTACGTAGATTCACGACGGCCTACCTTATATCAGATCAACACTGTTTCCGTTTAATGCCAACTTCCCGACTAGTCAGATGGCGGGCTTGGTGAGAATGAGGACCGAACAACCGATCAATCCAAAGCGTTGTTCTCTTCTAACTGTTGTGCTACACCCACCTTCTATCACCTGCAGATAATTGTTTCTAGTCATCAAACAACTCTAGCACGCACTGTCAGTTAAACTGGTTGACTTCTGCGGACTCGATCTGGACGTGTCCGTCAGCGCGAAAACGACTCCACCTCCTCTACCTCGATTAGTCGCCAACCACTAAACTACTTTTCTTTGCAAGACCAGGAGCTAAGTTTTGGATTTATTCGGGCGCGGTCATATAACAAAAGTAATATTGCAGTTGGCGACTAGTCGGGGCAGAGGAGTTTGAGTCGTTCCCACGCTGGTGGACCCACCCAGCTCGGGTCCGTGGAAGCCATCCGATGGTTATGTCCCTTTTTTATTGCCTCGAACTAAAGCTGTGTTTTCGCTAGCCCAAAGAACAACGAACGACATCATACGTTCGGTATGTGATGCGTCATTTTTGATATACTCTGAAGAGAATACATCCTTGGATACATTGCCGGTTTCTGACATAAAAAACATCTATTCCTAGTAACCCAGCTTCTGGATAAAATCTAAAATCGTAGGGCAAGAGATGACTGATAGAGAGCGCTCACTTACTTGTATATAGGATAACTCCACGTACGAAGTCCAAAGACGTCGTATTTACGAAACGGTTGATCCTCAGCTCGGTAATGTATGTTGGTATGATAGGGTGCGGTCACCATTGCTAACGGCGTACGCGCACGACGGGCTGTAAGTGGGCGGCGCCAATCTTCGACTTTCTGTAAATCGATATATCGAATTTTCATTATTCCGTACCTTTTATCCTTACCAATGTTTAAAAACGTGTATAGCATTCATTATTTTTTGCTGTGTAGCACTTGGTTTTGTTAGTTCATTCATGAGTGATTTTACTTTGAGTGCTTTAATGGTATTCGTTGTGGTTTCGTTTTTTGAAGTCCAGTTCTATAGTGAGAGCAGCGGTCAAGTGGTTAATATGCAGGCTATCAAGCAGCAAGGTGCTCGTTCGATCTCCGCGCTAATACTCTCTTGTAATCACCTGAGAATTTCTCAGTCTGGCAGTCTCTAGATTACAATAAGACTTGACTTGAACAGTAATCTATGACTCTCATGAAGAAGTTGAAAGCCTCAAGCAACAGTCAGAACAACAAGTGAAATGTTCGAAAACCCATGGAAGCAGTTCGAAAACCCATGTAAGCAGTTAGAAAAGTTCTTCAAAACGTCATGAACATGCGAATGTCAAACTGATCGATAGTGCGATCGGTAAAACATCATAACGTTTGATTGGCCACTTTGATGAAATGAGCATGACAGATCCTCCTCCATCTAATCCATGAATCATATGAGATGTAGAAAGTTCCCGGAGTTCCTCTTATTTTTGTAACGAAAGGTAACGAACTGAATCTATAGTATTCAGAGAAATGACAGCAATAATGAAACTATTATGTCGTATTTTCTGTAACTTCTGCGACATTAGACTTAAAGATGTTGGTTTTACCCGTTTGGGACGGCAATAGAAATTGCTACGCACGGCGTGAGTTGCAGCGGCGCAGAGTTTCCGCTATTTTTTCTCTAGAAATTTTTTAAAATTTTTTTCTGACTTAATGTGCTACAGTTTGCGCTACACGCATATATGCTTCAGAGTATCTAAAGATATTACGTGTGAAGAAAAATGTTAGTTTACTGCGCTATCATACTATTTTGATATTCAATCAGTTATAAAAAGTTGTCCAAAGAAATTCACGATATGAATCTTCAAGCGTTGAAAATCTAGTCATTTTTAACGCTTGAAAGTTATGATACATTAAACACTTTATTGATGCGTCTTCACATGTTATTTTTCACATGTGGATTTCAGTAATTCTAGCATTCAATCGTTTTCTATCTTTCTCTCGAACGTCTTAGATTACTAGTTGAGCATCTCGGGAATAGCCTGGCTGTAGCGTTTCAAAGGGCATTGCTCTTGAATGCCGGAAAGAGTTGAAGGATGAGGCTAGATCCCGCACGTTCCGCGATAAGCATCACAACCACTCGGCCACGACGCCCGCGAAAGTTTCATAGCGTTTGAAAGTTAAAAAGCAGTGCATAAGTGGTCAAAATGATGATGTGTACTCCATGCGACACCACTTCATTCATAACTCGCAATAAATTTGGGATTATTAGTCTACTTTAGAGGTTGGGACCTGAATAAGATTGTAAAACATACTTTACTTTATCGTTCGATGAGTACTCGTTCTTGGACATCTACATATACTCTACTGGGGACATTTTCGCCTTTACAACCTATACCACCGGACATGACCACCTGATTTTGCCTGATGTACGGACTTTTTTGATTGACTGCCCCCCAGGCGATTCTTTGCACCTCTCTTATGTCCCAATCTCTCAAAAGAACTCCAATGTGACTACGAGCAGGTGCTAGTTGTGGCCGTCCACCAGTGAACAGCAGACCTATCCGCCTAACTGTTTCGCATGGGTATATCCCACATTTTTACTGCTTGAATACTTAGACTTTGCTGATTCTTATGATTTTTACGAGTTACTTATATTATATATATGCGAGAAGTAGTCGAATACTTTTGCGATACGGTAGAAGTTTGCGCGCAAAGCCACAGGTTTTTTCAGGAACTAGTCACTACTGAATTGCTGGTAGCGAATATAAAGCGGGCGATACCACGGTAACGTACGTAAGCTAATGTCGTATCAGTCTTGAAAGGCTTTGAACATTCTCACATATAATAAACACTTCCAAAGAAATATTACATAGAATGACTCTGACGTGGTTCACGCCTGTAGCAAATTGAAAACCTTACAGATAAGTCACTTACAAAAGTCAGACATTGTAGAAGGTGTATTTTTAACTTACACACCTTCAATGTCGTCAAAAGAAATGCGATAAAAGAGTTAGGTATGTGTTTTTATCCCAAGGACGTAGTTTTCGCATATGAAAGCATGGATTTTTTTTGAATAAATGGGCGTTCTTTCTATCTTGAATACGCTGTATAACTCCCCTCAATAGTAGTCTATCTTTTTAGTAGTAAAGGTCCTCTGGAATCATTTTCATTTTACCTCTGCCATCAAAACCCAATGTGTAGCTCGAACAACGGTTTAGTTACATCGAAAACAAAACATCATCTTTTTTCAGTGATTAGAGCATAACATAGAGGTTTTATCACGTAATAATTTTGCTATTGAAATCAGTATTTCTCAAAATGTTGAATGGCTAGAAAAAAAACAAATGAAATAAGAAAAATATCTGGCAACAGTTGGAAATGAAACTTGCTAGGATGTGTTTTTCTTACGAACGTACAGTGTAATGCTCAATACGTAATCGTTTCCTTCTGCTGAAGTTACCCATATACAAGTTTCCTCTCTCATTTTCCTTTTTTCTAAAACGAGAAACTGCTCTCACATATAAATTTTGCTCAAAAGTACCTTGGTGTAGTTCGCGACAGGCTAATTACTTTACGTTCAGAATGCTATCTTTTTCTCAATTTTACACCGTTGCTCTAAGAGACCTTTTCGAAAACCAATTTTAGCGTCAAACTGAGGAAATCCCAGCTATTAAATAATTATTGAAAGTTTAGCGAAAAGCCATCCACAAATCCCAGCTGAGTAAACAAGCAAAATGTGTGAAGCTTAACTTTGCTTTTGCTGCTGAAACGCAATAAAAAGGTCTTTTCAGAAACCAAGCATTATGTAATCTCCCCGCGTTTTCGGAACTCCGACATTCAAGCCCTTCCTACTATTTTCTGAAGTTTTAGAAATTACTCGATTAGTTGAATTCGAAATTTTTCAATGATGCTTCTATAAAAAGGCTATTATATTGCGCCGTAGCAACGAAAATCAGATTATATTTCTGACTCCCGCTTTTCAATTATCATTCGATACTTAGATTTTGGCTATTTTGATGGGAAACGTGATTCAAGAAACTTCATAATGCGCTGTAACAATCAGAAGAAAATGGAGTTTCGCACTGCCGCGTACTCTTTGCTCAGGGATGTGGAGTATTTCGCAACATTGGGACCACGCCAACCGCGTTTTTGCAACTTGATGTTCAACTGATAGCATAAATTCAGATGATTTCAAGCCTAAGTATGCAGAGACTTTTTCATTCCATCTCTCTGTGGGATAGGCTTTTCGTTATCAATTTATTATGTCATTCCATAGATTTTGGCACTAGAGCAATGACCATCAAATTTATGAACGAGAAGTAAATAAAACTGGATGGTTTTGATATCGTTCAATTGCTCATTTTCTTGCGAACATTTTGATATAGAATTTCCTTGTACTTGCTATAAGATGAAGATGTCCTGAGAACAATCACTTACTACTCTGAACAAATTGCGTGCAGGAGAAAGTGTTAGTGAAGCGGCGCGCAAAATCAATGGAGCTTGGCACGATGATGCGGTTGCAGAAAGAGCGGTTAGGAAGTGAATCGCGAAGTTCAAGGCTCCAGAGAATAGTCTGAGGGATCACTCGCGCTCACGCCATTCACAGGATGCTTCATCAATCTTGTGCCCGTTCTACTAACACACTCTCCTGTGCACTTTTTGTGCATGTTGTTCTCACGACAGCTTCATCCTAAAGCAGGTATAGGCAAGTTGTGTACCAAAATGTTTGCAGGAAAATGCACAGATCAATGATATTGAAATCATAAAATTTTGGGTACTTCTGATTTATAATGTGGTCTTTATTGCTGTAGTCCCAATACTTATGGACTTAGGGACCTAATATATCGCCAAATAAACCTACTAGTTAGCCTAAATCTATACAGTGACGCATATGAACGTGTAGAAAAACTCATGAAATATCAGAGTCTGTTTCTCTTCTTAAAATATTTGTTGAAGCAGAGAAAAGCCCTAAATTTGATAACAAAAATTACGCACGTAGTGAAAAACCTAATTTTCTTTTGGCTGCTACAGCGCACTAAAATATTTTTTTCGTTAGCTTGAAAATCCTCGAAATTGAAGCTACTGAATAATGTCTAGAAGAAAAGCTTTATCCAGTTGTGAGAGCCCGAGTGTGGAACATAATTTTATTCTTGCTGCTATAGCACATAAGAAAGACTTTTCAAAATTTATTTTATTAGATAATTCTTAGATCCAAGCTGTTCAATGACTACTAGGACTCTAAGAAACACCAGAAATGACGTGAATGCCAAAGGGTTGAAAAGGGTAGAGATAACAGAAACGATTCTAGTGAGATTTTCTCCATCGAAAAAACCTTTGAGCAATCGTGTACCTGCACAGGTACACGACGTCTCAAACCGAATAACTCTCGGTAGTACATGTACTGATCAATAGGATGCTACTGGTAGACGTCACAATCAGAGGTGGCTACTGGTTGCAAAATGCGGCGAAACTTTATCACAACTGTCAGTATTGATATCGACACAATTGAGTAGTACATATATGGCAGAAAGAATCTGCAAAAATCAAGTGGAAACGGTTCTGATTTATCTTTGATCGATAAAGTGGTAGAAAGTCGTTAGTGCAGACTGACAACACAACCTGATGACATTGAGAAAAATCGTATGGTGGATAGGAATGGCTGTTCATCGTTGTAACAAACACATGAGCGCTGCCCGAGACAAATTAGAAATTATTTTGATTGATACAGTTTATTAGAATGAGACGGGGTCTAGCCAACGTTTTCAGTACGAAGAGTTCGATGTTCACAGAAAATAAAGCCTAGAGAAGCTTGCTTGGTGAGCAGTGGTAAGAGGTCCTCTGCACTGCATACATGGTCGCTATACGTCCGTTTGATCCCGTGCCCCAGGCTCACCAAACGTTTTATTCCTCCATGTCGACAAATGGTTCCAAAATTTTCTACGAGGTAGGAGTCCTGCTTCACATCGGCACAGCACCTCGAGAATGAGCCGCAAATGCATGGCACACCTCTGCTAGGTCAGTCAACACTGTCGGCTCTCTTTTACTCTTGATCATCAAACAAAAAATGTTAAACACTATCAAACAAATCAGTGCTGTTCTCTGTGCCGCTGTAGTCTCTCAGACCGATCTGTTAGGTTTCTCTCACATATTGAACCACATTTTTCGTACTAAGCTAATTAATTTACTGTCGAGGAGCTAGTTTATTGGACATTGCCGAGTTACTTGATCATATGCACTTATGTCACTCAAAGAAAGGAACGCGGGTTCCAGTAGGGGTGTCCTCAAGTGGATAGTGATGCAGTTTACTGTAAAGTAAGGTGGTGGTTCGACAACCTTTTGTAATACTCTTTTGCATTCATCTGGGAACGTCTTGTCCTGGCTCTCTTTTGGATTGCGAGGGAACATTGATTAACGGAGCTCTACAACATGCACGAAGAAGACAAAATCCTCATACAACACGCAAAATGATCAATAAATCTGTAGACAATGATTGAGAATGTATGAGTCGAATGCTTGAATTTCCAGAATCCACAAGTGAAATTTGATGAAGGGTCGCACAAGAGAAAAGAAAAAAGAAACTCTTAGCTTTCTGAACGCTTTTGCCGGATTCAGCATTTGAACAAAGCACTTCATAATTCAGGAACCACCGTGGCTTAGGAAATCTTGTTCCTAGAGGTGTTCAACGCTCTACGTTTCACATGGTGGTGTGCTAAATTTTGCGAGCATTTTCCTTCATTTTTCCTATAAAAAAGAGAACAAAAGAGGAATCAAATTGGCAAATAGATGATAATGAAAGCAGCACAGAGAAGATGAGACTCTACAAAGCTGTACTTTGTAGCTCTTGATAATCTACTTTTCAGTTCTTGATTAATTACAAAAGAGTAAAGAACGCTCACCTCAGTGCTAGCAATCTCTCTTACAGGTGTAAAACTACGTCTCACGTTACTTGCATACACCTCCTGGCAGTGTACTGGTGTCCTTGCACGATTCCATTGAGACAAGTAACTTTCTCTAAAACTCGCTGATTTTCAAAAAGTAAATGGAAGGCATAAAAATGTTCTGATGATAATTGTGAGTCGATCACTCAAAGCAGCTTGTCTGTAAGCTATTTTCCCAGCACATAGGAAAAAATCTAGTATGTTCTGTTGTTCTCTGCTGACTCTCACGGCTGTCGCATTACATTATGAGAGGCCGACATATTTTTGATTGTTTGATAATGGTGTTAAAAGGAGCTAAATCATACTAAACTAATCTTTCTGTAATATGGTGGGTAATCGTAATGATTACTAAAAGACAGCAAAACTTTATAGAGTTTAACCCTTCGGTAACGGCAGTTGACCAAACGCCCTGCGCAATTCGCAAGCGGCGCGCGATTTTTCTCATTTTATCTGAGTTTCTTCTCTGCTTTGAAAAAAAAAACTCTAAGACTTTTGTTTTAGTTTTACACTTCGTAATTTTGTCTGACCGTATGTTTTCGTGAATAAACAGCTCTTAGTGTGAAGAGAACTTCAAATATGAAACAAAATCTTCTTTTTGCCTTACATCGTTTATTGCCTAACAACCTTTATAAGAATCAGTTTCGATATCGAAATTTTGAGGGCTTGGGTTATCGAATAATTACAAAATTCCAGCAAAAAGCCATTCACATACCTCAGCCGAGCAAACAGAGCTAACTGAGCGAAAACGTAATAATATTCATGTTGCTACAACCCATTAAAAAAAGGATTTTCAGAAAACCAAACGCATTGAAAGAAATACCGAAACTTTTGCGATTACTTAGAGTTTGGAAAAAATCAATTTTTCTTTATTTTGACCGCTCTTAGCGGTGGCATGATGTTGCAGATATACACAGTGATGTAGAGTGATATGCAAAACTTCTAACCAAATCTGTCAGCTTGACTGGGTTCAATGTCAATACCGACTACGCGGCCGTTGGCCGTTGGCTGGTGACAGATAGATGCGTTGTAGCGTAGAAAGAGTGATGGCAAAACGGGCGTCAGTAGTGCAACGAGATAGAGCACGCTCTCGGATAGAGCGAGATGTGAGTTCAAGTCCCGCCTGACGCAAACGCTTCCCATATTACTCTACATCACTGGGTATATCCAGAAATAAGGAGTTTTCCAGAGAAAAATATCACCAGAAACTCAAGATTTAAATGGATACACATTGTCCCGAAAGGGTCAATGACTACACAAGCATTAAACATCGTGGTGATCACGTTCAAAAATATTATGATAGAAATAAGTGAGTTGATTGCGTCTCATATTCTGATCGCGTATACTCAAAGAGTGAGCTAGCGAAAGCGCTATAGAGTGTGTTAAGCTTTTTTGATCAATATTATTTATTTATCTTATTCACATGACTCGTCACCACATCAATCAGCACTTTCCATATCCAATTCGATTTCTCTCATTCGTCGTCACAGTAGCCTTAGACATTTCGTGGGTTGATTCGAGTGCTACTCAAGAATTTTGTTTTCTCATGACTGCCGTAGAATGTCGGTCGCGTTGAACCTACCATCTAAAGTAGTCAGGCTAACGCGTTCTTGTGCCGACACAAGGGAACAATGGGGAGCAGAGCGAACCTTAGTACCGATGCTCTTTGTCAGTTTCCTGACGTTGTGAATTACTACGCTTTTCGGCGTTACCCTCTCCTTTGAAGTATAATTGTTAAAACCTTTTTTGAAGATAATATCGGAGCCACTCTTTTTATCAGATATAGTTGTGAATGTAATTTTTCCAGTATTGATGTAGTGGTACAAAAGTTTCACCGCTACGGTTTTTTTTCCAAATCAGTCCATTGCCGTCATGTCAAGCCCAAAATTACGAAGAGTATCTTTGCTGAATTGAGCGAATACATAGTGTTGTGACTACTAACTCAAAGTGTTAAGAGTTCTCGTCAGTCTAATTTTCAATGGAAAAGGATAACGCACCTTGAGAGAAAGCCGAGATCTACAGATTTACTTCGATAGATTCGGATTGAATCACGATAAGCCATTAGGCTCTTCTGAAGTTCTTCCTCTGATGATCTGCAATAGATTTTTATCACATTAACTATCATGACCTTATATCTGTGCCAAGGGTAATTAAATTGTGGCAAAGAATCCTCGAAAGAAATTAGAATCATCAGAAATCTTCCTATCCTTTAATAACTCAAATACACAGATCTCCCAACGTCATTCAAAAAACTGAATCCCTCTCTTTCCAGCACTTTATTTGGTTCGTCATCACAGTGTTTTTTTTCATTGTGCGGGTCCCAGTACTTCTAGCATTCAATTCGTTTAATCGCCTTCTTCTTGAACGGCGTAGAATACTGATTGAACGAGGCTTCTTGCAAACTCGAGGATAGCCTGGCTGTGGTGTTCCACAGGACGTTGTTGTTGAGGGGGGAGGGAGTAGTGGAGCTCGGCTCTACGCGCGCCGCGACGAGCATCACAACCACTCGGCCACGGTGCCTCCCGAATCCCTTTCTACGTAGGGAGATTTTGATTTTTCCATTAGTGGGAAGTTAATCAATACCTTATATCGTCTAAAAAACTGCGGGCTTACTTAGTATTGTTGATAATTGCCAGTATACGTGAATTGTTCAGGCACTATGAACTTCATTGATCATCTTCTGTTGAATGTTTGCAGCCTCATGGTGGCTGTGATAATATTCTCGGATTGCACTGTACCAGAGGAGCTGTTAGTTCATCTCATGTCACGGTTTTCCAGTTTGAGGCAGAGGTTGAGAACAATCATTCCACTATCAAAATTCTACAATAACAGAATACCGCGAGAAGGGTTTGGCCAGCTTACACGTTGAAGAAGGTCGAGAAGAAATTTAACTAGAGTTGAGTACCAGTGTGTGCTTAAGTCACTGGTTTAACCTCGGATTTGATCAATATTTCCCTGGTTCTCTCAAAGAGCAAATACGAGGTTTTCATTAAACAGTCTATTCACAACAGCTGACGTTTCGACAGACTTCGACTCCTTGAGGGCTTGGAAAGACATCCTTTTTATTTCAAATGTGTTTTCAAACTTTTTGTTATTGTTCAGCAAAAGGTGACTCATATTATAAGACACTTCGTTGGTAATTATATCTAGAAAATTAGATTTTTCTACCATTTGCTAGAGTTTTTTTCCTTCAATAAGAAATGAAACTCCATCTACGTTAGAACGAAGCGTGTTGATAATATTTTGAAAACTGACTTTTTCTAATCCTTTGATAAGTGGAGTGCTCAACATACTGTGCACGCGTTTTTGGAGATCTTTTTCGCCGAACAGAACTTTTCCACCAGACTTTTGATAGCCACTCGATAGCTCAAAAACAACGACTGTAATACCTTGCTTAGTTTTCTAGAATCTTCTTAGTACACTGCAGCAGCCAGGAGAAAATCGGATCCCACTTTCAGAGCGCATTATGCCCTGCTAGAGTCGCGTTTCAACGTCTGTCCCATAAGTGAGCGATCTTCATTAATCAATCAAAGATTTTCGCTCCATTTCGAAAAAAACTCCCAGGTTTTTTTCATTAATTAGATGCTCCGTGACTTCATCTAAATACTCATGTGGTTTTGATGCAGTTAAACTCTTACGTGCGGAAAAAAACAGTGTGAAATGTAAGCTTATTTCTGCTGCTACACCTAACTGGAACCTTTTATGTAAAATCAAAGTTACTGTTAAAAATTTCGTTTTTTAAGCTGTCAAATGACTAAGGAAGGGCTATTCTTGAGAGTGCAAAGAGATATGCTCAACCAGTATTGTACGACGTTCAAAAAGAAGACAAAATAGCGATTGGATGCTAGATGTACTGGATTCTTACAGTGAAAAGAACTGTGAAGACGGAACAGTAGAGTGTCAAGAAAGTGTCGAAAGCTCTGAAAACGCCGTAAGTAAGGCAGTGAAGACGGATAGTACAGTGCATAAGAAGTAGTAATACTCTTATCATTATTATCACAATCGTTATTGTCATAATAAACCCACTGGGTACAATAAGAGCACACCCTAAGCCTTGCCCGTTCAGCACAATTATCAGTAGTGCTGAGTGGTTAGTGATACCCGTCATCGGCAAATAGGCCGTTGATTCAATCGCCTCCCACGGTCCCTTAGAGGAGTGCATTTTCCTTTGGAGTCGATAGTTTTGAAGGTCCTTCTATGAACGCAATTTTATAACAAAAAAGCACTGTTGTCGAACAATTTACTAGTTCTTGATAAAATCGTATAACTACCGGTTACGTAACGCATATCCAACGTTTTTTCGACGATGTTGTAAAAGTCAAGTTCAAAAACATAATTCTTTAGCGTACTTTTTAGGAAAAAAACTCATAAAGAAGTGGATGGAATCGATATCGCAGAACCTGCACGCTAATTTCTACTTAAAAATATTATTTCCCTAGGTACCACATTGAATTCTTACGCAACACGCGACGCAGTCGCTATATATATTGCTAAATATGGTGCATATTGAATTGCGGACAAATAAGCATAAAGAAGAAAACCAAAAATAGAGCATAAAGAACAAAACCCAAAATCTCCGTTTAAGGCGTCGTGGAATAAAATTAACTTTTGCATAAAAAGGCGGACAAACACGCGCGCTTTTCGGCGAAAAAATATTTTTTCATTTTTTAAATAAGAACAAATACCAGCCACTAGAAGTTACCAAATTAATAAAATTACAAAAAAATCACTGAAAATACTATTAATTACTATGTCTCAGTACAGACCGCTTTAATGTATGGAATTTGTGGGCAAGTAAATTTTTTCACAGTTCATATTTTGTTAGAAACTCTAATATTCATACATTCAAACAATCAATTTACGCTCATGCGCTTAACACTTCGAAATTGATACGCTCTTGAGATTCTTTACCATAATTGCTTTTTTTATCCAAGTTTTTATTTTTTTAAATTTTTTTTCGACTTTTTCAGCTACACTAATTATTCCCATCAAGGTAGAGTGGGACGAGTTACAATGAAACTATTTTTTCAAGCAGTAAACATTGACACCTCAAAGTTCTCGCCATAATTCTCCTGACATATTTATTAGGTTTTCCTTATTCTCAAAACCATAGAAAAATAGGCGAGAAAATCCTGCCTCGTAATTAGTTAACTTATCGCTTTTACAACGCTTGACATTTGTAGTCCGTTTGTAAAGTCAACAAATAGAAGCGTGAACTTTCACTCACGCACATTTGTTTTGAGCATTTAATTTATTGTGAAGCTTTTTGCTTACATTGCTATTGCCTTTGTTATTGAAGATTTGTTATAAAATGAGACAACAATGTTCAACAGATAGCACAAGGATTCGATTTCAACATGCCTGCTTGTTTCAAAGATATCTTAAAAATCAATTTCTACAGATTAGCTTTATTGATTCCAATATAAATCAAGGGGATGTTCTCATCTTTTTTGTTTTTTTTTTAACATTATAGTGTGATGATCGAAGTGATTTTGGTGAAGGCAAAAATTTGATCAATTAGCTAATCCCGTGATTCTCTTAGTTCAGCAAACACGAGTTTGTCAATACAAGTTTATTTGTACAAAATGGTACAATTGAGATTGTGTCGGCGGCTAGCGCTTCGGCACTCTTGCTTTCCTCAGAGCCGCTTTGTTGTTTAGCCACCGATACGATCTCTATTGCTACTTTGTACAAAATAAACTTGTACTAACAACCTCGTGTTTGATAAAGCAAGGAAAATCACGGAATATTTCGATCAATGTCAAGATTGATCGATAGTCAGCCTTGGGAATTAGCTAATTTTTGCTTGTGTTGAATATATATAGAAGTTCTAATATCACAGGAAGTTAACAACACTTATCAGTTGATTGACAAATTTTGCATTGTTGTTGATGTTGTTAAAGTGTTTTGGATTTGAGTTTTCATGTTCCAGCGATATTTTCATTTTCATCCGACTTACATTCAAGAGAAGAAACAGCTGTAATGGTCAATAACTTACTCTCAATGAGTACTTGAGAATAAAATTGTCATACCTCAAACAACACGGTTTGTTGTCTTGTTTTTGAGATGGTGGCCGACGAGCTGCTCCCAAGTTCTGTTATTTGACGAATTCAAGAGCGATTTTGTCGCTTGTAACGCTGAGTTTCTTTAAATACGAAGTCTATGTATCGATCGTATTAGAATTTGTGGCCATGACAGTGACGAGTGAAGATAATGTAAGCGATAGTGTCACACACGATCAAAAGTTATCTAATTAAAAATGGTGATATCATCATCTTTGAAGGCAATTCCTATTTAGAAGTATTCATTATAAAGTAAATTATTTTTAGAGTCTGAAATATAGCCTTAGAGGACAGTAAACTTAGAATTATCGCGCTTATTGATCCGTTCTTAATCTCAAACTTTTCTCAACCGAAGCATTGACTGGGACTTAATTAGTCGATTTTCACAGCATAAGCCTACAAAATTAAATTCGGCTACAGTAGCGTGAAGGAGGACCGAACCAGCCATGTTATTTCATTGTTACAAATACAAGAATGCTACCTTGAACAATAATTTGAGAGATCTCACTAATACCACCAACACAAATGAACAGTGTACCACAGGAGTTGGAGAAACTTGAGTAATATTTAGATGATCGTTGGCTCGATGTCACACCACACATTAATCAAACCTTTCCATTCTAAAAAGGTTAGGAAGTTGCTAACACACTAGCTCGTCGAATGAAAAGACTAATTTAATACATCGGTAGGCTGCCATATGCTATTGTATAAACTAGATCTGTACTTGAGTAACTCTATAATGCTACGAATGCTGTCGAATGCATATATTATCAATAACGGATTGACCATCATCGGGTGCTTCTATTTGATCAATTGGCTCCGAATGGTTCAGCTTTTATCTCTTCATCAACAAAAAATAAAATCGCACCTGTTTGAATTAGTGTCGAATCGTCTTTTCGCGAGAGGCATGCGGTAGATGAGAAAGTTTGCTTGTCGACGTTGTCAAAAGAACGACGGAACGGATACGATCGGCACCGACCGACCAACATACGTGGTTGGTTTTGAGTACTTACGGAACAGAACGTCCAAAAAACAGGCAGATGAATACACTTGAATGCACTAAGCGATTGCCAAGACTTCCCAAATTTTCAGATTTCACAAAATTTGGCATTATTTTTGTGTTTTTTTTTCACCCTCAATAGATTTGCTTCCTTGGCATCTATTATTGATCAAAGGAAAGTGAACAGTAAGTGCTACTACTTGTGCCTGGCATTGTACTGTTCTCTCCTTTGATGTCGCTGCTACCGACGAGGATAACTGTTGATATTCTTTGGCTATATTTGATCGTCTAACAATATGTCAAGTCGAAAAAGAAGCCGTTAATGGTACATAAAAATCTAAGAGGAGGAAGGCTAATGATCCTTGGCACGATGACGTATGACCCACTTAGTGAGCCTTTCATCTTTACTCTCTTGCTCTACTGCAACAACCCTATATGCAGAAAGATCTTTACGAAAAGGAATATTGATAGTTTGAACGATTTAGTGTTTAGCATTGACAAGAACTTCGGAGATGCGCCATACATTCGTCTCATTCATATAATGAACGAATGTACACCAGATGCGAGAAAGATTCTGTCAATTCTGTATTTTGTCGATTTCAGCACTTGTATATTATTTTTTCATTAACTGTGATAACTTCTTTGCATTCTTTGATCATTTTTGGCTTAGGAATTGTTTTATTTAAATGTCTTGTTTCAGGTGTGCTCAAGTATGGATCGCGAAAATCACGTATCGGAGTAGCTGAGCTGAACAAAACATGTATGAAAATGGCCAACATTATGAAAATTGACTGGGTTCAAACCGGCAACTGTCTACAGAGCCGTGAAGCATTTGAAAGAGAGTGGACGGATTGAGGACCACTTCTAAAAGGTCGTTCGTCACCTCGTCTTCTCCGTGAAACATGCAAAGGATCCCCTGCCAAGCTCAACGAATTTGGAGCGTTTGATGCGTAAAATGGCTCGGGAAGCTTGGGATCAGCGATTGGAGAGTCTAAACATTGTCAAAACTAAACTGGCTGCGCAGCTACAAGATCGCTCGTGTTTTTTCCGGACTCGAAGATGATATCAAAACGGTTTTCAACGGTTTGCAGAATGATTCGCTTGATAGCTGATGCTTATTTGGCAAAGGTGCTTTTTACGGATGAGAAGATTTTCATGGTCGAATCACTCCTTTCAGTATCAGCAAACGCCCACAGCAGCAAAAAACCATAGGCCGTAATCATTTTCCGGCCTTTGTGATGGTCTGGGCCGGCATTCGCGTCATCGGAGATGTGCCGTTGGCTTTATCAACGGAAATGTCAAAATCAACGCTGGCCAGCTATGAACATCAAATTAAGAGGTCCACTAGAGCGGCGGACCACTCAACACTTTATCACCGACGAAATTACGCTTAAATGGGAGTGGGCTCCTATGCATTCGGCCCTCTCAACGATTACCATCTGTCAAGAGTTGATTCCAGACTTATGGAACAAAGACATTTGATCGTCAAACACGCCGAATCTCAATCCAATGGATCACTCCGTGTAGTCCATACTGGATGAGAAAGTCTCGGTTACTCGCCAAACTGCCGTAGACGACTTAAAAGGGCTTTATATTGGCTCAAAACGAAATTACGGTGGGAAACATGTGCGAGCATCGTTGGGAATTTTCGCAGTCGATTCGCTGAACGTATAGGGGCCAAAGGAGGCAATTTTGAGAACCTGACATAAACTTTCCCGTTTACTGTCATAGTTGCTGATCTAGCAAACGTAATTAATCCTTCAAATGAATGTACTTATTTGTTTATACAATATTTTCAATTAATGGAATATCTGAAATAAATTGACAGAACTTTTCTCGTACCCTATATATGGCCTACTCGATGAGTTGTAGGGCACGATCAAAATATCAAGGAGTGTTTCTCTCCTTCCAGACTGCTCTTACACTAACTTTTCGACACTGAATCGATGGCGACGTGGCTAGCTCTAGACGTGGGACCGAACCCGTGTATGTTTCAGGTGCCTATAACTTTTGAATAAATATACATAAAGCACTGAATTGAAACATAAAATTATTCACATTATAAATTGGTTTCACGTCATCGGGTTGTATTCATCGGTTTAAATCAAGAGAAAATCTTGCGATGCGTGGACTCGATTTCATGACATAATATCAAACAATTGGTCGGCACGGTAGTGCATTACAATTCAAAGTTCCTCTCGTGTATGTTCCAAATGAAATCTGGGTGCAATCATGAGCGCATTGTCTCTGACCCAAGCCCACACCTTAATCTATGTCTATAAGATCCCTTATTTGATGAATTTTTTCTCTTATCACTCTAGTTTTCTCATATAGTACTACTAGCTCTTTCTGGAAGGTTTTTTTTCCAGCTGGACTTGAGTGAGACATTTCTTCACGTGTTCAATGAAACTTCGTCCTTTTTACTGAATTTTGTCTCCATAGATTATCATACAAGGAATTCTGCTTGTTCCTGCCTCGCTAATGGTATAAATATATTTTGTAAATCTTACATTATGATAGCCCGAAGTGACTTATGGCTCATAGTAAGCGAAACCCTTAGTATAAGCGCCCACACTTCAAAAGAAGTGCAGGTGGGTTTAAGGAAACCCTCTCCTTGCTGCGGAGGACTGCCATATATCTTCATTGCACAAATGGTTTTGTGGATGTGTACATGCATTCTTGCGTGGATGTGGTCTGCTTGTGTAAATTGTCTCTCTGATGTGTCGATAGAGACAAAGCTTATCAATAAAGTACAGGTAGAGCGGAGAATTACTGGAGATTACAATCACCTATCTGTTAGGCCGTAGATCCAGTTCTTGATGAGCGCTCCGGAAATGTTTCACAAAATTAGTCGTTTCTTAATCGCATCATGTCAGGAAATAAAGAATGAACTCTGTAGGCGAACACGTGACGGCGTTGCTTTGTGAGATTGCTATGCTCCTCACTAAGAAGGACCATGATCGTCGAAAGGTGAAAAATAGAAGACCAAGCTATGTCTCACTTGTTGTAATTATTCACGACCGTTTTCTGAATCATGATGTGACCTAAAGGGCGACTAAATTTCATCAGAAATTGATAGAACTCTGCACCATAATGTCAAATACACTAATTTCATCACACTACAGCATTTTCAATATAGATCACATAGCCAACATTACAGCAGCAAAAATGGCCAGAGTATAGAAGCGGCCTTGTCCAACCTTCTTGACGAACCACCGGCCAATCCATTGCCACTTCTTGATACAACTTCTCAATTATGTTGAGGAAATTGTTTTAGCCAAACGACTTGTTATTCAGAGTCACTTCTAAGGTATATAATTTGCTTTAAGAATAGGTGAACTATTGTGTCATGAACACAACGTCACGACATGTAATTTTTGTGGCTGCTGCCTGAAAGTGTATCTTATTTTTTGCGGCACATGATAGGCACTAGATAAACTCATTTGAAAAAGTCCATAAAAATCATTTTGGATACTCAAATTTTGATGGGCCACGCTGTCTTGTATAACATCTGTGATGGATAATCTATCCATGGAGTAGCAAAGCACAACAAAAATACTCTGCAAGAAAACATGCAACAAATGGAAAAATGGATTGATTCCCCATACATGAGATAACCTAGATGTTAGCTAAGGTCAGTCGGCAGATTTCACTGAATTTTCTCCTGTTAAACTTCTCAAAAACTAGAATAAGAGTGTTTAAAGTTGATTGGTTGGAAACTAAGAAGAGAAGAGCGCATGTAGCGCAGTGGTTAGAGGTGCACTGCGTCGTACACGACGTCAATGGTTTGATCTCGCGCTTGTAACTCACGAAGCCATCCATCCCTTCGGGTTTGATAAATTGGTACCAGACTGGTCTCAGGCTTGTCTGGGAGGATGACTAGCACTGATTCGGTTCAACGGGAGGCCACCGCGAGTCATTGTGAACGCCAGACATGCACTCAATCACCTCAAACGAAGTCAGAAAATTGAAGACGAATGCATGCCGCATCTTCAGGAATTGATCAACACCAAGAACTTTATCCTTCTTGTAATCAAGCGACCGATCTGGGCAGTGGGAATGCATAAAGTTATATCAAACGAAGCACTACTAAGTGAGTTTCTCATTTGAGCGGTGCTCATCTGAAGAAGATGCGAGTCGAACGATAACGAAGGCAAACATCATATCGAGGACAGACGACGACTGTGGAGCATCGATTCGGATCAATCGGCTCCAAGGAAGAAACGCGTAGAGACGTCAGCCGAACATATAAGTTTTTTTATCAGCTTCGTACTTTCGCTCAATCACCAAAGAACACCTGGTTGATTGTAATGTCAATGTTAGAGAAAAGTCGATTTTTCACTTTGTATTATAGTCATTCCACACTCGAGAAGGACATTTCATTTACGTAAATGCAAGTATTGATTTACATCATCTTTTTGATGAAGTAGTAAATAAAGAGATAGCTTTCAGTAGTTCAGAAATAAATCTGGGAATTTCAACGCAAATGACCATATTACAAGGTGTCCTCAAAATTTTGTTCGATAAGAGCGAATATTTCATAAGTTTCAAAGTTACCCCTCAAGAAAGTGCATCTATTTGAATCCTCATTACATCAGAGGAAAACGGACGGACTGAGTCATATCGAGAAGAAGAATAAGATAGAGTGTGAACAAATGTGATACCTATGACATTTGGTTCGTATTGACACAAACACACCAACATGTGGCTCATATTGCTGTCGGCATGCATAGAAACTACAAAGAAGACGCAATAGTGCAAAAAAGCTATGTACAGCAAGTCAGCGGTGAACGACGATTGAAAACAAAATATAAAAAAACGGGTACACTCTAAGCGCAATACGAGTGATTCCATTCGATGATATATGCTAGACCACCTGCTTGAATCTATCCTAGATCAACAGGATCTCTGTAATTTCCTGAGGTTGGCAAAATTTTCTGTCTATCTGAAGTTTGTCTAAAAATGTCTTAAATGCAATTAAATACGTTCTACCCGCAAAAGATGGTATTTGTCTGCGATAAAGACCTGGAGGCACCTAATACAGCTATCCCACCATTCTAGGAAAATGCTTGAGCGGCAGAGCACTCGAAAACAACTTTGAAGAGGACTGTATCTTTAAATAGCAGTTGAACTCAAACGAATCAAATGCAAGAAGTGCTGGGACCTATACAATATGCCCGCTCAGGTTGTGTAATAAGAAATAAATTGCAAAAGAACTAATGGATCATCGCAGCGCAGTGCAGTTGGTGAGCTAGTTTTGTGAGCAAAGACATCTGACATCATGTAAGCTTTTTCATTCAGCTTCATCATCGCAACAGGATCAAGCAACCACTACTAAGCAAGTGGTGACGATTTGGCAAAGCTCACTTAAAACACTGAAGACAATCAATCTTCTTCAAATTATCAATCACTTGTCAAATAGAAGTTTCAGCAAAATCAGCGCAATCCTTTGTGAATACAAAGCATTCAAGTATTAAGATGTACTAAGTGTTGCAAAAAAATGTCATTTTAAGGATTCAATATGACTTTATTGATTGACGTTAGTCTGGAAATGCAACTCTTGTCCCATAACGTCAATCTGGTAAGAAGCTAAGGAAAAAAAGAACGTCATATGCGTTAAAGACGAGGTGAGATCCATTTCAGAATATGCAGTAAAATTTATCGAATATTTGTTCCTGAAAAAACATTTCAATATCAGAGATCGCTATTTAGAAAGCATCCAATCCATGTTCAGAAGGATTTAGAAAGGAGATAGAATGTAGCGTTTTTCTTTTCTCCTATCTTTAATCAATAAATCTCGCCTAGCTCATAGTTCTACAACTCCAAAGAAGGTTTCGTATCGAACCATTTGTTCTGTAGATATACATAGGGCCAAGGGGAAAACGCTCGACGTTGACCAATTCCTGAGATAAGCATCATCCAATCGATTTTGCATGACATTCTTCAAAGGTCGCTAGATACACATCTGACCTATACAAATGACTCGCGGTGGCCTAGCAGAGTATTAAGGCCAATGTTACTATTATCTCAGATAAGTCTTTTTCCTACTAGCCTGCCTCGAGGAATTTCTATTCCTAGTCTAGTGAGCTTGGGATCCCAAATCGAACCTGTATTCAGGTGTTTATTACAGGGAATCTCTAAAATAGTAATCTATTCACGCCATTTTAGATAATAGGCGGCAATTTTTTAGTTTAATAAATATTCAATGAGAGTAGCTGCTTGATGTGAGTGATTTAAAAGTTCAGCGTGAACCTAATGTAAACTAGTCAGTGCTGTTATCTAATTTTTTTCTATATATAATCGATTATGTGGATTAAACTCATAGTTGCAATGACACATCATTTTCAGAAATAGTTGACTTAATGGCAGTGATAGTGATGTTTGGTTATAAGCAACATTCAAACTTGTTGATAGATTAAGTGGTTGAGAAAAATGAAGAAGATTGGAAGATATAAGAAGCAATGCATGAGAATATTTAGGTGAAGTGGGAACACAAGAAACGAAAGAGAAAGGGAGGGAGAGGGGACACAAAAATTAGGTTTTCAGAATGAACAAAGACAGGTATGAGATCTTTGGTTCACGTAAGAAAGAAAGCAACTGTTGTTTGCAATTAAAGTGTTATATTGCTCATCTTTTCAAGACTATTTAGATTTGATACGATGCAATCTCTCGCTGAGGGATAGGGTTGAAATCCATTGAAAAGATGATCTTTGACTAAATACTTAGCAAAAATGTCCTCTAATATCACCGATAAGATCTTAGTATTCAGATTCTATTGTTTGAGAACAAAAGCCACATTGGTCCTTCAGCACAATATTCAGCCATATTTAGTCTGAATCTTCCGTCCTCATTCTTGGGAAATCATTGCTGTCTCAAGTCATAGTCGGCAAGTTCATTTCTTTAGAAGAAACAATTAGAGTTTTTGGAAATTGAAATGCGTATGAACAGTGAGAAAAATTGAAATATAGCTTGAAAGTTGACAGTTACAAAAGTTTTGCGGGGATTTTCTACAAGTATAGAAATTAGAATTTCGAAAACTTTCTTGTCGATTTTGGAACTATAGACAATGTCCCCAACGTTTTAAAGTTCTGAAAGCCCCCACATCCGAGAACTTGGTTGCGGAAATCCTAGTCCGAGTTGCGTGCTGTCGAGATCTCACACACTAAATACATTTCCGTTATCTTTTTGAGGTTAAAGCTTTCAGTGTAATTCAATTCCTGAGAAGAACACCGTGCATTTGAAATCATTCACATCGTTAGAGTTGACTGAATGCATATCAATCTATATCGGTGGCTTAGCGATGATCTATGAAGTCAGTGCTGTTACTTCCTCAAACACGTCTAGTACTAACCGATCTCGTAGGAATGGAAGGTTTATTGAACCTAGTGAGCAGGATCAAACTATAAACTACTCGCGTATTGCTGTTGGCTGACAATAACTTATGGATCGGAAAAGGAACTTGAAATGTGGAACGGAAGGAATATATCGCAGTTAGCCCGCTACAATTCCTTTATAAGCAAGATCATTTCAAAATAAATTACACAAATAACGGCCAGTTGCAGATTCAAATAAGCTGGTCTCTTGCACTTTCAGCGTTTTGATAAGACGTTTCGAAATGCCTAGGAAATGAAAAAGTGTGCGTGGCGTTGTATAAGATGGGATCGCCATGACTGTGGGCGAAATATCATGAGCTTAGCTAGAGAGAGGCGCTGTGTCAGCTGATCCGTGACGACACGCTGTTTAAACTACACCCACGCTTGTGGCGCGGAGTCGTTGTCGACTGGAGGCTCAATTAAACAACTCGTAAATAATGTTTTTCTTCCGAGACAGACATAAAAGTGTACTATCATTACACTATGACACTATTGTAGGTCCTAGCACGAAAATTATCGTAAGCACTATGAGAGTGCCCTACGTCGTTTGTCGTAAACTTCGAAGAACCGTAAATTTCGTTTTTCATCACTGTGAAACAAAAGCCACAAACCATGCGGTGTGTTTCCTCTTTCTATAAAAATGAAAGTCTGCAGTCTGGCTGCAACTTTATGGCGTTTTCCCAATATAATGTTTGCTTTTTTGCTTAAATAACGCGCTCACCTGTCGATAAGATTCGCTTTTGTTTTCAATTGGCTTTCTTATTTCAGCAGACACCATCCAAAAGGATACCTTAGTTTGGATTAAGCCGAGGGCCGTGGACTACTTGTCTTCTGTCCTCAATGACATACTGGGCGTTAGCCCAGCGTTGTTCTCCTGAGCTCCGCGGATACACTTTCAAGGTGTTCTCAAGTCTTCAGCATAGGTACTTGCCCTATTTTTTTAAACATATGACCTCTTAGATTCAAGATAAGGACTGTATCATCACTGTTATAGAGACTGCAATATACCAGAAGGTACCACATACTTTTGAATTCCATAGCGGTTTAACTTTTGAGGAAAAGAACAGACTACTACGCGCACTTTTCGGTAGTGAAATATTTTGTGAGATCTTCCTTTTATCATCCGAGAATGAGAATAGAAGAAAAACCAAAAAAAATTTGCGAAATTAATAAGATTTCTAAAAATTACTAAAATCACTATTAAGTACTGTTTTACAGCGTAGGCTGCTCTATCTATGAGAGTTTTATGGGACATTGATTGCTCCGCTCATTTTCCGCTACAATTAATAAAAAAGTGATTCTAATTTTGATGTCTTCAATTCTGATGTTATGATGCATTCGCCGTTGGAAAGGATTTGGTAGGGAAAACGCTTCCAAAAACTGTTTTACGAAGTCTCATTTCATTCAGCGCAACAAAAAACATATTCTAAGTATTTAGATTTATTGAAATTAAACAACCGCTCACTCCAATGCAACATTTACCAAAACTAATAGTCAGCAACAACCATTATAACATGACACCTTGATATGGAGGTATGTGAAGTATAATGGAATATTTTGCGAATAGAAGTAAATTCAACCACAAAGTACAACTCCATGTATAGAAAAATCACTCCATACAATGGATTCAGACTGTATGCGCAGTACCTATCTACTCCCGTTGGCAGGTGATTGCTATTGGCACCGATAAAGTAAAAATGTAGGTGATAGAGAAAATTGAGTGGTGAGCAAAAACACAGCCTCAGGCGGGGAGCGAACCCGCGTTTTATCCTTACCGGGGACGTCCGCTCGGTCAGATGTGCTGGATCACACGTTAGCTTCCCGGTAAAGGGTGCTGTGTGCGCGTTCGAGCAAACAATAGGTCTAGATTTTTACTCATCTCCGCACCTTTGCAATTTCATTGTTTTCCACTTTTGTAGCTTGTACAGTTAGACAAGAAATTGTAAGTATTAGCAGAATCATAGACGACTTTTTTCTATAAAGTGCTTATAATAATCGTTCTAACACTTCGTAGTTCTATTCATTTCTCAATCCACAGTATGGACAACTAATCCTGGCGAAATTCCTCCTGATTGTCATCTTTGACTAGCTTCACCTTCTCCCGCATCAGTGTTGACCTGTTTGATTACTGGCATTTCAAAAGGCACGAGGACGTCTGTAACAAATGGCCAAGCTATGAGAAGTATCATCCATATAGCGAGTTGAAATATCCAGACGACACGTGGACCACAATAACCGAACATATCACTAAAAGAGAAGTTATAAGGATTTCTGAATAATCCGCCGACTTTTGGATTTCTTACACATCACCAATAGTCATGAGGTCTTACTCACTTTTCCCACCTTCCAACTGATTCTGCTGCGCTTAAATTCAGTTTTTTTTCTCTAAAAAACTCAAAAACTTACGGTTACTACTACTGGACCCATTATGCGGCTACAGCTGGCCAACAAAGTGTTAATACCATGCATAGTACCTTGTCTACGTGGTCCAAGTACCTGACATGTAATCATGATGTGATACTCACATGTATTCCCCAATTAAAATGACTTGAGGACGATAAGATAGAAGCATAAATCTTACTGAGGAAAAAAAAAGAATGAACGAAAATTTCTCCCTAATCCTTTAGCTAGATTATGCGTTATTTTCTGATATCTCTTTCTCAGAAGATGTCTTTCTTAGTACTTATGTGATAACTGGATAGGATAATCGCGGTGGCTGGCGATGCCGAAAACTGCACATGTGGTTCTTGGTTTGACACTGGCCCACTCAAGTCTCACAACTCTGCGGGTTCGGCAAATTACAAACAGACTTGTTCAAGAGTATGAAAACACACACAACAACATTAAAAACATGGAAACACAAAAAAGTATGAGTAATTTGATACATCGGTAGCGCACCGCCACTAAAACCATAGGTCAGGTATACTTCTAGTCACCTCAGCGATGCCATGAATCGAGTTCAATGCCTGGCCCATCCTTCAGTGGCAGATCCGTCTCGCAGGATTATCCTTTTCCACTTAAAACAAGTAAATCTATAAGTGTGTCTAAACGTGTCGCTTTAAGTCAACACATGGCAGCTGTTCATCTTCATAAAATCAGATCATCACCAGTCTGCACATGTCACACCTGCTCGTAATTGATTACGAATGGAATGTTTACTAAATCTAAATAGGCGTGGCAAAGAAATCCTGTTAGTAGGTGTGGGCAAAACACGTCCAGATGCGAAGGAAGTGGCGAACAGACGATCAACAAGAAATTCCAACGAACTTGTCCTTACTCACAGAATGAGATGTCTGCTCCAGAATTAATGGATAACTTTTCGGCGACTACGCCTTCCTCAGAGCCTGAATGAATTCATATAACGATACTGTATAGGTATGCAAATTATCTGCACTATCTATGAAAAATCTAGGGCGTTCATAAACGTTACTTTTCTGAGGTGAAGCCACTTAGTGTGTTTTCCAAGTGCAAAATTACTTATGTTTTTTTACGCTAGATAATACTTGACTCGTTCCCCATATCTGTACTTTAGATCGAACAGTGGTGTCAGCTGATTTCCAAGACAGAAAATCATTCTGAGATCAAGTGTCATATGGTTTGTCATGTTTAGACACTCTCTTTTCTTGTTCAATTGTGGATCCATCCAAAAAGTCCCGGAGAATTTTCGCGCTAATGTTTCTGATTTGTGCTCCAGAAGATTAAATTTCCATTTCAGAGTCGGCACCAATAAGCATGTCCTATGCGCTCAGGTGTTCTTCTACGCGAACATAAAGTGGAATTTCCATCTGTTTTGTCTATGTCTTCATCAGCGCAAGCATTGTAAGGAATATATATTATAGGAGCGTATGTGGCGCAATGGCTGAAGGCGCTCTGCGTCGCATACACGGCCAATGGTTCGATCTCGGCACTCATAGCTCACCAAGCCTTCCATCCTTTCGAGGCCGTTGTATTGCTACCAGACTTGTTTGAGAGAATAGGTAGCGCTGACTCGACACAACGGTAGGCAACTGCGAGAAATTGAATACAAGTGAATGGCGCATCCCTCAAGGATTCAATCAAGGATTATCGCCAAGAGCTTCATCTTTCATTCTTTTGTAAGGTATATAGCCGTACTCGTGCAATCTTCCTCCATAGTTAGGACATATCACGCAGTCCCTTGTTTTACATGGAAAATCATATAGGCGGTCCCGAACCACTTGACGAAGTAGTGTATAGTGTGGAATTTCTACAACTCCGACAAAGTTCCTCCGTTTCCAAACATCTATCAATAACGCAGCTTGATATGCTTGTCATGAAAAGCAGTCCTAAAGCTATTTTACCATCTAAATTTGGCATAATATTGTTTTCGCTGTAGGATCGCCTCTTTCTTTTGCCCTGACATTGTTGGCTGTTCTTTCGTAGCTGCTCGAGATGGGCATATGTTGAGTCACGTGTGGTAACTCCATTCTTTTTTCCTTCCCCGTGAAAACACTTACAGCTGTTGGGTACATGTTTCGGACAAGTGCTTTTTTGGCATGGGAGGGATGAGAAGAGAGACAGTGCACCTTCGCATCGCATTTTCAATTGTTGACATTCGACAACTCGAAAAGAACCCACCTTTGAAAAGGCTTATTTGAACGTTTCCCAAAAAAAAAAACCCTCGAAGCTCTTTGGATAAATATCAAAAATTCAGAAATGAGCAAGAAGGGAGAGGGCTTGAACATAACGAACCATATGGCACTCCACCTCAGAACGATTTTCTAAACTTGCTATCTGCTGAGACCTTCGTTTAGTTTGACGTGATGACATAGGAGAGGGACCGGTTTAAAAGTTATCACGCGCAAAGAACATAGCTTGCCTTCACACGTATCACCTGTCGTACCGCTGATTGTCGGGTGACTTGAGCGGGTACCAGTAACACTTCCATCTTTCTCTTTCGCGTGCAAGAGTAGCCCAGTGGGTCCTCCTCGCTCTAGGGATTCGCTGAGCATCATATTTTTCTTCTATACCTTTCGTGAAGAAATCGGACCAACGGGCCGGTGGTCTTCTTGCAGAGCGCTTTCCCAAGGAATCCAATCGGTAACGGCTCTCGTCCATCGGTTGTTGCTGAAGCGCATCACGTGTCCGGCCCACCTTATTTTCGATATCTTGACGTCTAAAACGGCATCTTTGATCTTTGATCGTTGACGAAGGTCGGAACTTCGGCTTGTTTCTCTCAACTGCAAGATACGGGATACTTCTAGCATCGACCTTTCCACTGCGCGTTCAATACCGCCAAGTGATCTATCATTCTGTTTACGTAGAGACCAGGTTTCTACTACATATGTTAGGGCAGGGATAATCGTCGAGTTGAAAAGGTGGAAACGAAGTCGGATGTTCTTTGCATTCTTCACTACATTTTCGATGCTCCTAAAAGTTCCCCAAGCCGCTCGTTTCCTACTGCTCCACTCCGGAGCTAGGTCGTATCATGTGGGTTTCACGACCGGAATAGACGTAAGTGGAGCAATCGGAGATTTTCGTTTCGTTGAACGTGATTGAGGCATTCAAAACCCATTTGTTCCTCATGAACGTTGTTTTCGTTAGATTTAGTTGACGACCAATCTTTCCACAGGCGTTGTCGGAGCCGGTCAACATTCGTTCCGCTTGGCTAATGCTTGGTGTTATTTGCATTGCCTTGTCGAGCTCCTCTTCTTACGTTGATGGTGACATTCTTGTAGAACAGAGATATTTTGGTCGTGAAACCTTTATACAGCTCACAAAGGATCATTATGTACCGATTAGGGATGCCCTGGTTATCCAGAGCTTTTACAACCGCTTCTGTTTCCACTGAATCAAAGGCCTCCTTCAGATCGATGAAAGTGAGACAGGGTGGTTGTCTGTAGGAAACTTCAATGAGTCTTGTAACCGTGTGGATGTGGTCTATGGTACTGTATCCTTTTCGAAACCCTGCTTGTTCGCATGGCTGTACACGGTGTTGACGAGATCTGGCGGTAGGTTCTTCAGGTGTTCTGGTCTATTCCTGTCTGGACCGGGTATTGCTCTGTTCTTCACTGACGATACAGCATGTCGGATTGCGAAAGGGAAATTGGTGGAACGACATGTTCATCTTCTTTCGAAATATATGAGGTCAACGCACGTGACTAGCGAGGAAATCCGAGTAGTATTGGTGGATAATTTTATTCATAGCCCTTCTGGAAGCTGTAAGTGTCCCGTTAGGGCATCAGAGAGCAATTATCTTGGTCTTATAATTGGCGAAGCCTTGCTGAACTTTGCGAATGCTCTTCTTAGCTTTTGGAACTTCTGCCATAGCTGTTACTCGTCTCTCTTCAAGGTCTTTTCCTAAAGATTCTTTGCAGCGCTTCTCAAGATAGAATGTAAAATTTCGGTTGCCTGTAGTTCGTGCGAATCCACGTTGACGTGTATTCTTCGTCGATGTTGTCGACAACGGTATATTCCCAGAAGATAATTAATGATTTGAATACATCCCAGTTCATAGTAGTTCTGGGACTTCGTTGTTTGAATCTAACGGCTTTGTCTCCTTTTCGCCAAAAACAAAACGTTGCACGGAGGAGGCGATGGTCTGATCCCGCGTAGAACTTAGAAACAACAGCGAAATCGATCAGGCAAAACTTTTGATTTACTAAAATGTGGTCTATCTCGTTATGTTACTCTCTATTGGCAGACTCCCACGTCCATCGCTGAGAGAGGGGCTTTTGGAATTCTGAGTTACCATGGATGGTTCGGGTCGTCGTGACAAACTCAGATAGCCTCTCATCCTGTTCACTCCATTCAGTTCGCGGATCCCAATGCGACGTTCTTCAGACGTTCTTCTGAGTCTGTTTTCGCGTTAAAATCTCCGACAATGACTTTAAAGAATGTATGATCTTTTCTGAAGAACTTTTGACGTCCATAAAGAACCCTTCGACATCGTCTTCGTCATAACCTGGTGTTGGTGCGTAAACAATGAAGATAGTCAAAGCCGGCATTGAACCACATCGTTTCAACCGTAATCGTCCGAAACGGGTTGTTAGTTGATCAAATGAATTGATGTTTGTTGTTAAATTCGAGCTAACAAGGACGCCAGCGCCGCCGACACCTCTGCCATCGAATGTTTCAAGGAACAGTTTTTCTGCGGTGTCATAAACAGCGTGAAAAGGATGACGTCTACTCGTTTCAGCCAGGCCAATGACGTCGTAGCTTACTCTTCTTGCTTGAATCAATAGATCTTCTATAACCGGATTCGTGAGCAAGCTTTTTGCGTTGTAGGTACAGGTTGCCACTTTAGTCCGTTTCTACCTCGGCAGCCTAGTTTGGCCCTCAGATTTTAGCAGCTTCTCCGTGCTCGTCCTACTAGGCGCTGCCATACCAAGGGCTGCTGTACCAAGGGCTCTTTCGACGTCAGGGGAATGAGGCCCATATTTGCTACTGTTTTTGGCATTTTGATACCCAACGTATAGCTTGTCAGGCTTCAAATTTGAGGGCTGGATACTCATGAGTAGCCTGCCATTCTCTCGGAGAAGCGGGAGGAGTTTGTTTGTTGGAGGCGACTCCTAACTGTCCCCCATGTACTTCCCATCCGCCTGACTGCAGGCTTTTGGCCGACTTGACTCGTAGGACTAGAGTTTTCTCAAGTCGCGCTGCAGAAGCAGGGAGCTCATCTTCTGCATCCATCTGCGTCTCTGGGAAGCACATGGTCGCTTTTGGTTCGCGTTTATTTCCCTAACCACTACCTGAGGACGCGCCACGTGCCCTCGCAACGAACCGGGCGGGATCCCTCAAGGAGGGAGATCCGTGGTGCTTGCCTTACATCTGGAAAAGACGATGAGTAGCTTCTCGCAAATGAATTGATGTTCATGAACACCATAGATTCTTCGTACACACTACAACTTATTGGCACACGTATAAGAGTGGAGTTATGTAATTACCTCAAGACTTTGGAAAAGGCGCAATCACCGCAACGTAAGCCATCAATACCCCAAGTAGACATACTAGAGTAGCATAAGCTTGAATGACGAATAGTTCACCGGAAATCTACATTTTTCATTGTACTTTTCCATTATACGGCGACAAATGAATGTTCGACCCCATTCGCTAGACAAGAACTTTCCATAAGATTATTAGCAATCATTCGAAAGCTGAAATCTCTGGCTAGAGCGGTACGTGGATGTTTTCGAAAGAACCCTTCCATAAAGTTTCAGCGAAAAGGAAAAATTGTTTTCACAAATGCATTTATCTCGCAAGACACAGCTCTTTTTTTTGCTATCAGTAGCCATTTGATAACGTAAGTTTCGGTAATTCCAACGCTGTTCTTATTTTCTGGAAAGACCGTTTCTTTTCAGTGAAACCTAGAAAATAAGACTATTTCACTTACGCGTGTACGTGTTTCTTGGCAAATTCAAGGGGAGGGCCAGGGCAGATGCCGCGGGTCACATGAAAATGCGATTTATGCTACTCAACGGGTAATTGTTTCCCTACTTTGGAAGAAATTACAGATTTAACGCCCGCCTCTACTGCTAAAAATTTTCTCCACACGTTTATGTGTTTTTCGTACTTTTAGCAAAATACTAGTTGGACTGAGCGACCGATGTAAAACGTTATTTTATACTAACGATGTAAACGTTATTTTATACTAAATTTGACAACGATCTAAAAGGGTCTTCTCGAAAAACAGCCACATATGCGCTAGCCAGCGATTAAAGCTTTTGAAGGATTACATACACTCACTCATATTGCCCAGTAATTAGAGTCTTGTCAAAGCTCCTCATCATAGTATTTGCATAGTTACGTCAACTTACTATCTAACAGTGGTGAGTTCATTTAATAAGTTAATGGGGCGACTATACATAATCAATAAATTTTTCAAAAAATGCGTACTCCTGAATACATCGAGGCCAGATGGACGTTCAACATTGCAAATCCAATACCAAATACAATCACATATGAACCGCTATAGAGTTGTATAGGTATACGTGGAGTAGTACCGCACCACGATGAATGACAAGCTGAAAACGAAGAAAATTACAAATTCTCATTCGACGTGAAAATCTCAATGATGAATTCGACTCATCTTCGGATGTTCGGAACGATAACAGAAAGAATTTAAGCTATGGAAAAAATTGATTTACGAGCTCAATAAAATGTCGGTTGATATCCATGCTTTGCGCATGCACTTAACCCTTTTAAGTGCAGGGACACGCCGTCAGCTCCGCCTTGCAGCGCGCAGCACCACTAATCACTTAGCACGAGGGGCTACTTGCCGCACGAGGCGAGGCGGGGCTAGTGGAGTGTCCCTGTCGACCCGAAGAGTTGATTTGTTTGCAAACCATGATACACTTCTATTTGTGTGCGGAAAAAACAATTTTTGCCTTGAAACTAAACTAAATGTGTGGAGAAGTTGTTTATTTGAAGCAATTTGATCGAGCTTGGTATATGAAGTGAAGTGTTGTACCGTCACTTTGAATGTTTTCGGTATAGAACCACCATGAGTATGTGGAAAAAAGAAATGTGACACAAATCAGAACACCAACGATAACACCGGCACGGTTGTCGACCCTAAATATCGATTAAAATCAATTTTTGTGTTCTGAGAAATAGTTATGTTATACCCACAAGAGTGTAGAGATGCGAGCAAGACTTGAAACGCGTGGGCCTCGTATCAGTGATTACCCTCTCCGTTAGCTCCCTACGTTTTCGATCCCACTACTGACAGGTTTGCGCTACCTTTCTCTCAGCCATTTTTCAACGTATCCCGTGGTTATCAGGAATAACCCGTCTATAAGATTGATCCACCTTATTTTCTGCCTAACTCATTTTAACGTCAAAGTAAGATGTGAACGAAATTCTTTTGATTTGTGCTCTCTAGATTGATTACGATTACGGGTGATTACTGACTGCTACCGAGTAGGCAAAAATATGGCTGAGAGAAAGACGAAATGACTGCCTCAAGGGTCCGGAAAGGCAAAACATCTTGGCCCTACAGTGCTACTTCTGCCTGTCGCCCGAGCTCAACGAGCAGGCCGTAGTGCCGAGTTGTTTGTGATGCCGACCATCGGGTAGGAGACTACTAGCTCGATCTCGCTCCACGACGCTCCAGAGAGGATTTATTGGCTCTGTCTTGTGATGTCAATTGATTTGAAGGCACTCCTATGTCGTAATTGTTATACTTCCCTAAAACTTTCTTAAGATGATCCACCCAGATGAAAGTATGTTTTCGAACTCGACTTTCACAACATCGTCGAAGGAAGAGGAAGTGAGAAAGAAAGGTGGACATATGTTGTTACCCAATGGATCTATTCTTCACATCAAAAAGTAGTGAAATTTTAGACAAGTAAGTGTCTTTCTTTGCTATAATATTGACGCTATTGAAAACATTCAATACAAATCAACACTAAATCATAACACCGATAAATTTCCTGTAAAGCTTAATGGTGAGGGATCATACTATAAACCTTCTTCCCGTTGGCCAGCATCACTAACCAATCGAAAATGTGAGCTAGTCGCCGCACTCGGCTGGGCTAGCGCCGTGGGCCTGTTGTACCTGAAGTGTCACTGGCGCACAAGGTCGACGGCTTAAAGACACCACTTCCCATTTTTTGCTCTAATCTCAGCACTCTCGAAACCGTACTTCATTTCGCGCCTTGCCGTTAAAATTAAATTGAGCAGAAAAAAAAGTATAAAAAATTAGCTGTAGAGTACTTTTTCGTTATCCATACCTTATTTCGACCTTTCAGAAAAAGCTTATTTTTGGTCATTTTCAATGTATAAGTAACTGTTCGATAGGTCAAAACATAAAAGTTTGAATGGTCTACTTCGTTCCTGAAAAAGCTTTGATGCCACGCTGATAAGCAAGAATAAAATCTTGTTTCTCGTTTGGAAATTTCTCGCTGACCAAAGCTTTTTCTTGAGAGTTTTAATAACGAATTGATAGACCAAGTCTCAAGCATTCCAATGATGTTTTTGGTTTTCAAAACGGACTTCCTGGTGCGCTTTTACAGCCAGAGGAGGATTGGGCTCGCAAAATTAGATTTTCTTGAGGAAAACGCAATTTTTGCTTTTTCTCCGAGTTTTGACAGCGATCTAATAGAACAAAACTGAGTGAATTCATTGGTCGTCTTTGTTTTCAAAATGGCTGCATTGTTGCGTTACAACAGCAAAAATAAAATTAATTGAAATATTTCTCGCTAAACATTGCCTTTCCTTTAGACTTCTAACATCGATCAGATAGCTTATCTTGTCAACTCTGATAATGTTCCTGGTTTATAAAAAAGACTTTTTGTTGCGATGTAGGTGCCAAAGGATTGTTGAGTTTTGCGCACGCGACGTCGGGTTCAAGACACTACACTTTGAAGTACGTGGATAAGATTTTGCCATGTTGGCTCCAAACTAACTTCTACCTGTATGTGAACAAGACTTCGTGCCAAAGATATCAGTCCACTATATACCGTTTGCCTTTCAATTGTTTTTTGCTCGTTTTCATCAAGTTTCTTTAATTACAAGCTCTTATGCTTTACTAAGTGCTGAAGAAGACGCAATCATGCTTTACAGGAACATGGTGTGTACAAACCGAACTTCTGTGCTAGAAAGGTCACTGAATGAAACATGAGTTCGCTCGACTTTTTGGCGATGTCAGAAGCACGTTTTGAAAAAGCTTCTTCGGTTAAAACACACCCTGCGCACCTAGTGCAAAACTAAATCTTCTTCTGGTCATTGCAGCGCAATAGGAAGTCTGTTCCAAAAATCAAAGACATCGTCGAAATTCCTGAAATTTGACCTATTGATTAGTTAACAAAAGCTCGTCGAAAATATACCAATCGATTTTCTTTGATTCAAGCTATTGACTGATTATTTGAAAATTGGAACGGCTAAAAAATACGTTCTTTGAAGAAATGAAACATGGCGCGAGTAATGGAAAATATCTAGTTTTGCGAAACTCAATCTTCTTTTGGCTGTTACAGCGCACTTCGAAGCCCATTTCAAAACCAAATAAATGATTCTAATCCATAAAATTAGTTCTATTGAATGGCTGTCGAAACTCTTAAGAAAAACTTTGGTCAGCAAGGAATGTTTTAATGAGAAACTAAATTTTACTGTTGCTTTCTCAATGCAGTTATAAGCCCTTTTTCAAAAATGAAATACCATATGAAATGAAATACATGACCAGATATACGTTTTCTAAGGGGTCGAAAGAGGGCATGGATAACGGAAGGTCGAAAGAGAGTATGGACAACGGAAAAGTACACGCAATAGTTATGAACCACGTAGTCAAAGAACGACTAGGTCATTTTTCGACTAGCTACCAGTTTCGTAGGGCTTGATGCCAAATTGTACCTGATCAAAGTCGTCAGTGGTTAGTTTCTGACATCTACGGTAGGATACACTGAACAAAGCGTGGTAGCAAAGCGATGATCTTAGTGGTGTAGAGGTGAAACGCGGGTTTAATTCCCAGCTAGGGTTGAGTTTTTGGATACCACTCTGTACTGCTCGATAACTAGGGGAAGTTCGGTGACCACCGCTTCAGCAATTTCATGACTTCAGCAGCAAAAGACAAAAAAAACAATAAGGGTACTACACGAATGTCTACTGATAAACAGTTACACCGAGAATAGACCCAAAGTAGCGCATTTATTAGAGGGCATTCTGAATAACGCATGGAATCGATACAATTCCTCGGTAGCCCTAAGCCACCATCAGTCAGGAGCCAGCTCCGACTTCAATAATTTGGCATGACAGGAGCGGCGGCTTTATTATTGACTATACTAGTCGGCTCTCAGAAGTATTGTGTAAATCATTTATGCATTCATCACATACGGGATGCTACGAATGAAGTCCTTTGCATGGCATTTTCCCATGAAATTAGTAAGCGCTGCAAACTTCAAACTTCATTCCTTCAAGATAGTGAGTGTTGGAAAGAGCTTTATACATCAATACCTAACATGCACTAATATATCAAAGAAAAGCAAGCAGATGTCATTTCTAATCACCTTTTTCCTAAATTTGTCCAAATATACGTTGAAAGAAAAGCGAAACCAACGAAACCTGATACCGAGACCAGAATCGAATTAAACTGAGTGGTCTCTAAATGGCTAAGATCAAACATCTGTTGAGTGTACATGGAACCGATGCTGAAAATAAAAAAACCGATCAAAATTCTTATTGTTTGGGGAGATCTAATTTGCAAATTGAGATTTACGTTTCCATGTTGGCGTATACAAACATTTGCACCATTTTCGCAAATATGCAGCAAAATACAGCTAGTTTATCAAATGGTGGCACTGAGAAGGAGAAACGAGAATCTGAAGATATTTTTTTATAATTTCTCAGAAGTCGCAAAACTCCTTAGTTCATCCAAATTCAAAATCTTGTTTATAATGCTTTTCAATCTACCTGAGCTATCGACACTTTTCGCTTTGCTTTACAGAACATCGGAACTTCATTGAAGAAGAAGGTCATCAATATCAGTGTGGTCCCGATAAGAACACTTGCTACCATTGCAGGCATAGTATACATGTTGATTCGTGTGAAGCCGAATACGATACCCGGGTAGTTGAGAAGCGAAAATATTAGCTGAAAACCTGTAAGGAATAGCAGCTTTATGAAGAAAACGAGAAGATGCACGAGGAATGAAGCTTTAATTAACTTAACTCGTGTACATAATCACCTAAATAAGCTGTAATATTTACAAGTTCTTATAATCAATCGTTTCCCCTTTTATATTGTTTCTTTGTGGTTCTTGATATATTTCTACCGTTTCGTTGATCCACTTTCCAGTGAATTCATTACATTTCAAATCAGGACCTCATGCTCTACTTTGCATAACCTACTACAAAATAATATTAAGAGAGTATTTATTACACGGCGTATTACTCCTTCATAGAGGAGTATAGCCTCAAGGGATCGGCTGAACTGAGAAACGGTGCTACTGATGAGCTCCGTCAGGATGAAACAGGCGCCTGTATAGCACTTAGACCATGGCTCAAAACATAAAGTATCCTTATGAGATTATTAAGAGATGGAAATCAGCTGTATTTCGAAATTCTATACAAAAAAATCAATCTTCATTGTAGAAATGCGGGATATTATCGAGCACAAGAAAGAACATTCTGAAAAGACCGATAGTTTTATGATTTACAGGAATGTTGTCACAGAGAAAATTTCAAGCCATTTCGGGGTTAATACATTAATGAGCCACTCATGCTTCGGCGGTTTTGATGATTTCGCCAGTCTCATCAAAGCCACAGGCCCCGTACGTTCAGACTAGTAAAGAGCACAAATTCGTGTTTCACCGTATCAACGTTTCTCCATCCTGAATATCACTAGGGATACCGGCGTGCAGGGCATGTGACTCCAATGAAGCGGGCGAAACCACCGAAACTTACGTAAGCCGCTAACTTTCCAACCTGAATATGGCTTTAACTATTTTCACTGACTAATCTTCAAGATGGAGCTGCACCCGCAGGCAAGTGCTAATCACTACGTTACCAAGGCCCTTGCACAACTGTCACTCCTTCTGCGTCATAAGGCATCGAAGTATTTAGCAACCAACAGTCAATGGGTTTGGTGTGATTAGCACATCACTTGTATCACCCGTCGCTCGGTTAACCGTCGAGTGACTCGAGTGGGCACCAGCAACAATTCCATTTATCCCTATCGCGCGGAATTATAATTTACAACAATTCCTTACTTTACCACTTCTTGAGCAGTGTCATGAAATCATAGCTAAAAATTCAAAAATATTGAGTGATAGGTAAAACTGTCAGGTTCAGAAAGAAGCTGAGCTAACGTTTCACCCTATATTAAGTAGAACAACGTGCTTCATATTCTCTTCGACTTTCAATACATCGATATTTACCTGGTCCTAAGGCGATTCCTAAGCAAAATGCGCCATCGAACAGAGCGGCTGCCGTAGAGCGATCTTCAACTGTGGCTGCATAAGTCCAATAAATCGGCAGAAGATTATTACCGCCTTAAGATGTCATGTTAATAAACTGCACCAATTTCCATAAAACCTACCACCTTTTCTTTTATACCTTCACCAAACATTAATAAGCTGAGCAAAAATGAGACGGGAGAAGCGCACTGCTAACAGACACTGGAATATGGTACACATAGTTTACCACATCTTGGTCAACATGGTCTCCCATACCTCCAGAGTGAGAACTTTCTGATAGACATGTCTAGAAAAATCCCTTTACGATTCAAAAGGCCGGCGAGTGCCTGTGATGAGGATCTGCGAACGAATAAAATTCTTTCTATTAAACCGCTTTCAGTGGTGGTACAATGTTATAGACATACCCAAAGATAAAGAGTGATGCGCAAAACTTTCGCGTCTGGCAGCACTCGAACCCATATCGCGCTCCTTCCGAGAGCGCGTGCTCTAACCCGTTGCACTGCCCGGGTTAGGCCGCTGACGTCTGGCGGCTGACGGATAAATGCCTTATAGCATAGAAAGAGTAGTGTGCAAAATGGGCGTCAGTAGTGCAACGGGCCAGAGCACGCGCTCCTGGATAACGTGAGATGTGGGATCCAGTCCCGCCTGACGCGAAATTCTTTGGATTTGGACGCGGTCTGCCAGAATAACGGCTGAATTCCGCAAAGAATCAAATCAATCAGCACATAATGGCATTCATGAAAAAAAAGTATTCGAGTAGCGGTATAAAACTGAAGACCTTCGGAGTTGATGGATTTCAATAAACCGATCAAATGGAATGGGTAGCGCTGGTACCTACACAATATTTGGGGTATCGAGAGATGTACATAAACAGAATGGTGATCAATATCAAATGATTGTACAGAAATTCACCTGCAGCTATTCCGCTGAGGAATCTAGCCATTCCCATCATATATTTAGCGTAACCGGTAAAGTTATGCATTATGATGTACAATAAGTTTGTCATAAGCATCAACACCATCGAACATATTGATGGTATTCGAATGCATCCTAACTAAACAAATCGCTTTTCGGTTGTTATTGAATGTTTTTATTAAATCAAACTATGGTCATCGAGTAAAGTTTTGAACTCGACTAAAAGTCACCTTAGATCCATTGATGCCAAAGCGATTGTAGATTAGGGTAGTCAAATTTCTAAACTGACCTTATTTGACCAATACCCAAAAAGTGGTGCAGATCCGGCTATACCAATACTGTACATGGCAGTGATTAATGCATAATCGTTCATAGTGGCACTACCATCTAACTGAATGTTAACAGTTATCATTCTGTGTTTCCTCCAATTTCGCTTAAAAGTCAACACGCTGTAATATCTTTATTGCAGCTCAAAAAACCGAAATCAGTGCCGATTTTTGAGTCTAGATCGTGCCGTTTCGAATGCTTACGAATAGTACCGATAGAGTTAAAACGTGACTGAAGGAAGGCAAAGCATAGACCTCGTTGGTGTAGTGGATAGCATATAAGCTCCCGGAAAGGGTGAAAAAATCTAAGCCTTTCATAAGGTCTTTTATCTGCCTTTCAGCCTCATCAGTAGCCCAGTAGCTTTCCTTCGAACCGATTTCTTGTCAGGAAAACAGTAGAGTATAAAGGTACTATTTAATTCACCAGCCATAGGCAATCGATTGTTGATCACTACAATGTCGAGTAATCTTATGACAGGACATGTGATGATACGTTATCTCTAAAATGTGAAATGATTTTTTCTTTTTCCGCCTGCACTGTAACATCTTCGTCGTCGATTCCTTTGTATGTAGGAGTATATCCCCCTAGAAGAGATTAGCTCAAACGAAAGGCGCCGTGTTACTAATGAGGCTGAAGGACCGAAAGACGTGTCCAGCTTTTACAAGTGGCATGAAAGGCATCATGAAAAGCTTAAAATATGCTGCCAGGGTATATTGATTGGCTGATACTAATTATTTTTGACAACATGTCATTGGTCTGTTTATGGGATCTTGCACAGCCCGATGCCTTGTCAATAGGGCAGGCCCTTTGTCTTTAGCCAATCCTCTCGGTGCCCCTACATACCTCTAGAGAGAGCAAGCGACGACGTACGACACGGGCTATACAAGAGCCCGTAAACAGATCACGTGACGTGTTGGCTCAAATAGTAATTGTCAGATATTTTGAAATTCGAGCAAGGTCATAAGAAAACACTCGAACCGATTGGTATAATATTGATTAGCATCAGAATTAGAAACTTTGCAAAGGCCAAAACGTTTTACCTATATATGAATCGATCGAAAAATTCACGCATACCTCTTGTAAAAATGGCCAAAGCGATGCAAAATAGACGGTGAATTGAATTCTGGTGAGAAGTACGATAACCGCCATCAGACGAATCGATTTCCAATCAGTCTGTGGTGTTTGTAATGGAACATTATCGATCGATGTTGAGGATTCATCAGACTGTGTTTGGCTGTCTATTGGTGGTTGTATGGCAAAACTTCAAACAAAAATCTCTTACTATTACTAATGATCAGGTGAAGCATAGTGATACAAGTGTGTTGAATATACTTGGAAGTTTCTTCTTCGCAGTAGACTACATTCGTGTTGTATTACAACGGTTCCATCCATTCGCAGTGGAACTGTTTCTACACTCAATGACAATACTTTCTTATTTAAAGCTGTAAGGTTTCAGATCTCCATAGCTTCATGAAGGATACTACGAAGTTGCTTTTCGCTAGACGGCATGATTCAATAACGATCCCTTACGCTGGATAGGAACTTTTCATAAGTGTTGGTGATCATTCGAAAGGCTAAATCTCTTAGAGCCATACGTGGCTGGTATTCGAAAAGACTCTTTTTAAACACTGTAGAATTCGAAATAGAATTATGTTTCACATCGGCCGCGCAGTTCAACCATTCTTTCATTGAAACATGAAGAGAACATGAAAGCGTAGAGAAAATTCCTTAGTACCAGGGTCAGACGTTTGATTTGAAGCTTCTCTCAAAGCGGAGAAAAAAATCCTAATTGCATAGCGAAGATCGCTTCTTCATAGGACTAGTCGAAACAAAAATCAATTGATGATGGCGCCGACCCCGCTATTCCCCTGCCCGGAACCCGTGAATTGGTCTAATACCAGTTGCTTATCCGCGTATGTGAATCAAATAGATTTTCCTGATACACTGCACAGAAACGTTCTTTCCAGAAAATAAGCAAACCTTCTTCAAAAATCGGCCGCGTACGGTTCTAGCTATAGATTTAAGCTTTTAAATATTTACTAACACTCTTATGAAAAGTTCTTATCTAGCGAAAGGGATCGGTTTCTCATCCCGTGTCGCCTAACCGGAAACTACCGATTATGGTTGATCGCACATATAATTTTTGTGTTGAGAACGCCCAAACCATAACATTTACCCTAGAATCTCAGAAATAATCGACTTGAGCCACATTCAACCAGATTTATGGTGAGAAAAAAATTCTTGAGTAGCAACCGAAACCACTCTTAAAGTATGGATGACCTCTTTGAACAGTGTATGAGAGAGAACATTTGAATACAAGTAGTGCTGAAGATGTGATGACGGTTATGCAATAGTAATATCGATAATTAGCAATATCAATACCAACAATAAATTGCACAATGCGCAAGAATTACTCTTATTTAACCGTTTTCAATAGTGGTGTGATGTTACAAATATATATCTAATTGTGCTGGGTGATATAGCAAAACTTCCAGAGTTACGCGGGAGTTGAGCCCGTATTTCACTTTTTCCGAGGGCTCATATTAACCAGTTGTACTACCGACGCTGCTGTTCTGCCATTACTCTTTCTGCGATATAACATATCAATCTGTCAGCGACCAAGCGCCAACGGTTTGGCTTGTCAAATACGTATCGATGTCGAACCCAGCTACCCTGATAAATATTGTATATGTATAATCAACTATGATTTGCGTCCTAACAGATCGATACCTTGCAACGTAGAGGAGTGGCGGCATAGGTTATAGGTCACACTTATGAAACTTTGTGTTATTTCAGCGACGTTATAAAAGTTTATAGACTACATTTGTTATAAACAATTTTCAGATGCCGAATAGTTTGCTTTCGTGACGATCTGACGATTAAAATGTCACTTACCTAAATGATTCTCTGGATTCTTCTATTGCTGGCAACCCTGATAATCGCGGAGATATCGGTGTTTTTGGTGTCTGTGGTGTTTTTCGGTGACGTGAGATTGAACGCGGCATCAAATGAGAACACATTTCGCGGTGATGTCGTCGTCGTTAAATCACCTGATCGCCTAATCAAACGATTTAATCTACGTGCGGAAATCTCAATAATTTTATGATCGCTCAAGCTTCATCGGAAGCGTTGTGAACAATTTCGTTCCATGCAATATGTTGCCAGTATTTTGAATATAGAAAAACCTTGTGATTTTAACGCTGCATTCTCATCCTTTTTGTTTTGCTCCCGTTTCAATTAATCTCGTATCTACATTGCAGTTTTTTCAGAGTTTTTATTTTGTTATATGCCTTTATAGCGTCAGTTTCCAATTAGCTGTAAATGTTTTCTTTCCCACTTCTAAACTACCATAATGTTATCATAACGAATGGAACATTGGTGAGTTCAGAAGGGTTATTCATGTGAATTGCAAGAATCGAACAGCTGCCTATGATTGATTAGCATATTTTAAAGACAGTACCTGAATCATCAACTGTACTGATACGTTGCGCCTTAATTCACTTGACTACTAAAAGCCAATAGTAAAAATAGTATTCGTTCATATAACAGAGGTAGGCGAGCATAGCATAATGAAAGGAAATTTACTGCATAACAATTCACAATGGCCCATTGGTGGAAATCACACATTCTGCTATTGATAAAATTCCTAGTAGGACAAATATGTGTTTCGGTGCAAAAGACACCTTTTCCCTTCTTTCTTGGCACATAGGTGTTCTTTGATAATCTATTTTTACACTCACTTTGGACGGCCTCCAATAATGACAGGGGTACTCGGTAAATCGAATGAGAACACCGAGCATGGAGTGCAAGGTGATGGTTCCGGGACATATAATGGTGACGGAAGCTGCAGAAAATTCGGTCGCTCAGGTCTCGACAAGCGAGAACGCTTATGACTGAAAAATCGAGATTAAGATGTGCTGTCTCATAAATGTCTCAACAATCGTTGATAGACGGTGTGATTTTACCTTGTTGTAGAGGGGGATAAATGCTTGTTGAAACCGCTGTGACTTTCCATAGTAGTGGAAACTGAATAAAGCATCGATGAGGATCAAACAGCGTAAAAAAGCACGAGATAGAACATGATCGAATTAGGAAAAAATTCAAAAGCAAAAAGATATGCAGTTGGGTGGATATGCTACATTATTTATTAGATTGGTGCAAAGGTAATGGCAATTTCACAGCATAAGTATTCAAATCTCTACAACTGAGCTTAGACTCGATTTTATTATATCTCATAATTATTATTTGAGCCAAAACGTCATGTGTTCTGTTACAAGCTTTTGCATAGCACGATACACGTGTTTCGGTCTTTCACCCTCGTCAGTAGGGCAGGTACTTCCGTCTTTAGCAAATCCTCTCGGGGGTCCCTACATCTCATATAGAGTAGGCGACGACGAACGATTTACACAGTTGCCGTCAACTGAAATAAGTTACTAGATTGGCAGTGTTTAACACTTGATTGCTCTTGGCCTGCAGTTTTATTAATCAAAATATGAATCATTACAATTAGCACATAACGAGCAACATGCTTGTACATTTCAGTGTCATAGAAATCAGTGTCTCAGCAGGCAACGAACACCTGAAAAGCATTTCCTGCATCCTGGTGATAGTGGAAGCGTTTTCCTGCAAGATGTCGAGATGCTTGAACAAATAGTAGACGATGAGAGCGAACTAGTATGTGAGCAAATATGGAAAATGAAGTAAAATTTCGTAGCCCAAGTCGTTCAACCTTCGAAGCGTTTGTTATGCGACGTGTGATTGTCGGCTAGCTGTGACGAAAAGCAATTACTTTTGCACCAGCCCTCTTCATCTTTCCAATTCGCTCAGAATGGCTCACAATCGTAGACTGTTCGACATTGAGTTTTTAACATTTTGTATAGTCTTGAGGTAATCAGCTTCAATGATTGCTCTTTACTGGTCATTGTCAACTTTCCTTGGCCCACCACTACGTTTCTCATCTTCAAGGTTTTCGCCTCCATAAGTATCTCTGTATTGTACATACGCTAGCAGTTTCTGGACGAAATACGTTGATAATCTTGCAGGTTGTCTCTGCTAATCAGCAACTCATTTTGAACTCTCGATCTGTAATATCGCCATTACCTTTGCACCAACCACCCTTCTTCCCAAAGTCTAAAATAATTCGAAAGAAACAGAATGTAAAACTTCATTGCAACGAAAAACGAAGCGAAAAATGCGCATTTGTAATCTTATACAATATGGCCACATTTTTTATGGATTTCTTTCAATATCAAATGAAGAATTTCAACAGTGCATAAACTGCCGTTACTTTTAACCAATCTGATATAAATTATACATATATGTGCATATACATGCACATATACGCATATATATGTATATGTATGGATATATATGAGCATTTATATGTATGCATATGTATATATATATATATATATATATCGGATCTCTATATCTATATCTCCATACCTATGTATATCTCGGATCTCTTCGCTAGCCATGTCCTCTTACCGTCATATAAATTGAAACAGGACGAATATGTCGTCCCACCGGCCCTCCCTTCCGAAATCCGACATGCTATTACCGTCGGTGAAGAACAGAACAACACCCGGTCCAGACAGGATTAGACCAGAACATCTGAAGAATCTGCCGCCAGTTCTCATTAACACCCTGGCTCGGCTCTTCACTCGCTACCTGTCAGAATGCAAGGCCCCTATTCAATGGAAAATCAGCAAGACCGTATTGTTGTTCAAAAACGGAGACCTTCAGGACATAGGCAATTATCGTCCAATCTGTTTGCTGTCCGTTGTCTATAAACTCTTTACTCGAGTCATCCTAAACAGGATTGACAGAACACTGGACGAAGGACAGCCATGCGAACAAGCAGGGTTCAGAAAAGGATTTAGTACCATGGACCACATCCACACGATCACAAGACTCATTGAAGTTTCGCGAGAGTACAAACAACCACTCTGTCTCATTTTCATCGATCTGAAGAAAGTCCTTGATTCAGTGGAAACAGAAGCGGTTATAGAGGCTCTGGATAACCAGGGCGTCCCTACTCGGTACATAATGATCCTTCGTGAGCTTTATAAAGATTTCACGACCAAAATATCTCCATTCTACAACAATATCACCATTGACGTAAGAAGAGGGGTTCGACAAGGCCATACAATTTCGCCAAAACTATTTACTGCCACCCTACAAAACGTCATGCGAACAATAGAATGGGACGAAATGGGAGTGAAAATTGGCGGTCGACAATTAAACCATCTTCGCTTTGCTGACGATATCGTTCTCATAACACCAAACATCAGCCAAGCGGAATGTTGACCGATTTCGATAACGCCTGTGGAAAGATTGGTCTTCAGCTGAATCTAACGAAAACAATGTTCATGAGGAACGGATGGGTTTCTAATGCCCCATTCACGCTCAACGGAACGACAATCTCCGAATGGTCCAATTACGTCTATCTAGGTCGTAAAATCAACATGAGGAAGGACCTAGCTCCAGAGTTGAGCAGGAGGAAACAAGCGGTTGGGGAACGTTTATGAGCATCGAAGATGTAGTGAAGAGGACAAAGAACATCCGACTCCGTGCCCACCTTTTCGACTCGGCAATTATCCCTGCCCTGACGTATGCAGCAGAAACCTGGTCGCTACGTAAGGAGGATGAAAGATCACTTGCCGTTATCGAACGCGCAGTCGAAAGGTCAATGCTAGGAGTATCCCGTATCTCGCAAATGAGAGAAAGGATCCGAAGTTCCGACCTACGTTAACGATCGGAAATCAGAGATGCCGTTCTACACGCCAGGATATCGAAAATAAGGTGGGCCGGACACGTGATGCGCTTCAACGACAACCGATGGACGAGAGCCGTTACCGACTGGATTCCTCGGGACGTCAAGCGCTCTAAAGGAAGACCACTGACCCGTTGGTCCAATTTCTTCACGAAAGCGATAGAAGAAAGAGATGATGCTCAGCGAATCCCTAGAGCGAGGAGGACCCACTGGGCTAGTCTTGCACGCGATAGGGAAAAATGGAAGAGTTGCTGGTACCCGCTCGAGTTACTCGACGATGAACGGAAAGACAGGTGATACAAGTGATATATATATATATATATATATATATATATATATATATAATCTATTCGACCGCTTTCCTATAGACCTCGCTCGAAACAATAATAATCGGGTAGGGATATAACCTGTTCTGATCCTTCAAGGTCTAGGTGTTGGACAGGCGCCTGTTTTGCCTTACCTGGATCTTTCACTAGCACAGTCCCTCGGATGCCATCCCTCGACGCTACACTCCTCCATTAGGGAATCAAAACCGAATAATAAATCACCTCAAGTAATGTGCTAAAATGGTTCATACCTCTCCATTCGCTCTTTTTTACAGACCTCTTTCGAAGCTTCAGCAGCCACAAGCTCGACTGTTGGTCTCTGCAATATCGGGGGATTCCGCCACCTGACTTACGGCAATTTATTACTCAGAGTCGATTTTTTCATAAAAGGGTGTAGCCTCAAAGGATCGGCTGAAGCGAGGGCTGTGCTACGGAGAGTCCTTGTAGAACGTAACAGGCATCTATCTAGCTCTTGGACCTTAACGGCTCTGAACACTTTTTATCCTTATCAGATTATTGTATATATATAATATCTTATATATATGTATGCATGTATAAATCTATTTATATATAGATTTATATACATGTATATATATATTTTTATATATACACACGTATCCATATATACAAACACCTAGTTGGCTTACAATTAACAAAAATTAGCATTGAGTAGATCAAAGCAGGGTGTTTTCGAAGAAATTTTGAAACTAAGAACAATCACGGGCAAGGTCTACGCTGCATTATTCGGACTTAGGTGGTGAAAATGGTGCTTATCGTTCTCATTGCGCATCCCAGCACCACTGACTGATAAGTTGTTGAACGTTTCCCACAAGAAACTCCGTTTCTTCAAAGTCATAACTGTATTCTGGCTACAATTCTCTGAGCACACCAATTTTGATGCGATTCAAGCAAAGAATTCTCTACGGAAATACTTATCAAAACCATACATCACAAAATCCTCAACTGGTGAAGGAGTTTTATTCGAACCTCTCGATATATGCGACAAACCTATACCGGGTTTAAGGAGTACAAAGAAGGAAGACCATTAAGATAACTGTCAGAGATTTCCTTATCTCAAGATTTTGTCATTACGCGGATGGTAAAATCGCATACCGACATTGAATTTAAGGTTGAAAAATTTACGGTTATATCTCTTTCTCCACGGATACGGATCTAGATGGCGACAGACAAGTCACAGCTGTCTTGCGAATGATGCAGTAACTTTCAATTCAGTTCGGTCAACTTTCTCTTTGTTAAATTGGCAATAAGCAGCTTTGTGTTATCTTGAAGCAGGATGAGATTGCAGTGACGCCGACATGACAGGTCCCGATTGCAACGGTCCACGTGCTTGCAGTAATATTTGGCGTTGATCGTCTCTCCGGCTGGAAGCAAGTCTACTGAGTCGGTCTGGTCCAGTCCGCAAAATGATGATCATAGCTTTTGGTGCCAACTGATTTCTACGTGTTTTGAAGTTCTTCGTTAGCCCGGTGACAACCATTGATTTGGACGGAATTAACTCTTCAGAAAAAATCCACTTTTTGTCCACGCTGATGACCTTGGCCAGGAATGTGTTCAGGCGTATGGTGCATACTTTGAATAATGTCGTTAAGCACTTTTGATTGCTTCTCGTTACTAAATTTGGTTTTTGTGCTACTAGTATTGAACTTATGCGAGGACCTAATATATTGTTTTTCAACAATCTTGAATCTGCTCATCAAGAGAGCCCCAAGTTTTTGATTAATGTTGGAGTTGATAGGAAGTCTATTCTGAAGAAAAACAAATTTTAATATTCCACCAAAATTGGAAAACTCCCAACGTTCATTGATAACTAAGAAATGCGTCATGCATTCGACTCATTCAAGCATCGTTTGGGGTGACTGAAGGCAAATCTGGCTTTTACAGTGATTCGTGATTGTCCATCGCTTTAGCAAGTCAGAAGGGTTTGAAAGCTTAACGAGCATTGGGCAAAGGATTGAGTCATTAGCCACATGTGTGTCTCAAAGCCAACATAGTGATATTGATAAGAGAGTATTTTTTCATTGTAGAAAAAATACTGGATTTTTTGCTGTGCAGAGATTTTAACCTAAACATTTAGAAGTTACTCCATAGCTTAAGACCCACTGACTTGAACAATACTACTAGTTTCTTCATTTTTATTTGGGCCAACTAATCATGTGGCCTGGTAAAGGCTCTTGTACAGCCCCGATACACGTATATCGACCTATCAGTCTCGACAGTCGGGCAGAATCCGTCGTTTTCCAATCTTTTTAGTCAATCCTCTGGGGGTGCTCCAGTCCCCACACTAAGAGATATCGGAGATGAACGCTTTGCACTGTAAGTAAGGAGAAGATATCACCGAACTCACAGTTTTTATTTACACTCGATGGCTCTTTGGCTGGTATTTTTACCATATTATACCTTTATTTCAAGTGTTTTCTTAAGACCACGCTTAAATTTCAACAGAACTCTTCATTTTTATTTGAGCCAATTTGTCGTGAGGTTTCACAAAAACGAATATTTGGCTACTGGCTAAAAAATATTGAAAGACGACGAGTCTACCCGACTGACGAGACTGTAAGGTCGAAACACGTGTATCGCGTTGTACAAGACCCCACTTAAGAGACCAAATGACAATCTATTGAAATTTCAGCGTGATTTTAATAAAACACTCGAAATAAATGTAGAATACTACTAGTTTTTGAAAAGGCCTTCTCGTGGCATTGAAGTGATGAAAATTTACATCGAGTTTCACATGAAGCGCGCGCAATCGCACATATTTTCCGCTGAACTGAGCTTTTTCCTAGATTACCATAAATCATTGAATAGCGTGGATCTCGAGGAGCCTAAAAATATGTTTTACGTAATGAAACGTTTTCAGAGTGCTGTAGCAGCAAAACTTGTATCGCGTTTCACGCTCGTTTGCTCTAACTTGAGGCTTCAAAGCAAGTCATAATTCCGTCATGGAGGAGCATTCGACTTCCTTGATACGGAGAGATTTTTCGCAGATAATATGGTCATTCAGAGGCTTGAATTTCATTTATCCCAAAAATCTGCATCGCTTACAAAAGGCCTCGTAACGTTGTAGCGGTAAAGATAAAATTGAGCCTCACACTCAGCGCTTCTCGTCTCATTTTTTCCTCAACTAAGCTTTTCCCTTACATCTTCAGTGATCATTCGATACCTTAAGCCGCGAAGACCTCAAAAGTGCACTTGGTTTTCTGAATAGGTTTTTAAAGTGCTGTAGCAGCGAGAATAGTATCAAGTTTCGCACTTGGCGCACATTTATTGTCGGGCGAGGGAGTGTGAGCTGCTCCCTATCGATCACGCGTTGATTGATCGTGCAGCGCTCGACTCATATGTAGCGTGCGACTTTTGTTGTTCAACTTAAGGTGTTTTTTTAGCTTTGGCAAAATTTGGATAAACGTATGACTGTGATAGATCAAGACTTTCTTCTACACGTTCTATGCTTTTCGTGTAGAGGTCTAGGCTACTTAGGCTTAGGCCTATATATGAAAATGAAAAGCCTAAGCTAATAAAATAGAACACTTTCTCTTACAATTATAGTACAAAAAACCTAGTATCTCAATGAAATGGAGAGAAAAGTTTCAAATAACGAAAACATGCACGATAGCATGAGCAGCATTTGAACCGCAATATTACTCTTATTGCTATAGTGCTCTGAGAAAACCTTTTTGGAAACCCAGTTCTGAAATTGGTGAGATCTAAGCTTTGGAATGATTAGTGAAGATTTAGTAGAGAAACTCTATACAGCAAAAAATCCAATGCCTTCCCACAGCGATGGCCTACTACCAAGAATACTACTCACTATCAAGCAAAGCGTTTACCCTTGCCATATTTTGCTTGGTTACGACTACGTCAATCTGCGCCAAAATACTAAGGAAGCGAAAGCTGAAGTTTCACCGAAGACCCTGTTTATAACGCGATCTCTGTTAAAAGACCTAGTTTAGTCAGGAGTAGGCATCATCTACCTTGTAACTCGACTCGTTATCGTCTTTTGTGACAATATTTTTAGATAAAACTGCGCCGCTCATGTGAGTGCAAGGATCGGTGGGGAGTGTAACGCAGTAGCTAGAGGTTCTCTGCACTGCTTTCTCAGGCTTATTCAATGTTGTGTCCTCTGTAAACCAGGACTCTTCATTTAGGTTTATCGAATTAACGCCATACTTGTTTCGAAGGATAGGAAACCTGATATATATGTAGACCATCTCATGTTTTCGTGTAGACCAAAGATATGCGTTCAATCAAATGTATGTCCTTTACAGCAAAATTCATCCCCCTCCCACTCTTCTCACAGAAAAATATTTAGGTTAGGATGAGATAGGAAATTATAAGAGAAACTAATAATAGTCCATCATAAATAAAAACTTACTGATGGGTATTTGCTTGAAAAGAAGACCAATAATAAAATGAAATTCTTTTCCATTTTCAATTCATTTTTTCAATTCATTGAGAGGCGATTGTGGAAAGCAACCGATACGATTAAAATATGGTCGAGAGGAAAGCAGAGTGAAAGCCTTGATAGTACAGTGCGTGGCAGCGCGAACCGTCAGAAAAGGTTATCACGGGTGCAAATTCACTACACCCTAGGTTACAACTTTTGCTCGTATCTCAGCATTCTTGCGATAATAATTGAAATGTTAGATTAGGATGCTTAGCAAATTGAGTTTAATGCAAATTGAGACACAAATAATAATTTGAGCAACTGGAATGAATATCACAAATAAGCATAGCTCGTGAAGTTAGTCAGTCTTGAGTCAAAAACGAAATCTTGTCAGCATCTCCACCAACCACTGCTGGCAATAATAACAGACAACTAGAAAGAATGTTCATTCTGACGATTAAACGATTATATGAATATTTCAAGATCCGATAGCTTGAGCCTGTGCAAATCATGATTTGAACTTCTTACATAAGTGGCACTTTGAGATCTATCATCTCGTTAGTGATATGGACGATTCGGTGTTGACGATAGTAACGAGCGGTTTCGAGTCAATAATTGTGACGGCGACTGATGATCATATCATTTACAGGCGGTGCTTTCATTTGTAACGCTCGGAATGATTGATTATACGCCATTTGTTATCATTCATGGTCCGATAGTGATGTAGTGTGAGAGTGCAACATTTTCAAACTCTTCACCTAAGCGCTGTCTGTAATTGTCATAACATAGTGCCTCACAGTACAAGCATGCAGGGAGACGCACAACTCTATACTCAAAGTTTTCCTTTCACGTTTCTTTCAGCTGCAACGGACACCATGGAAACCTAAATTTTGAAAATATTTTCACCACTATCGAGCGCACTATTAGAAGGATCTATGAATGTTTGGTAGATGAAAAAGAAAGAGAATTAGTAGCTCCGACAGGTATCAACGATTAATTGCTCAAGAAAACTTGCCAAAAGATGTGGGAGATCAGTTAAACTCCTCAACGACAATTTTGCATAAAAATCGTTGTTGTTAGCCTCTTGGTCTGATGTGGCGTCAAACGCATCAAGTGTAAGAAGAGCTTAAGCGATGAAACATTTTATGAAAAATCCGAAAGAAAAATGTGATCCACTTGGCTGAGTAAATAAAACATCCAAGCGGTTATAGATCAAACAAAGACAAACACGGATAATATCGGATTCGGTTTTCATAATTCGACGATCATTGATTGAATACTAATACAGACAATAGTTTGACTACATATTTGGATATCGCGTATTTACTAGTAATGTGAGCTTCAGCACATTTTCCACAAGCTTTTCTCTCGCGTGCTCGCCAATCGTGGTGTTAGCCTACTTAGTGCATGATGATGTCAGTGGGACACGTTGCGTAATCCCGGAATCGTTTGAATGATTGATATGAACCACGAATACGTTCCCATCGTGTATGTAGTTCAGAAAAAACTCTTGCAGTTCACTCCACTATTCTTTCCGCTCTCTGTTATCTTTCTCTAATACAATCTGTATCTTCTAAATCTTGAAGATGGGACAGTGTTTATGGATCTGAGTTACGCATATGCGTGGATGTTTTATGCGCCTAAATTTCAGAAGACATCTCTCAGGAGCTCTGTAGGCCGTGCGTAAAGTTTCCTAGATAGAAAAATTATTAACTCAGGCCTCTAATGCTCAATAGACTATTGTAGAGCTGAATGTAAGAAGTGGGCGCAGAACTGCGACTCTATCAACTATTAGATGGCATTGCAAATCTTATACATCATTTGAACTATCTTCTTACACTTTCAAAATTTCAGCGAATTCCTAGAGCAAAGAGGACCCACTGGGCTACTCTTGCGCGCGATATGGAGAAATAGAAGCGTTGCTGGTGCCCGCTTGACTCAATCGACGATCAACTGGGCAACAAGTGATACAGGTGATACTCTTTCAAAGAATTAAATCAAGGATTGACACCGGCTAGAAAGCTCAAGTGTAGAACGTAGTAGTTCGACAGGTCTAATTTAAGTAAGTTCGATAGATGTAATTTGAGCGAGCCGTTGTCAAGCGTTATATGACGAGAAATCATTCTGAGGTGTCCAACGATGTGATTGAAAGTTCTTCCATTTCCAGGACGTTGCTGTATAAGCTTCAATATAAATTTTCAGCTGTCTGGATCCCTTAAGAATAAATCATGAATTTGACAGCATTCACAGGGTCGTAATGATGATTTAGGGCGTTACTGTCTTATAACTTCCAAGGTGCAGATGTATCAGTAGGGCTTTATCATTCCACAGAAGTCTGGTGACAATCGGAGCTGACTCGCAAGGTTGGAGTGTCTTATTAACTCGGGACATGGTATAGAGCCAAGAGCAATGTTTGTATTCCAAGCACTTCTAACTACTTCGCTGCAGGCGCCCTAGCCGTCTTATCTTCTGAGATTTTCAGTGAAATATTCTACATCATTTTCTTTCGTAAGAAACATTTTTTACAGCAACATCCATCACATGATTATAGAAATTTTGTAATATACAAATATGGTAATTGTTCAGTTAAGAGAAAGCTCCCACACGAGAGATTGAATGTTTTTCATAGACATTCCAATCATTCCTTCAAAACATATTGATCACGGTAGTGAACACTGGTTAATTAGCAGTTTCTAGTCAATGATATAATTCAGTCACTTTCTCTTCACCAAACGGTGTAGAGGAGTTTGCGCTCACTTGTAATCATTACATAACTCTTTTGCGTTCACGTGTACAGATTTCGGTACATGTGGTATGGTAATCATAGCCCTTTAAGACTATTATGTTAAGCCCTTTTTCCATTTTGTAAAGGAAGGGATAGAACGACGACCTAAAAAACAGGTACGCAGCTTCTTTACTAGTTACAGTTCATCAAATAAATACTGATTCAAAATCACCAGTCATGCTGGCATTGATTGCTCGTCGAATGTTTAAGTAATTCGACTATTCAAGGCGCGTGATTGTAATCGAATTGTAACAACATGTTTGCCAATTTATTAACATGATTTTAAGATCTACAGAAAACAAGCACATTTGATAAAGCTTGTAAGCACTATAACAATAGAAAACACACGACGATGACGAAAGTTTGGCCGAGTTTCGTGATCTACTCACTCTATCGATGCACCCTCATTCAATAGAAAATAGCATATGATTGTCTATTCGACAAGAGATCTAACAGTTTTGAGGACAAATATCAAAGAACATCTTGAGTGAAACATCACACTGATATGCAATAACGACAGAATTGCTGCGGATCACTGGTACTGATGATGGCAAAAGGATCTGGGGACGGATGGTGGCGGAGGCGGCAGGTTGGGAGATGATGTTCGACGACGAGGCGGGGCATCATTTTTGATGACCTGTATGTCATGTGGTGACTATCCGAAGAAACCGCCTGATATGGGCATTGGCGATCGGATGTTTCGCTCGGATCGTTTATCGTAGGAATCCTCTTCCACCGGCATCGATGCTCGCTTGCCATACATTCCTGTGCGATTTTTATAGTTACGTCTTCAAAAAATCAATGATAAATGAAAAATCAATATGTGATCAAGGGGAGCGAGACAGTCTACTAAGTGATAGAAATAAACATACCTCCAGAAAATGGCATTACAACTGCTCGTTTACCATAAAATCCACCAGAAAACGGCATTGCTGTATGTTTACCATGGAGGCCACCAGAATATGGCAGCGAATCTCGTTTACCATAGATTCCGCCAGAGTAGGGCATTACTGTTCGTTTCTCATACCAACCTATCAAAGAGATGTTGTGAAGTGTCTCAAAAGTGTCACTTCGTTAAAGCTGCTTTGGAATACTAACCGGCATAAAGTGGATGCTCATTATGATCTGATCGTTTACCGTACATTCCTTAAAACTTAGAAATATATAATAGCTTTACAGTCTATAATAGTTTTCAGAAGCGAATACTAATGAAAAAAACGTACCTCCTGAGAAAGGTATTACATCAGCTCGTTTTTCTTCCCCGTCGCTGGATATCATAATTATCGGGCCTTTGTTATGTACGCCTACAAGGAAGTAATTAAAATTTATAAAACTGAAACTTTACAATCTTCAATTCGTTTTGAAAGTTTTCTTAGAACCAAGCTCAACTTTCAATATATCTGATAATTATCGTTTGAGCCAACATGTTATGTGGTCTGTTTATGGGCACTTGCACATCTTTATACACTTGTTTCGGCCTTGGCAGCCTTGTCAGTCGGGCGAGCTTTTCGCCTTTAGCAAATCCTCTCGGGGGGCCCCACATCCACATAATAGAGTAGGCGACGACTTACGATCTACACTTGCCGTCAAGTGAAATAAATCAGTATATTGGCAGTGTTCGATACTTTATTGCTTTAGGCTTTTGAAACATTACACCATGGCATATCATGGTAACGAATGGTATAACTTGGTCTGATCTTATAATGGTATACCACATGGTAAACTATAGTCATTCGATGTCCATCATCTTGCAAGCTCAACGTCTATTATGATGTTGTCTAAATCTAACCCTTACCTTATTGAAAAGAGACCATAGTGATGAGTAGATACTATTATGTTAACTTATAAATTCTTTCACATTTCGACTTAATTCTCATTGATTCAAAGGATTCAAAGGTAATTGCCATAATAATCAATGATACGCAACCATTTTCCAGGCAAAGCTCGGACGGCTCCCACTTTGAAAGAATGTTGCTGGCGATCGAAGAAGTTGGTGAGGTTACTTTCAAGCTGCCTGCAGTCTTTGAATATTTCTCCCGCAAATGCTGCTTCACAGCACGAAAGAGACGGTAGTCCGATGGAGCAATATCAGGGTTATATGGTGGATGTGGTACCATAATCCAACCCAGTTTGTCCAAAATGTGGCGAATAGACTTTGCATGGTGAGGCGGTCGTCCAATGCATTAGATGTCCATTGAGACATCACTTTGCGGTAGCCTATTTCCTTTAGATGGCAAGCCATGGTGCTACGGCCGTATTTAAGTGCCTACAAACTATTATAACATTGCCCAGCATACCAAAGCCTTCTCGTGATAAGTCGATATGAAATGGAAAAAAAATAATTGAAAACGGCAAAAGAATTTTCAACAATGATGGGAAAAATTCATGGGACACCTCGATGTATGTAATACTAACTTTTCGAACTTGGATTACTCTCTCTTATATATCACAGTATTACAATGAAAAGGGAACCTAAGCTTATCTTTTCTTGGGAACAAAAAAAATACGGCCTATGCAATGCTTAGATGCCTTTATGGCCCGTTATCAAACGCTATGCTATGAGCGCATGCGGCGCAGTGGTTAGAAGTGCTTTGCGTGTCACACGAAGTCAATGGTTCGCTTTCGCGCTCATTGCTCACCAAGCTATCCATCCTTCGGAGGTCGGTAAATTGGTACCAGACTGGTCTCAGACTTGTCGGGGAGGATAAGCAATACTGAATCGGCTCAGCGGGAACATTTTAGAAATTGAAAACGAATGCATGACTCATTCCTCAGGGATTGATCAACGTCGACAGTTTTGTCCCTGTTATCAGTTATGAATGCTATAGGACTTTCTTGATTTTTTTCGTTTGCTCTCCTTGCAACAGTCACTCATGGAAGGTCGTTAGTGGGACGAGATCGCCTATGAGCTGAGTAAGTGCTAGACGAGCATGTCTCTTCTCTAAACTTTAAGCTAACCATGCTGTAGTAATTCCGCAGATCGCTGTCACAGGTAACTGCCGAGACCTATAATTGCTCCTTTCTTGAAACTTGAACTTTTACGAAGTAAAGGCTGCTTGGTCTATTACTGATTTGTTCACGACAATTTGGCGCAATCACCATCGTCCGCGAGCTGTCGGTTGACCATTCGCCACATTCATTGCCGTCGCAACCGCTACCAGGTAGAGTCACCAGTTGTAAGGTAATGGATTTGGTACACTCCGGTTAGACGGTGACAAGTTTTCAAGTCGATCTCATTTGCTGGAAAGGAGCTTTTAATAGGAATATAAGTAATCATCAGAAAGCTTGAATCTCTGGCTATAGCCGCACACCGCCGGTTTTCTGCAGCATCTCTTTATTACGCTGTAAAATCCATGATAAGATTTTTTACGACAACGTTCTTTTCCATCCTATTTCGCTTACACTTCGCTAGACAAAACTCCTTTCTCAAAGTGCTGATATTATTTCAAACATAAGTTTCGAAGAACTCAGAAATCTGTTCACTTTTTGATCTTTGATCTCCTTTAGTCTTTTGATCGGACAGAGCTCTTTTTTCCAGAGTATTAGTAATCATCCGATAATGTAATGTTTTCTGATTCTAGAGATGTGCCTACGTTCTGAAAATACGGTTTAGCAGGAAATAAAGATCGAGTTTTACATTTTTGGCAGTTTGTTTACCGACTATTCGACGGCGGTGGCCGTGGCAGAGGGCGCGGCGAGGCGGACGATCTATATATTGTTATTTAATTGGGAATTTTTCTTCTGCTTCAAACTAAACTTCTGATAAAGCGACTGAATAAGATACTACAAAAGTTTCTTTACACATTGATATACTTTTCGGCTTCCAGCGAATTATTACGCGTCGGATAATGGAGGCGAAAGGTGAGTGTGATACAAAATATTGTCCTGGATGCCACAGCGTTATAAAGGGGAGTTTTGTAAAATCGGCCAAGTGAAGTTGTAGCTAGAGATTCAAGCTTTTAAACGATTACGAACAATCCCATGAAACATCCCTGTCCAGCGAATGAGGTCGTCTTAAAAATTTGCCGTCGTTTAACCGAACTTTGCCTAGATTTCTTATGATTCATGGTTTTGGGAGACTGTTTGCGTAAAGACTTAAAAAGTCCGTAAAAATGTTGTTCTGATTAGAAAAGCTCCATCAATATTTTTTCTGTCAGTGTAGAATGAAGGTAGATTGATTAGTGGCAGCTGAAGTCATGGTAAAAACAAATCCGCCCACATTCGTCGATAACCACTGCTAGCATAGAACAAAACGAGTTGGAAACTACTGGAGTCTGTATGACAAGTAGAACTTATGCGTAAGCAATTAAATGTATTTGTCTACCATTTCGTTTGCTTCGACTCTAAAACTTTTGTGATGTCATTATCATTACTTATATCAACAGCAACTTGATGAACATAGTAATTCAAAAGAAAACGAACCTTCGTCCTCATTAGCGTAGACAGCAATGACCAACAACAAAAGTGATGGACTAAGCATCGTATTGTGAATTTGATTACCTAAAAACAGTTTTCTGTTTTTAACATAATTGAAAAATATTTGAGAAAGAAGCGAAACAGTGCACAATGGGAACTCAACGAACTGTGCATAGATCAGACTCGGCTTCAATACCTCGTAGAGTTTAAAGAAACTCGGTTCAATGAGATGTTGAGAGCAGGAGAAAGAAACGGACAAAAAAGGAAGTGTTACGAAAACGAAAAAGAAAGGAAATAAGAAAAGAAAAAGAAAAAAAGGAAATTTTTTGAGTGGGATGAGTATGGTGCATACGAAAATCCATATTAATTCAAGGTAATAGATGAAAATGAAGAAGAGTAGCACTCAGCATGCTTTTTGCGGGTTCAAATTTGAGTGCAGTGCTTCGGAATCGAGCATAGTATCTCATCGAAGCTTCGTGATGGAGATGTGACTCATGATGATGAGTGACAAGGTTGACCACGATGCATGTCGGCAACGGTTATGAGCATTGATGCCAAGTTAGTTGGAGAAGGTCCAAAAATACAGAAAATTAGAGCTCATCGGAACAGCGGAACTTGCTGAAAAGTTTTGCAGTACTTCATGAAAAGAAAAGTGGAGTGAAAAGTCACAAGAAATATCAAAAAACGGATCCAGCATGAACATTCATGGAAAGGGTGCGAGTGCTTAGCTCAAAGTGGCATTCAATACGCACACTGTCATTGGTACGGTCCAGCACTCAGTGCTGGCAATGCCATTCATCCATCAGGAGCAAAAAAATTGGTACGAAGCGCATGAGGGTAAAGATCAGTGCGTGGATCTATCTGTTTCGCACCAAATCATCATAACACATTCTTGACGAATGACTTCTATAGAGGTGATGCGCAAGTTCCTCCCGTATGTACCGATTTCGATGCATGAGCTGATAAATCGCTAAATATGCGCTTATCAAAGCTTGCGATTTGTTAGGAATTTTCTACTAAGCAAAACAAAAAAGCGAACCGAACAGTAGAACAATAAGCTGAAAAATCGGTTCCTTGCACCTTAAGTAATAACTGATTGCTATAAAAGTACTGATCCATAAAACATAAGAAAACCCGCCCAAAGAACACACATCTATGAAGGGCCGGGATTGCCATTTGTCATGCTGTCAAGAATGTGTTAAAGCGGAATTTGTCTTTCACTAAGTGAATAGTGAATGCATAGAGAACTGATCAGGACCAATTGCTTCGTCCTTTCAGTTTACCTATACTCCTTTGATTTGATAACCGCCTTCCCTTTATTTTCACACTTACTAATCAATCATATCTCATTTGTTGATTAAGTCAGTTTCAGAAATTGTAATAAAACATACCGTTCGTTTCGATAGTTTTCTTGAAACCCTGCTAGAATTTCAATATGCCTGATAAGTAATCGAAATTTTGCCATAATATACCCAACAATGTGGAGTGCTGTGCAGAAAACATTTGCGTCAGCCGGGATTCCAATCCAGATCTCACTCTTACTGGGAGCGGTGTGCTGAACCGTTGCACCACCGACGCTCATTTTGCACAGCGCACAACGCGTTATCTGTCAATATATTGGGCATCAATAATCAATCGAAATTTACAGTCTGATAATTGTTTGACCCATGCATGTGGTCTATTATGGGTCCTGATTAATGTCACCACCCCCCCCCCCTCCCCCACCCCTCCTCTTCTCCCCGCAGAGGAACTGGCTAAGACGAAAGACACTGTGCAACTGACGAGGCTATCAAAGCCGAAACACCTATATTGTACTATATAAGTTCCCATAACAGACCACATGCATGGCTCGAAAATAGTTATCAGGCATATTGAAACAAATTTATTCTGTTAACAGTTCGCCGCGTTTCGTCTTCTTCAAAGTCACTTGATCCGAGTCCATGCTTTACAGTAGTTATCCTCCTTGTGGTCTTCTCATCCCTTCTCGTTCATGTCGGATCTTCTTCGAAAGAGCACTCTCAACTGAGAATCTCATCCGGTGGTGTTCCCTTTTATATAGGGCGACTGTTAATGACAGTGATTGTCCAATTATGTGAATTCTACTTTATCCTAATGATCATATGTTAGAACCTGCTATATTCTCTTTGCGTGTCGTTCTACTTTCCGAGAGTAGGTTTGTAAATTAGGACCAGAACGAACAGTGAGCAGCAGAAAAGAAAAGTTATGGATCGATGCCTCAACAATATGTCCTGATGCCGCAAATCGATACGACAGAAGCAATGTAGAAACAGTGGATTAGACGAATGTAAGCATAGCGATCTCATAATTTCTATGGTGAATCGTTCAAATGCTGCATAGAACGCCATATTAGATAACTAAATAGCATATGAAAACCAAATGGTGAATGACAACTTTAGTGCGACGACGGTGACGCAATATACAGTATGCAAAGGTCTCATAGAAGAATAATGAGGTGGTGGGCGGATTTAACAATAAAACTAATGAGCCATCACATAAAATGAAACCAATCACAGTTGATAGAAACTTTTGGGAAAAAGTGACGAAACATGCCAACGTCAATTCATAACCATTTCCAAACGTCTTATACTGCCGACAGTTTAGGAAATAAAAATCAATAATCAAAGCAGTAGGATAATTATTAAAATAAAAAAATAATAATTAGGATACGTTTCCGGTACCCGCACCCCGTTTCAAACCCCTCAAGAACAGCGCCGTCAGTGCTTTTTTTGAGAGCTTCAGCATTTTTCGAAAGCTCAAATCTCGAAAATGTCAACAGTGTATTTTATTTTCAAAGTGACTTTCTTAATGTGAAGTAACAGTAACTCCAAAATTATGTTTCACACTCAAGCATTTTCGCAAGACAGAGCTTTTTCTTGAGACTTTCAGTAACCAGTCGATAGCACAAATCTTGGTGATCTCAATGGTGTACTCTGCTCTCGATAAAAACACCTTAATGCGTATTTTCTTCTGTTCAGCCGTTCCGAGGTGTTTTTATTGTCATCGCTGCTTAAAACACCAAGTCGTTCCCAACTTTATCACCTTGGAAACAGCTAAACAAAAGAAAATACTCATTTAATCAGGCCATGCCGAGGTTAATAGATAGTCGGTCTTGGGATTCATTGCAACATCCTCGCTCGGCGTGCATTTCTTGTGAGCTAGGGCTATGTGAGTGGTTGTGTACTGATCGCGATCCTTTACACGTCCATATGTTTTTCGTGTATAGTTTTAGACGGCTTAGGCTTAGGCATTAGTTGAGGTGTACTAGCGGATTTATTTGGCAATACGAAATGAAAATGAAAATCCAAAGCCCGTAGACTGGTAGAACATAGTCTTTGTACACTTAACTCTAAAAATCATCCAAATTTATGCTGTCAAATAAGTACCAAAAGCCGAAAACGGCGGTGGCTTGGTGCCAATGTTGCAAAATACCATCCACATACAGGAGAAAAGAAACGCAAAAACCAGCTTTCCTTTGACTGTGTACAGCGCAATAGATACTTCATACTAAAAATCAAGCAGTGGAGAGGCTATGCAATTATTTCCGCGTCAAATAGCATCGAGCATACTAGTCACTCGGCCACAGCCCACGACAAATGTAATAATAGTCAAATAACAAAGATAAATGAAGTTTACCGATGTGCCGAGTTAGCGTTTCTTATCCTACCAATGAAATCCGCTGCCGAACTATTGATGCCAGAAGGCTAAAGGGCTCCTAAGATCAATACAACGACCACATATGTATTATAGAAAATCTCTTATAACTCGCTAATAGTGGATTACGTATGTTAATTCAACTACGATCTGGCAATTAACCGGTAGAGGGGATCGCTGCCGCTTTGAGTGAACACAGGCCACAAAACAGTAAATCTGCCTTACCTACAATGGTAGGCAATCGCTTGTGGTAATAGATGAGAATGTCATAAGAAAATTATTCAAGGATTCTGAAAGAAAGATAGTCGACAAGCATCCCATTTCTTAAATAGAATGGAAGGCGATAACCTCACAAGCTGCAGTCGAACTAACCCAAGGGACTCACTACCCTCGCAGATGACAGTTGAGACAAAAGAAGAGTCAAATCAAAGAAATGCCGGAAATCGTTTAATGTTTGCAAAGAGAGGGCATCCAATAAATAAGTAAGAGCGTACAAGGAATAGAACAAGATTACTGTAATAGGTATATGCAAACAAAGATAAAAAAAAAACAAGGCTGTAATGCATGACGAACTGGAGCGCTTCTGATCAAATCCTTAACGCTAACGGTTCACGTTGAAAGGTGTTTCTCTACTGGGACGACGATAGGTCGAGCTGGTTATATTTTGTATAGTGGCAGGTTTGTTACGTATCATATCTTTTCAATCAAAAATCGTTATTTCTCAAAGAAAAAACTGGAACGATGCTGCGAAATGAGGATCATTTGAGCCTAGGTCTTAGCAGAGATTCATTACCGCATAGAGGTTAATGATTCCGGCGATGACTCTCCTCAAAATATTCTGGTTGTGTAATGAATCGAGAGACTAACTTTCACTAAATCTCGATACAAATGATGAAACTTTTTTACAAAACTCTTATTTTTTTACAATACTACTTTATCCTCTTCTTCATTCCTATTTTACTCTCATTTTCGTGCAAGCTTTGAAAAGAAGAGAGTACTAATTTCGTGGCTCTGTGTCATTTTAGTATTTGTCGTAGAGAAAGCCTCCACACTACCAGCAAGATTACCTAATGTGTCAACAACATTTTATAGCAGCCTGTCAGAAGCTGTTTGTTCGTTCGACGAAGTTGTCCTCTTCCAATATAGGCAGTTTATTATGACAAAAATCTAATTTGGACAATTGTAATGAACAACTCGGCTAATGAACAAAATATGGACCGGGAACGAAAAAAAAAGAAAGAATTTTACAACGAATGTCTAATTTTCCTTGAAGTTCTTCGCATCCACGCTTTCGTTATGATCTGATATCACACTAATAATTTTTGATTTATGTGAAGTAAATAAATTCAAAAAAAATCCGACATTGCTGTATTAGTAGGATATTGTGATAATATATTGACCCTGTAAATGGTTCAATAGCGCATTGCAATAGTTGATGATTTATCACAGAGACGTCTGTAAAATTGACTTCACGATGCTCAATCAAACATTGCTGAAAAACGTTAGATTTTATCCTTAACTCGCTTACAATCTAGTTACTCTAAGGAAGTTATTTACAGAAATGAACAACCTGTCCAACTCGTCCGAATATCTTTTAGAAGGCGAGGCTTGTATAAAAGTCATCCATAAACACTTAGTAAGTGTTTTAGTTTTCGTAAAAAACTGTCTATAAACATTTCTATCATCTTAGCTTCTGCGAAAGCTATTTACAGGCGCTAGGCGAATTGCTCAACTCTTGTAAAAGTCGTCTGCAAGAACTTCACAATAAGCTCTGCTCCTCGACATTGCATTACCCGTTCGAGTTTTGATCAAGTAAAGGAGCCTTATTTCATCTTAAAGAGGCGTCATGCATACAAATTAGATTTTATATGCGCTTAGAAATATTAGAAGTGCATTGAGAAACACTAATGCGCTCGAATCTCCGAAAATGTTGGACGAGAGTCTTGACAATGATGAATGAAAATGAGTTCATCAAGTAACAAAGTCTCTGATGGAATCAAAATAACTTTATATGGCATCTTTTATTTCGAAAAATAGGAGGTCACGTGTGTTAGGTCTGAAATGAATATTTTGCAACAGGATTTGTTGAAAATGCGAAATTCAATTGGTTGCCGTGGAAATTAATTAAGATAACAAGTACGGTTTCAAGTCATTTGGCTGAGCAGTGTACTATAGTGATCGCTGACTATAAGTAAAATATGTAAGAAGACAAAGTGCAAGAACTTTCATGATCTTTCACTTCACTCAAGACAAAAGGTAACAAACCAATGCATAGGTGAGTATATAATGCCCGACAAACAAATTCGCATTCAGCTTAAATCAACAACACTAAGGAAGTTGATGAAGGAAAGAGCTAGCATGTTGAGCTCGGGCATTAGGATGGTATATCTAGTTATCACATCATCATAAAATAATCTAACGTGGATCAGAATGATGTACTATTTCTTAAACTTATTCGGTATCCGATAGGAAAAGCACCTAACGTCCTAAACAACCATCCGAGGTAAGCAGGCAACCTACTGAAATAATACAACAGGCCGGGTCGCATGGAAGACATATATCGTAATATAATGGTATTTGAATTAGAGTTCACTCATCGTATTTATAATGTATTTGTACTAAAGTTAATTTTGTGATTGGCATTACTACATGGTAAAGTCCAATCATATAAAAGCACCTCATGAGAAGATAGAATCTAAATAGAACCTGTGGCATCTTCTGCTCAAGGATTTGTATTGGAATACCTGAAAAGAGCTGAAGACATGCCTTAATCAACGATGTGGATGAAAAACGAGAAGCGAGGGATTGTGATATTTTCGCCCACATACGTCAAATTAGTGTTAGAAATGCGAATGAACAAATAGGATTGCCTCCGTTGCCCGCCTTCGTACCCTGTAGCAAAATTTGATTAAAGTGATGTTGTGAGATGATAGAATAGGACAACCTTGACTCTTGTCAGATATACACAGCATAGAATGAGCTCGGCAGATTGCCTCCCGGCTTATGCATGCCAGAGAAGGAGGCGGAGCACAAGTAGACGTTTCATTTGGATATGATCCTTGTGAAAAAAGCGGCATGATTTCCTTGAAATTTTTTGCTGCATTCAGTTCTAGATCAAAATCGGAAATTTCACTAGCATTATGAATAAACTGATACGTATCATCCACTATTCAGCCCCTTACTGCATCATTTTGGGTTCAATTCGTATGAAGTGTATTTTGACATCTCCGACTTTTCCGTCGGTGACAGACACGATTACCCCTTCAGAGGTTAAATTGCTTCCTCATAGTTTGGGGAATGGATTGAATTTTCGAAGTAAATATTACAATAGTAGGCTGCACAAGGTGAAAAGCTTCAAGATTCCTGTCCGGAAGCTCAACTGAGGACAGACTAACGCCATCAATCACCCACTCTTAATAAACAGTATAGTTAAAGGATGACAAATGTCCGCTCTAGTCTGCGAAATTGACAACTTTGTGTGGTGATAGTCTTAGGAAGCTCTTGCTTGACTACATTGAGAGTGCAGGTACAGAAAATCTAGCGAAAGTAGCAATAACCAGTCAGGCCGGGATTTTTCTACGAGGTGGGATGGAAACTAACTATTAGGAAAAAAAAGAATGAGGACATATTCCGAGCTCAAACTGCTGTGTGTAGAAAATATGCGGAAAACCACCATAAGGCTGTAGGTGCCCACCTGAATTAGTGAAAAAGTGCGCTAAACCAACAAAATTACCCGTTATGACGGCTGATGCAACTACCATCTACCAACTAATTATCTTGAAACCCTGGTCTTAAACTACGATAGATGATGTAAAGAAGAGGCATGAGACGCTGGTAAGTTCCTCTAGGATACGCCAAGCATTTAAATCATTTTTTGATAGAGCAAAGTTCAGTGAAGGCATATTTGGTCTACATGGTAATTTATGAGGCTTGATGATCATAAAATCACTGCTTTTATCGTTCCAGATATCCCTGGTACCATTTTATTGATCACGAAAGGATGAAGGTCTTTGCTGACCAAGGAAACTGAATCAACTTAACCACCTCTCTTATATTGAATTATAGATCTATATAATGCTCTATAGGCACCCCAATTGCCACTAAAGGTAAAAGCTTCAAGCACTTGGTTCACAATAACCCACAATCCATTATTGCTTTTTGAATTGCCTCAAAACAGGAAACGGCTGCTGCTGATTTACCTGACGATAAGTTGTAGGTTATAAGAGGTTCAGCAAATTATTAGAATTGTTGGAAAACTTATTCTTTGGTTATGCAACATGAGCAGAGCTCTAAGTGAATAAGAGGAAAGAATTTTTGAATAAAAACATTTCCGGATTCAAAGTGACAGCTCTATTCGGCGCTGACCACCTCGCCAAATAGGCTATCGTCCCATAGCAAAAGAAAAACTGCCAATTAAAACGTGACCGAAATTTTGGTAAACGATTGTCATGAATTCTCACCGCAATGGAATGTTACAGGAACTTTTCATCGAGAAATGAAGTATTGCGAACGTAAAAATTGCGTGGTTGCAAAACCTTCAGTTCAGTACCAAAGATATATCCTTTCCTGAGCGTAAAACTTAAGTCCTACAACTTGTTTTGAATAACTGTTTAATAAAACAAGGTATTCACATTTAGCAAAAGCAAGTCAACTTCAACAATGTGCAATGGCATAGAATTCTGAAGTTCTAAATGTGACGAAGTTGCCTGAAGCTTTCTCAAAAGCGGTCTGGTTTCAAAGATTCATCAGTTAACGGTTGTCAAAAAAGGCAGTTAGTTGGTGAAGGATCTAATGAATGTGCGACATCTACGCCGTTATTTGGGTGACATTTAATAGAACGATGTGGCCGACTGAACAATTATTTGACACGTTCTTGAAAACACGTCACAATTTTTATTGCGTTTCATTGATTTACGATACAATATTTTTGTAATTTGATGACTTGCGCTAATTCGAAGTGTTAAAGTAGATCCGTTGCATAAGTATACCATCAAAAAGTGGACCCTGAAATTTTTTACTAGAAATTTACCACTGCCCTATGTTCGGAAATCTCACTAGAATCCAACTACTTGAATGAATTGCCGATATTTTTGAAAGGTAATCGCCATGACCATCTCTAAACAGTCGTTATCAACTTTCGACGCTCATATTCCAATTTCGCTATCATGAAGTCTCTTATCGTCAGCCCGAAATTTTCTAAATCACAAGGAAACTGGACGCTCGAAGTCCTCTAATCGACAGTATTGAACTGTGAGTTGTTAATGTTGCAGTATGCCTAAATAAGATCAGTGCTGAGTCTTTCAGCAGCTTTATAGGTAAATCTTCTAAGTTTTCATCGCTTATGATCTTTAGATCGTCGTCACCAACTGATGATGAGCTACGATAACCCTATCCTTTTCATACCTCCGCTACTATTTTCGAACCACCTGCATACTGGACGTTCGGAAGCTTTTCAGTGTTCCCAAGTTGGCACGTAGAAAGCTTCACATTGAGAAGCCTCTTCCTGTTTCATATCCTCTTACAAGATTTATAGATGTATCAATAATTGGGATAAGTCAAGCAGTGAAGTGGTTAGGTAAAAATCAATTATAAGATGGTCTGGAGAAACATCGGAGACAAGTAATACTTTTTGCATGATCTACTTATAAGCTTTTTGAAAAGGTGATCATTTTCTCTAAGCCATTCTAGTAGATAATAGCATGGTACTTCCTTGCCACTTCTTAACATTTTCGTATTTTGGAGCAAAGTTTCGCAGTCCTTCTCCTTAATATCGCTGCTGTCATTGTTACTGCTATTATTACTGTTGTTGCTTTTACAGTAGCCGTTGTTATTGTTGTAATTTTGATACGATGTTCGACTAACTGAAGCTATAAGTTGTTTCGTAAACATCGCATCACTATGGTGTCGGTGACGACGACGACGACAGCTCTCATATTGTCGTCGTCGCGCCGACTCTAGGAAGCGTTGTTTCGTAATAATTCCCGGATCATTTCCGCTATGCGCTTCCAGTTTCAGCGCTCGTTGAAGAATGTTTTTCGGTTACTTTCAAATTAAAGTATATTAGATAGCTTAAATCTGAGAAAAAATGAAAATGTAGCTCGTTCCTGAAAACGGTAGACGAAATGACGCTGACCATTTTAAAAGACCAAGGATATTTTGCTAAGATGGACTCTATCACATCCTGCCCGTAAGTAGCAACTTACTTACTGCTTAATAGATTCGAATCACCGTTCGTTACTTCCTAGGCATATTGAAAAGCTATTAATAATGAGGTTTTAATCAGATAATTACTTTTTCATGTTGAACAGAAAAAAGTTGTGCAAGAATCTAATGCAATTTTGTGTTTGAATTCTCGAAATTATATTAAAAACAACAATCAATTACTTTTCCTATTTTTAATTTTTCTAGGCATTAACTTAACGTATTCGCTTTCTTTTCGTCTCTTGCTTATAAGAATCACATTTGTTTAGGGCTACTGAAAGTAGCTAACTAATTAAGTATTTCATAATTCTCAATATTCATTTTTAATTGAAATTTCGCAAAAAACGAATATGGGGAAAGACGTTTAGCATTGTATTCCGATTGAAATTCTATATTGATAGACAGTTACTATCAGCTTCTCAGTTGTCGGATGAACAGATCAACTGATCTGACCAGTAGTTATTGTGATGGGAGACATAGCCTGTATGATTCGTCTTTGAACCTCTTCCATGATCATTGACTTGGTGGATAGATTTGCTCTTTTGAGTAACCCAAAAGAAGCAGTAACGAGGTACTGAGCAAAAGGCTTTTGGCTGGGCACACATGCGGACTATAGCAATTTTTGGCTTTTTCTGAGTCGGGGAGAACAAATGAAAAACCGATCTCATTCGCTGTAGAGGAACTTTTCATAGGAATGCTAGCGACCAATCGAAAGCTAAGATATAAGGCTATCGCCCCGCCTCCCCCCCCCCCCCCCGCGCCCCTTCCCGCTCCTTCAAAAAACCTTTTCATAACGTTGTAGCATCTAGATCAAAAGTTATGTTTCACACTCGCCTTTTGCTTTCATGCTTATCACGTGTATTATTCGCTGGAAGCCGAAAAGCATATCAATGTGTAGAGAAATTTTCGTAGTATCTCAAACAATCGTTTTATCCGGATTTTCTTTTAAAATTGAAGAAGAATTTCTAATTGAATAACTAAATATCAATGGTTCCGCCTCGCCCCGTCCCTGCCGCGCCCCTTGCCAAGGCCTTCGCCTTGTCGAATGGCTTGTAAACAACGCTACTAAAAATGTAAAACCTGATCTTATCATCGCTCCTGACCCGCATTTTCAGAGAATAAACACATCGCTAGAGCCAGAAAATATTATTCTACCAGACGATTATCAATAGTCTCAAGAAAGAACTCTGTTCGGCGAGGTTCAAGGAACAAATCAAATACCAAGGAGATCAGAAGATCAAAAGAGCTTTTTGATGAGCAAACACATTTTTGAGCTCTCTAAAGCCTGTACTATAGTTTGGATACTAGCACTGTAAGGAAAGAGTTTTGTCCAACAAATATAAGCGAGATAAATAAGACAGTCGGAAAAAACACGTGGCCTCCTGAAACATGATTATTTTTGAATGTTGCAATGTTATAAAGAGGTGTTTTGAAAAGCGGACAACGTGAGGGCTGTAGCCATAACTCTCCAGCTTTTCAAGCGCTTACTAAAACTACTATAAAAAGTTCTTCGCCAGCGAATGAGGTCGGTTTTTACAAGGTTTTTACAAGGAAAAAGCGGCATGAACTACTTATTTTCTGCGGTTAGATGCTGTTTAGTAACTTTCTATCAAATCAGTTCGATCGCATATTTCGTTGCTGCTATGCTAGAAAATTATCTTGCAAACATACGCGGACATAAAATTCAGTCCTGCAAGAAAATCGTTCGTGCTCGAATTGTTATAAAGAGATAGTAGATCCTACGTGGTTATTGGTTCGCTCCCGTGCCCGAGACCCACCAAGCCTACTTTTCGGAATGGGTGGGTTGATCCCACACTTACCTGTAAAAATAACAGCTTAGAGTCGAATATACGGCGCATCTCGCATCTCAACTGTCAACACCGAGAGCTTCGCTCTTTATTTTTTCATGTGGCTACTTATCACAACGTTATTATTTCATGCAAATAAGGCTTACATAAAGTGCAAAATTGTAAATAGAAGAACAGAAACGGACGATATAAAAAAGTGAGAGAAATAAAGAAGAGGAAATTTCTAGCAAGAGAAAAAAACATTTTCTTGCTGCAAGAGCATCACATACGGAAGAGATGAGCGAAAGAATCGATGGTCTCTGATGTGTTTCTGGCCGTTTACGCTCACAAAAAGTTCCTTGTGTATGGTAGAACAACACAGCAGGGAATGAAAATGATAAGAAAGCGCCAACCTAAAGAAGGTATTAGCATCAACCAGTCGCTTTGAATGCTCCTTGTATTCAACTTTATTCATAACATAAGAGACGCGATCGAATCTATACGCTGATGGCTTGTCACGACCTCAAATCGGTGTTGTCCTACAAGAAACGTTTGGCACCATCTGTAGGTGTTCTTGGAAGTATGAGAAAATTGATTAGCCCAGGCCATGAGATCTCACCAGAGTTCATGTGTGTGTATTCTGGGTCATCTCCATCTACAGCGTCGACCGTTTCACGACCAATCAGTTACAGCATGACTAACCTTTCACTAGAGCGCGATTTCTATGTGCACCAAGATCAGTACTTGTTCAGTGTTTAGTAATCAGCAAAGATGTGCCGAACTAGTTTAATGAGACCATCGATCTACCGTTCGATTAGGCTTTTTGTTTAATTAGAAAAAAGAAATTTCGGACCAAAAGAAGGCATATTTTAAAGGACGAAATTTCATGCCAATTAAACGGTGCATGGATCGCAATCTGTATATATACAGAGCGAAATGAAGAATAGGAATTGAATTTTAAACATATATAATATATATATGGAGCCGTGAAAGGATTAAACGAGTTCCAGTGGGGATTACGGTACGTGAAGTTTGATTTTTTTTCTAGAAAACGAAACATAAATCTTACTGAAAGTCGTACCCTGAAACTGAGAGAAGATCACTATTCATAATAATTTTCGTTAAATAGTTCCCACTGACGCTCCGATAAGAAACATACTGAGAAAATGCATGGTAGCCCCATCCCATTTTCACGAATGTTTAATCGATGTCGGAACTATTAGACAACTGGACCGCTGGGCTCCGGAGAAATAAGTAAATTAGGCTCTGATATTTTTGAAACAACCTCAAAAAGAAGCTCTGTATGAACAAAAACCATTTTGCCTGCGCGTACAAAAAAGCAGTTAATTAGACCTCAATCCCAAAAAACGGGGGAAAACGCTTCGTGATTACGAAAAACTACATTTCCTTCCAAAAAAAGCTTATCAGCTCCAGCCCCAAAAGGCTAAAAAATTTCAGAAAAGTTCAGAGAAACTATGCGGTCACAATGAATTCCTTTTACTTTTCAGTACATCTATGTAGCATAGTAAATTGAGGTGCCTTGAGAAAGACACGTGACCGTTTTGCTTGACAGTGTATCCAGAACTAACCAAGCCATTTACCTGTTCGTGATCACCCAATTTTTTACAATCTACCTGCAAGGATATAAGGGCATAGGTAGCTACAGTAAATCACTGTACTATCTAGATATGCACGTTATCGCCTTTATAATGCTTCCAATGGAGTTCAATGCATGACCTATCTCTAAAGGAATAGTCCACACAAAGAGATGTATTTTTCTCATCTTCTGTTAGAGTTTATTTGACGCTCACTTTGGAATCATTACATATCATACAGTATGATGCAAACTGCCTTGAATGGACACTGAAGTAAGAAAAGAACAGGAACAAAGAATTGGCTGTAACAAATGTGAAAGAACTCTCCGGAGTATTCATTATTGAAAATATGGCAGGTATTTATAGTGAAATATTCCTTAACAGTTTTTTGAAATAATTTTTGCCACTACCGTAATTACATATGTGGCACGGTAATTGTGATTGAAGTTGATCGCAGTTTATGCATGTGCATTTTATTTGATATATGGGGATTAACATTCTATTTGATAGGTTACAAAAAATGAAAAACTAGTTAAATAAAGAATATTTGAGAATTTATGTACAACGAATAAAATCGTCGTTAACAGATGTTTTCGCTGATTGAATTGCAATTGAAAAAACCCACCTCGGACTACGGTAACAATCGTACGCATGGCATTTTTAAAAGAATTTCAAAGAACCAAAAATATGAACAGAGAAAAAATGTCGAATCAACATCACTGCACATGTATAAAGCGTCTGTGCAAAAAACCTTCAAGGAAGTTCGGATAAATTCCAGAAACCCGAAAACCGCGAGTACTGTATTTATCACAATGACACTCGACTTCACACCGTATCTCGCTGGTTTTTCTCAGATACAGCCCTTACCCACGTGAGACTTTGTGCCATTAGCCTTTAATGAATGCTTGGGAGACTCAAAAAACGAAGCGGTAAGTGTTTGGAAGAAGTCCTTAGTCGTGTAAATCAAGATTTGTTTATGACATTTCCCTACCGAGCTTATGCAAGTGTTGGACTGAGTAGGTTGCGAGTCAATTTGATCTGATTCACTAAGTTTTACTGTTAGCAAACTCGTGAATGGGTTTACCAGAAAACACAGAGTTAAATGATCAATGCCAAGATTCACGCATGGTCGATAGTGGAACGATGAATGTTTTTCCCAAAATCTATCACATCACAGTTGGTCGTTGTCTTCATACGTTAACTTCGTTATAGGGATACTAATAGCGACGCAAAAAACGCCTTTTTCCCCCCACTCATTTGACATATAGTTGAGTAAATCTTTAACAAAATTAAAACTTTAAAAAAAATCAATTTCCTCCAAATCACTCAAGGCAAAAACCTCACATCTCATAAAGCAAGCGTTTTATTACTTACATTTCCAAGTTCTCTAGAACTTTCAGTATGTGAAGATCTGTGTTTTCTAAGGTTTTTGCTTGAATATAGGATTTCTTCTGAAACAGAGCGAATAACACGCGTAAAATTTTTTTCGGCTTGGAGAGTGGCTGAAACACTCATTCTCTTTGAAGAGTAACATCGACAGAATGGTGCATATGGCTCAGTGGTTAGAGGTGCTGTGCGTCGCTTACGATGTCCATGGCTTACTTTCGCGTTCATGGCTCACCAAATCATTCAGTCCTCCGTGGTCGGTAAAGTGGCACCAGAGTTCTTTGGAACGAGAAATAGCACTGAGTTATCACATCAGTAGGCGACAGTAAGTCATTGTAGAGACCAGATATGCATGCAGTCACCACAAAAAAAACCTAAAAACTGAGGACGAATGCATGGCTCATCCTTGAGGGATTGATCAATGACGAGACTTTAATCTTTCTTAATGTTGAGAAATAGATGGGCAGAATGAGAGGAACTTAAATAGAAGGAAAATGAGAACGAGAAAGGAAGAAAGAAATGAGAAAAACCAGAAATGAATTAGTGATTACAGTGGACAACTACATGGGTGCATGTGTGGTCATTCAAGCTCACTGCTGTTTCCTTAACTAAGGAAAATCACCTCGATGCCCTCATTGTCCTGTTAACATCTTGGATATACGGAAAATTTGTCGTAGTACACACTTTCTTTCCACTTTTCGACTGTTTGACATGGGGATTCTTGTGGCTCGCTCATAAAATAAGTATTCAACTGATCTATGTCCTGAATTTTTTGCTAGCATAAATTATTATAGAAAAGTGGGAAGCGCTAAGATGCCTCGTTGTAATACTCGCATAAACCTTGGCTTAAGAACGTTCGCTAAGAGAAGTCTCCCATATCTTCGATGTCAGCAAATTAGAACCAGATTGGCATGCTATATGATCTAAGTACCATTCCAGAATTTTGGGAAGGAAAGCTCGATTATGATTATTGACGATCATGAAGAAAGTAAATTCTTCAAATGGCAGCCGAATACAGGCGCAAATTTGAAATTCCGCACTGATGCGAAAGAAGACAAGGAACGAAGTGTGAGGAATACTTGAATTCGTACTATAATTCACTTGAGGTCATATGAATATGAATTTTATTCGCCCTTTCATTACAATTTACTCTGCGGACCTCGCAGTTCTTGCATTCGATTCGTCTCCTCGCATTCATCCTCTACAAAGGTCCTTGTATATTCTGCATGATGTTTTGGTCTGCATCAGGATTTCTTCTGCCTATGAATGCCGAAAAATGCTGATTAAGACGACTCTCCTTGCCATGCTGTAAGCGGCCAAGCATAGGGGTTCCCTAAGGTGTCCGTTGATTGTTGAAAGGTAGTGTTGAAAGAGGAGATTGGAGTAGCTTCTAGGTTACGACCTTTCTTCTTAGATACCGTACCACTAATTATGCTTCTCTGTCCCTAGTCAAGAATAGAAATCTAAATACTGTGAAAAATACAAAGAGCACTAGAATAAGTGGGCATCAAGGATTGCCAGAGAACCCAAATAAACTGAGTTTAAATTACAAGATTCGCCCACAATTCAGTAAAACTGGGACACTTAGGAGTTCACGAATCTTCTCGACTTTTGCAAACACTCAAGCAGTTATAAAACTGACACATTTCTTTATATTTGATTGCTCTATAAGACCTCGCTCAAAACGATATAATCTGATACTATATTTTGAGCCTTTCATGAGCCCTTTATGAGACTATAGCACTTCAAAAGGCTAGACATGTGTTTTGGTCTTTAAGCCTAATCAATTGTGCGATGCTTTTCGCTTGGGCCCTTGTAAAGGATATGCCCTTACATACGAAGGAACGACGACAAACATATTACACTGCACGTGTGTCAAGCGACAACATCCCGGCACTGCAATGACTAACAGCCAATTACTCATGACTGGTATATTTAAGCAGATCTTAAAAACAGTCGAATATAAGGTTATTATAAAATTCACCAGCAACAAGCAATCGACTGTCAATCATGGCAATAGCGGTTGATCTTGTCACTGGACACACGTGCAGTGTAATATGTTTGCCGTTGATTCCTTTATATGTAGAGAGTGTAACTCTTTGCAAGAGATCGGTTCAAACGAAGAGCACCGTATTACCAATGAGGCTGAGAGGTCGAAACACGTGTTTAGCACTTTTTGAGTGCCATGACAGGCCTTATGAAAGGCTCAAAATATGTTATCATATTATATTGATAAATTTATGTGAACCCTGCAGAAAAGTATAATGCCTCACGATTAGTGGCTCAGGAAAACAAAAATTGGCATTTTTAGAATTGCTGGACATTATCCACAACTTCGACTAAAAGAGCCGTCCAAAAACTTTTGTGATAATTTTCTTCTTCTATGCCCCCTTATTTGAGAGGTGACAATCACCATATTCATTAATCCGTTTGGAACGGCGTGTATCTATCCTGGTACAAGACCGCCTTTAGACCTTTCTTTATCGAGTAAAGCACTTTTTCTAAACTGTAAGTAGCCAAAAACTTGAGTCTCAGCTTTTCAATACAGCGCTTGGTTAGCAAAAAGGCCTTCTTAGTGCGTCGAAGTAGCGAAAATAAAACCATGTTTCCCTCACGATGTGTTTGTTCGCTCGACTTGGGTCAGTGGATGGGTCTTTGCTAGGCTTTTAGCAGTGGTTCGATAGCTAATATCTCAACGGCTTCGAAGCAAGTTTGATTTTCAAGGTTTCAAGGATGACTTACTTTTAATTTCGGCTCACTAATCAATCACACATTCTTTGTTGATTGAGTTTGTCGCACAAAGTTGTTAAAAACAAATTTATTCTACAAACGTTGCTATGCGTGTTTGTCTTCTTCAAAACCGATGATCCAAATCGATTACCCACAGTCGTTTGTCCTCGATGTTGTTTGCGGCTTTGTTGTCGGTAGGGTCGACCTTCTTCGGTGGCATCGCCAAATAAAGTTCCTCATTTGAGCGGTGTCCACCGAATAATATTCGACTCGATCGACAAAGAAGACGATGACTACGAAGAGGATGAACAACAATGGAATAGACTCGAATCATTGGCTCAGAAGAAGGCGAAACCGTCAAGCGTTTGCCAGAAGCAGTTGTTTTAACTACTTCGCGTTGAAGGTTCAATGGATAAAAGTATATAATTTCTGACTTTTTTGAAAATATCTTCGTAGAGCGCTGCAAGTGCGAACTGAAGTTTATGGGTAACACCCGCAGTAGCCTCTCGGTTGGACTATATAGCGGGTTTCGATAACTTGATAAAGACATTACGAAGCGGAAGTAAAATTAGTACCTCAATACAATAAACTAATGAATTTTTAAAACAGAGGAAAAAGCTCTCACTAGATTAGGAAAATCACGCTTCTTTGAGATGGTTTGAATTCACTGCGCGGGCGTGATTTCTGTTGTTTACTAGAAAATTTTTTTTCCGTCTCGAGAAAGTTTTAGGATTTTCTTTCACTATCTGATATATCATATATCATATATTTACACATATATATATATATATATATATATATCGACACATTCATGTGCTTTTCGTGTGAATATTTTCGAATGCTAAATGAAAAATTTTACGCTGTCAAGTTTTATATAATCTAAATCCAGTTTCAGAATCAACGATTTCAAAGATATCGAATAAATATTGAAACTCTGATGAGAATTTATCCAAAAAACCTAGCCGAGCAAAAAGAGCGTCCCGTGGGTGGGATGTAGTTTTATTTTAGCCGTTGCAGCGCACTAAAACGACGACATTAGGTTTCAAATGCAGCATTGAAATCACTGAGATTTGAATCGCCAAATGATTATTAGATGTTCAAGAAAAAAATCGAAAACTCCCACTTCGATTGGGTTGAAGTCCATATGTACATAAATTAGATGTGACCTTTCTGGTTAAAAAACTATTCATTCCAACGCATTCTTCTTCAAATCAAGGAAATTCCATAATCGATCCTACTGTGTCTTTGTTCCTTCTCCATTTACGTTGATCTCATCTTCAGTTCTTGATTTCCTTAGAAGTTGTGGTTGTATGGAGATGGTCTACCTAGTGTACGGCAAGGTCTACTTGGCATTTCTCCATTTCAATCATGACCTTTGAAGAAGTCTCTCTTTCCTTGTATTCTCCAATCGCAATTCGTCTGCATCGATAGCACTTTTATTATATTATAGAGTCATCAGCACCCCGCTCTGATCTTTGCAGTTCCAATGTGCCTACTGTAAAGACTAAGCAGCCGTTGAACCTCCGAGCTATGAACTTCTATAAGATTTCATGTGACTACTGAGCTAATCCAATTCCCGTCTTCAAGGGGTTCTTTCCTCACGTCACCACTACAGTCTTTTTGAGGTGATGAATAGTTGAATAACATGCTCGTCATCAACGAAACCAAATTCGCTCTCCACTGTATCACAAGTTACCCATTAACTAACTAGATCTTCTCTGCATTGTTCAAAAATCTCTTCGTTCCTTTTTTCTTCGGTAAAAGTTGATGATGCATCCAGATGGGGGTGGACTGGATGAGATGCAACATATGTTAGTTGCGAAATGAGCAGTGCGGTTTTGTGGATCAGTGACGATCATCGCATTTGAAATAGAGCACCATTAGAGACAAATACGCGATGAAGATATGAATGGAAAAACGTCTGAGGGTTTGTCTATCCGTGAGAAAGGGCGGGCCACCTAGCAAGGCAAGTAAGTGATGCTGAGCAGTCTTTGCTGGAAGAATATGTAGTTGGAGACCTGAAATGCTCTTCTTTACGAGTAGTAGGAGCCTTCAGCATGGCTTCCACTCCTCTTTCATTGATTTGTCATCTATTACAACGGATAGCTGCCTCTGAAACGGCTAGTCTATTGAGAATATCATTCTATAGCCTGATAAGAGCAGTAGGGAATTGATTAAGCTATCAGTTACAAAAAGAGCGAAATTTTTTTCTTGTTATAAGCTGCTGTTACTACCTCTGGTACTGCGAGTGTCACACCATGATCGGACACGAACAGTGCTGTGAGATAAATTATCAGTCATAGAACTAATGAACAGCTGAGTATTTCTACAAGGACTTCCAGTACAAAGCAAAAAGTGGATATATTAATTATGCTCTTATGCACCAGCACTACTTTGTTAGGTTCCTTTTCTTTTTAATTTTTTGTGCATCAAGAATGAAATACGTAATAGGGAAGAAAGCGGAAATGATACTGAAGACATGGCAACGACAAATGAATGCATGTGGATACATTATAGATCTACGGCAACATCTATTAGTTCTATAAAATGTTGAATACTGACGAAAGCACCACTAAATAGCACGATATTCGAGGAAGCGAGATCCAATTAAAGTAAACTGCATCGTTAATTCACGTCTCCAAAGCCATCTTCCTGAGGATACGTTGTTGCCGTAAACAAGTAGAACGTTAAATCTATGCAACGTTTGGGAGCGCAGATAAGCAACACTCATGAATAGTGTTAAATTAGCTCGTGCTATTAGTGAAAGATAGAGACAAAGTAATCTGCACTGACACATTCCATGCCCAAAAATTCAACTTTCTTCTTACTGGCTAATTTTGTTTTAACGGTAAGGTACGTTGTAAACAACAAGTGGGCTCTTAGGTAGTTGAAGTCGTGGAATTATCTGCTATCGCTTTTGAAGATATACCAACCTTGCGAAAGCTGCTATTAAAGACTAGCTTATTGAGCATAAACACAAGAATGCTGCGAAACAGCAAAACTTGGACCCCGACATTTTGGATCATGGATCTGAACCGCTTCTATGTTAAAAAATGGTTAGAAAAGCAGAGCGAGGGACTCGGTGACATCGTACGAGCGAACGCTCGGCTTTGGAGCTAAAGCTCACTTTTATGACATAAAACACCAGAGTATAAGTAAAATAGTATTCTTGTGGTCATCTGTGTTCTTGTTATCGCCCGGGTTGCGTCATACGTTCGATTTCATCCATAACAACGAAGAGCTTTACCGAAGGCACATTTGATCTGCTCAGTGACTTTCAGAAGAGTGCAAGTACTTTTCAACTCAACTTCAAGATGAACATGCTGGATTCTCTTTTATTGTAAGTGAGCATTGCAGTGTTATTGGTAGTGATAGGACCGACATCCATAGAAGAAAGCGTTATACTTTATGAGGGGAAAAGGAACATGTAGAAACAAGAAGCAGCGAAGCAAAGATAAAAGTCGAAGTTTTCTTTTCAAGTACTTTTGCAAGCAAATGTTCGTAATTGTTAAATTTAATCTTTTCTACTCTATCTTGTCAATGAGAGATCGGTAATAATTGCAGTACTAGCATTTACAACAAAAAATGAATCATTAATACCAATATAACAGCATGCTGGAATAAATTGGCAGTATCATAAGATTTAATAGACATTTTTTGCCTATATAACCACAGGTGTTGAGATGCGAGCAAAACTCGTAAGTTGAGATGGTTTCGAACTCGCGACTATCTGTTCTGGCGTTTCACTACGATTCCAGATGCACCATCGAGGGCTTCGATCTCCCTCTTTTCATTCCCAGCAATCATCAGTCAACGAGATTGATTTAAGGAGCACAATGGGACATAATCCAGCAAGGCTTGTGCTCAAAACTTTTGGATAAAGGATGTCCATTGGAACTCCAATGGAAGCAAAATAGATACTGAACGATAGTGGTGAAGAGGATGCAGAATTTTGAGCAAAAGCATTTACCAATCACTACCGATTATTATCGATCACAACAGCACAATTAACCATTGGATGAGTGTATCCAGAGTCAATATGCCAGATAATCATTTTGAGCCGCGCATGTCATGTGGTCTGTTATAAGGGCTGAATTATAGAGCCCGACACACGTGTTTCAACCTTGTCGATCTCGTCAGTCAAACTTTACCCTTCTCGTCTTTTGCCAATCCTCTCGGAGCGTGTTCGGTAATAACTTCACGGGACATAGAATGTAAAATGTTTGTCGTCGCCTACTCTTAGTATTGAGGAATGAGTGCTTCGAGAGGATTGGCAAAAGACGAAGGGTACCGTTCGACTGATGAGACCACCAAGGTTGAAACACGGGTATCGGGCTCTATAAGTCAGCCCTATTAACAGACCACATGACATGCGTGGCTCAAAAATGATTATGTGGCATTTTAATTTTTGAGTTGTAGTCTCAAGAAAACACTGGAAAAGAATGGTATCTAGAGTTTGTGTTCGACATTCAAACAGCGTAGTAGTTAATGATGCAGTTTGACAGAAAATGAGGATAAGATAGATAATGGTTCGGCCCTCCTCAGCAACACTCTCTTGCAATCAATTAAAGCTTTAATGAACGCTTTAACTCGACTGGTGCAAAGAGTCGACTCGACCAGCATTCTACGACATTTGTAAGGAAGACGATGCTCACAAGTAGCGACCGAAGCAGTACGTGGAATGCTCGAACACCTGTGCTGGGATTAGCGCAGCGAAATTGTGATAATAGGTTGCGTAAAAAAAAATATATCTAAACTTACTGACTACATCAGCATGATTTCGAAAACCACCAACGAAGCAAAAATGCTATTAAACGAGTTAAAAGAAGCGTGTAAAACACTGAACTATGCATAAGTTGAAAGAAGACCCAGTTCAGAATTACGATGAGCGGGTGGACAATTTCAAATGGATGGTTCTCTGACAACAGAGATTGCCTCGCATGCGTACCTTGGACGTCTCATAAACATGGAGTACAACACATGATGATTCAAATCAAGCAAGGACAGCAGAATAGGACGTATTTGGATCTTTCAAAGAAAGCCATTGTCCAACTAAGGGACCCGAAAAACGCGCTCACCTCCGATTCCATCCGTGCCAGAACTCTCCTATGCAATAGAGACGTGGATTGACACTTTAACCACGTCAAGAATACTGCACTGCTTATAGGGCGTTTGAATCAAGTTTTCTGGAATATGACAGACGCATGGAACAATCAGGCGGAAGGCGAAGCTGGGACCTTTGAAACCTATCCCATCACCGAGACAGAAGAATCCAGATCGATGACCAACATGGAGGGGATGGTCATATAAGAAAAAAAACAGAAGACAGATGGATGAACAAAAAACCGGAGAGTGAACTTTACGAGGATGTTCTGTGCAATCACCTACACATTGGGTAGAAATGTTCGCAACAGAAATCAATCAGCTGTAATCCCACTTGTCGGTATTTTCCAGATCACGATATGAACTCATACAGGCCGCCATGCTCAGGTCAGGGCACCATTTTGGGCCAACTATCGTGAGGTCAATAAACGGATGAGAAATTCGGGTTTCGCATAAATCTTGATATCAGGTCGTCCAAGCGGCCGAGTAAGTAAATAATTGCTGCTAATGCGAATTGCCCACTAGTTTGATGAGGTTAACCCTCTCAGAAAAGCTACAAATTATTATAGTGAGATTGAGAGATTATACTATATCTCCTGTCCATACTGGAGTTACGGTACACACCAAATGATACTCAGTACGGTCATGTCACGTATTGCGGTAGATCTTGAGCGCTGCAGCCTTCATCGACAGCCCTCGTTGGTGTGATGGGTCCGATCACAAGACTCCAATCATGGAATTTACTGTTATTAATAAGGTATTAATAGGAATGCAAATCGATGATGAAGTCCCAAAATATACTTACTAACTTAGATCAGATACTTAGATGCGCCGTCTTCACTAACTGTGCGGACCCCAGCACATAATCCACAAAAAAGATCAGATTGAATGTTTATTGCGATGTTTTAAAAACAGTCGATGCCATGGATCTATTCAAAATTGTATAATGCTGGTCTTGCTTGTGATATTCCTCGGCTTCCTGAAGGGACCTTGCAAGGGCGTTTTCAGGTCCTCAGATGTCGTTTCTAAGGAATGGATTTCGACAATGGAACTTTAGCAAGGCTTCCTACTTCCTGCTAAACACCAAATTGTACATAAACTGATTTCTTTCTGTCTATTCATGATTATTCTGAAAACGTTATCTGAACAAAAAAACCTCATTTTGGTGTGTGTGGCATTCCGAAAACGACCTGGTGGTGGAAAAAGAAAATAGGAGGCGAATTTCAGAGTGAACACGCCGAAAAAGTATGCGAATGGATAGAAGATGACTTTCTTCATGATGACAAGAGCGCTCATTGCTCTTTAGAGGTACTGAGAACAAATGCAAAGCTTTCAACCAGAATGCTGTATGACCGGCAGCCATACATGAGCTAACTTCTAAATAGATAGGGATTGTATCAAATTAGTCAATTTAGTAATTTACTATTATCGAATAAATCTATCCGAGTACAAATCAACACTGAGCAGTCGTAACAACAATAGTCTAGTGAACGCAACACCGATCTTTCATCTATTTCACAATAAACAAAACCAAATCTTGGAGAAGTTTTTTGGAATAAAGTGTTCTAAAATCTACGAAAATAAAAGAAAAATCTGAAGTGCATATGCTGTTAGGAAACAAAAAACATTGGGAAGAAAACATAAAGTTGATGCAAAAGTAATGGCTGTTTAAGCACTGTTAAAATTTGCCGTTTGATGTTGGAATAAATTCACAGACAAATGTGGTTATGTTATATACCATTTTAATGTGCACTGTTCGTTCTAAGTTATGTTACTATCGACGCTTTACTCGCTGGTATTACTTATTTGAGACTATGGAAAGGATGCTGGTTGGTGCAAACGTTATGGTGGTTCCGGGCCAGGAGTTTAAATGGGTCGTGAAGCAGCAGGGCAAGAAGTTTCATAAAGGAGACGCATTTCAACAATGCACAAACATCAACTACTATTTACCGACCTCATTAGATTCATGTGGAAAACATTCATGAAACCTGGCACTCTTAAGGCTAGGCGAAATCCGGAAAATTCAAAGTCGACCAATCTACTGTCGTTGACCATTTTATGCGGATTAAGAACGCGAAAAGGCTGGCATAAAAGTAATAGCAGTCTATCACAGCTAGCTAACAGTCACACATCGCACAATGAATGTCCAAAAAGTTTAACGAATCGTTTCGAAATTTCGCTTCATCCATCACATTCGCGGGCCTCGCAGCCATCGACTACCATTTCTTCATGCCTCTCGATGACTTCTTGCAAAGGGTACTAATCCACAATCAAAAAGATGCGGAAAAGCTTTCTAAGAGTTCGTCACATTTCTAAACACCGATTCTCATGCGTTAGGAATAAACGAACTCACTTTACGCTCACATCAAGGTGTTGTCTGTGGTGGTTCTAATTTTATTCAGCAAAGATGTTTCTAAGCCTAGGTGTCACGATGTGAAAATCACGGAACCAAAACCGCCAATACTTTTGCACCACAAAAATAATGATAGAAATCTTATGAGATTCTCACAGATTTATTACTCAAGAATTCAAGGAGGATTGAAAAATCTATTAAATACTTGTTTCGGAGAACTGCAAGAAAAATTCACATCACTTGTTACTCTCGATAATTCATATGTCACAGGTCCTATTAAGACGAGAGATAGTATAGTGTAGTATAGAATTATGAAGGAGAAAAATATAGATTATAAAAATAGAAAGAAAATTGTTGTAAACATAGGATGAGATATTCTTGGATGAGATTAGCTGATCGCTGTCGCTCGTACTTATCAGAACTCGTCTACAGTTTACTTAGAAGTCAAAAAATAACTCAACAATTTATTTATTGTATATTTTCATGTAACCCATTAATGGGCTTGAAAATAAATAGGAACACAAGGCAAAAAACACCATAATCAAAATCGCACCTACATATGCAAAGTGTAAGGCAGAGGTTTGAATACGTCGAATAAAAAATGAGATAGCACAAAATTCAAGAAAAGACAGTGGGAGGTGGAAGTCCTAATAATGGATCCCCGGCCATTATTCTACTTTAGGTATATAAGATGATTACTTGCTACACTCAAGATGAATTGGATCAATGTTTGAGGTTGTAGAATGAACAGTCAGAGTATATAAGATTTATCCGTGAGATACCGAAAGATAATTGGCTCCCTTTCCTGAACGTGCAAATAAACTCAATCGATAACGGCTACATTACAAAATGGTACCAAAAGCCAAGTAATAAGAATATCCTGGTTCACTATCTCTCCTCACATCGCTCACACATGAAAACGGCGTTAGTAAAAAAACATGCCTCGAACAGCTGCCAATACGTATATTGGGGAGAGCAGAGAGTAGAATTCGTGAAACTGACTCGGGAAGAAGGCATTTCTAATGGATACGAATTTCTAACCCCTCGGCATAGGTTAAGATCCCTTCTTTTTCCTTTCTTTTTGCAAGCCTCCAAACGAAAATTTGAACAAAAGCAGAATTCCGCTTACCCTCGCGTTCTTTTCAAATGAGATAAGTACAGCTATGAAACGCTGTTTGAAAAGAGCAGGTTTAGAGCAATCAGTAATGATCATTGGAGTACCACCGAAACTCCGAGGCGCCAAATAGTTCGAGACTGCTTATATGAACGTCTTTATATAATGAAAGATTGTAGAATATGTCCTAACGGCAGAGAGGGTGATTGCATGAGCGTAGGTACAGTCTACTTAATCTCTTGCAAAGCGTGCGGCGATAAATATCTTGGCTAGACGAGTAGGCCGCTCTATACCCGCCATAGTAGAACACTTAGCTAAGAAACATCGGTATATACCCGTTAGCCAAGCGCCAATTCGACCCCTTGTAAAAAACTTATTTCTTGGTCTTCTCCAATGATCAAGTAGGTATTGGACAGAACAATTTAGAAGAATTTGAACGATGTATTCCATCTTCAAAGGCCTTGTCACTGCGCTGAAAGTGTAAAAATAGTATTTTGTTTCCCATTGCAAGATTTCTCGCTGAACAAAGCTTTTCCTTCAAAACTTTACTAATCAATCGATAGATCAAATCTTAAAAATTCCATTAATTTACTTAAGTTTTTTAATGTACGCTGTATTACGATATAACAGCCAAAAGAGGATTGGGTTTCGCAAAAAATGAACCACTTCAACTATCCTCTCTTCACTTGATCCATTTGGAAAAACTATTTTTTGAACATTTTTGAAGTTTAAATAATCAATCGATAGCCTAACTAAAAAAAAACTTTCAGAAAGGCTTTGTCACTGCGTTGAAAGAGCAAGAATAATAATTTGTGCCTCTTTTAAGGATTTCTCGCTGATCAGGGCCCCTCTCTTATAGTTTCAAGAACCAAACGAGAAATCAAATTTCAAGAATTCCAGAATTGTTTTTGATTTCTTTAACGGACTTTTTCTGCTTCATAAAAACTAAAAAATTGGGTCGCACTTGATGCTTTTTTCCAGTTTGGAAAAGCCCAATATTCTTTTGGCTGTCACAGCGTGATATGAGGTCGATATACGAAATTAAATGTATTGCTGGAATTCCTAAGATCTAATCTATCGATTAATTATTGAAACTTCAAGGGAAAAGCTTTGATCAGTGAGAAATCTTGTAATGAGGAACAAAATAGTATTTTTGCCAGCGCAATAACAAGGTCTTTTGGAAGAAATGCAACACTAATGTTCCTATGATTTGAAAGTCGAATTTACTCGAACATCAAAAATGACCAAAAAAATGCGTTTTTTTGCAGAGCATTAAAGTGAGAAGCGGATAAAAAAAATGATTCAGTTCTGCGGAACCCAACATTCTTTTGATTGTTACAGCGTAAAGCATGGGCCCATTTTCAAAACCAAATAAAATATTGGACTCCTTAAGATTTGATTTGTTGATCGTTTAGGAAACTCTGAAGGAAACGCTTTGATCAGCGAGAGATCTTTCAGCGAGAATCAAAATTTTATTTTTGCCCTCTCAGCGAAATAAGAAGGCTTTTTAAAGATAAGATATACCACTCGAATTGCTTTGATTCAGGCGATTGAATGATTACTTATTCGTTAAAAACAAGCGCAAAATTAGCTTTTTACAGAGGGTCGGGGCGGCGCTTGGCTAATGGATTAGTACCCAAACATCATATTAGACGAAATACCCTGCTAGGCACACATAGAGCACAAAGGCATAGCAGAGTAGATTTCGATATAGAAGTCACCATCTTTGCACATAAATATAGGACATCATATTGTGAAAGATTTTAGAAAGAATTTAGATTAACATCATTAATCCAACTATAAACCACAAGGAAGAATGCCTCGTTGTCACTCGTGATATGAGGCAATATATAAGACTGTTGTTTCGATGGGTGGGGTGCACTACGAGTCTACCTGATTTTCCTCTGGTAATCTCCACTTAATTTTCTCAGTGGAACATATAAAAAAGCGGTGAGTTTGTTGAGAGTTGGTTTTGTGTTTGATGCGATTGTAATACAAGTCGGTGATTTTTCTAAAGGGGTAATGGAGGTGTTTGACTGATTAGATTGCAGGCAACTTGATCTTTACAGGCTCTGACTAAGGCGACTGCAGAAATGTCAGCTGTTGAATAAAGTATATTATAACACCTTGTGTTTGGCTTAAGAGAACATTAGGAATCAGAAGAAAATAGCGTAAGAATATTGAAGTAAGAGACAGGGATTTGAATTGACCCAACAGAATCTAAAACAGTGAAAAATGAGAGAAAAATGAAGAAAAGAATTAATTACGAGACAACAAAAAAGCCATCCAGTAGAACGTAAAATATAAATGAACATAGAAAATATCAAAGTCACTTCATTAAAAGAAACTGTCCTACAGTACAGAACTGCTAGAAAGGCGATTATATAATCGTTAGAGTGAACCACTTCAATGAGTCACAAAAAATTGGCGGCAGTCACACACGAATGGCAGTCAGATGAACAAATTGATGGCTTGTAATGGTGTGGTCGCTGGAGGTCCAACATTCATGCATCTACAGCATTAGGGTGTTCTTATGTGAATTACTTGGAAATATAAGCAGAATTCAAACAGCAGAGACAAGGATCATCTTCGAAGCTCAATACGCCGTAGCAAGTGCATCTCTCTTGCTCCACCGGGTTTCTTGCTCCTCCATGATGAGCACAATGGTAAAAGAATTGCAAAGGAAAAGATCCCTCCTATCCAATAACGGTCGGCGACTGGCCGCGACGAAAATCTTGGAATGCTCTCGCTTCCTATTCCAGTATTTTAGTGTATATCGCATGAACTGTATTTAACGATGCTCATAAAAAAAGGAGCATAATTTCTTGGCGCCATTCGTTTTTGAAAAGAAAAATCAAAAAAAGCTTCATGGTTGGCGTAATCAAGACAACAAAGCAATGTACGAGGTATTTAAATCCCTACAATAACGTGCCGATGTCTCCGTTCCCATCTTTTCGACTTGACGGTTATCCTCGATTTGACATACGCATCAGAAACTTGGTCACTGATCATTTGGTGTTATTGAATGTGCAGTCGAAAGGTCGATGCTCGAAGTAACCAGCATTTCGCAAATGAGAAAAACGATTTGAAGTCCCGACCTAGGTTAACGATCGAAAACCAAGGATGCTGTTCCACACGATAGTCTATCAAAAATGAAGTGCGTTGACACGCAGTGTGCTTTAACGAGAAGCGATGAACGAGAGTCGTTACCGACTGGATCCCTTTGAATATTAAGGGAACACCAGCGACTCGATAGTGCTATTTCTTCATGGGAAGCCTAGCAGTAAGATATGATGCACAACGTATTTTTAGAGCGAGGAAGAGCCGTTGGGCTACTCTCGAACGCGATAGCTAGATTTAGAAGTACTGCTGGTGCCCATTCGATCAACCAGCGATCAAAGGGATTTAGAAGATGCAGGTGAAGGTGCAATATCGCTTAAAAAAAAAGACAAAAGAAATTCCTGCTACCGACCTTGTACTGACCTCGCCATAAGTCAACAATGTACTGCTTTCTCGCTGAGTAGACACAGAACTGTTATTCTATTCCTGATTTTCAATAAAATTGAAATTTAGGTCTCGAGTCTTTCTGTTAAGATTATTGTAGTGCTCGGCTGATTGGACTGCAATCAACTTGTCCTTTAAGGCTTTGAAGAAGGAGAACTGTACGGTAACAGTCTGGTGTGTGCTGATGGGAAAGCAGTCAATTATATGATGAAAGAAATGATGCAGCACAAGTAGTCTTTCGGTTCATTTTTTTGTGTAGAATGGTATTTCCTGAACAATGCATTAGATAACGACAGTACACAACCACGCAGGTAGCTAACGAGAAGTCGCTCACGAGATTTTGGTGCTTTGTCAATGACGGCGTTACTAATCAAATACATTCATAATCACCACATCTTCATGCATGAGTGATGGCGGAATTGGAAAGTAGTTGACTTTTATTCAATGATTAATCCCTAGTAAAATGAAACAAGTTCAAACTGTAAGCAAATCTGAGAAAAATCTTGCAAGATGTTAATTTTTTTTGCTGATTAATTCATATTCTTAAAGAGATTACGATTTGATGACATCGTTAAAACGTTGAGATAATAGTATGTGTATTGGTCTAGAACCACGACCACCGTTTCCGGGGCACGAATGCGCACTGCATCATCGAGGCTTTTGTTGTCTTTCTCTCAATCCATCAGGAATAATCTCTAGTTTCCTATTTGAAAAAAATTTACTATCAGAAAGTGGTCCAATAATGCATAATGCACATGTAATCTGGTCCTTTATCAAAACATTCCCATCGGCAGTATTTGAGACCTCGTTCGAAAGAATTGAGTTTATAGTCTGATAGAATCATAGAGCTTTTTAGCCCCGGTATGGCATTTTGACTGGTATACGTACGTTTCGGCGTTACGGGAACTCCTGAACAGTGCCACATGCCTTATGGCTCACCCCTCAACTGACAGTAGCGGCCTCGAAGATGTATCAGTTTAGACGAAGTGAAAAGATCACTAGATAATGTAGCCTAGACTGATTATCAGTTGATAATTTACGGCTGATAACGAAGCATATAGCAATACCTTCCAATCGGCTGTGACTGAGGTCTCGCTTGAAGTTCAAAATATAATCTAGTGAAATCTTCTGTCCCATGTCGTTATAGCTTTTGTCAAGACAGAGAAAAAATAGTCTTGTTATGGAAAGTGGTAATGAAAAATCTAGGCCAAATATAATGATGACACTATTAAGAGGCAGAGGGTGGTTTATGCGAGATGCCCTAGTGAAATCCGCAACGAGTAAACATATTTATGAAGGAAAACTGACGTCAAAATAGAAATAGGATACATCAGTCAGTTCCAGGCATAGGACGCCAGATTTAATTTTTTGGTAATCATTTGCGTACTACATATATTTATAGATTTTGTTGTCTCAAACAGAGCACTTTCGTCTTGTGTATCTCTTCACGAAGAAGAAACAGGAGGGAGGCATTTGAAAGAATGAAAAATGCAGTAATGGATCTTATGAAATCTAAAGTGGCCAGCGGAGAAAGACGGAGAAATTGAAGGGTATTTTCAGAAGCAAAGTAAGTCGAATCACTTCGGTTATCCACCCCCAGTTAGACTCCTTGGGAAAAACGTATTCTTTGCTTGTCCTCAAAGCCTGAGTGGTCATTCGAAAGCTCGAATCTCAAAAGAATTGGAAATATCTTGACTAAAATGGGCTCTTTGATGCTCTGTGACAGCAAAAATGATATTATGTTTCCTATTCAAACTTTTCTCGCTGTACAACAATTTCCCTCTAGACTTTCATTAACCTTTCGATAAATGGAATCTCGACAGTTCCATGTATATTTCGTTTTGCAAAAGACGTTTCATCAAACTGTGATAGCCAGAAGAAAATTGAATCTCGCAAATCTGGATCACTTTCGTTATTCGCCTCTGCGATACCTCGAGAAAAACACGTATTTTGCTATTTTTTTAAGGTCCAACAATTATCTGATAGCTTGAATCTCAGAGATTTCAGTATTGAATTTTATTTTCCAGAATGGCACTATTATAATGCTGTAGGAATAAGATAAAATTATGTTTCTCATATAAACATTCGCTTTGAACTAAGCTTTTCCATTGAACTTTCAGTGACCATTCGATAGCTTGAATCCCCACAAGTCCAAATATATTTTGTTTTTTGAAAATTCTTATTAAGCTCTAGCAACCAAAAGAGAGTTAGATTTAGTGTAGCACGACACCGACACCAAACCACTACGCTTTGCCGGTATGTAGATAGGACCTCGCAATACTGCCGCAAAGGCACCGCTCTGTTTCCGGTGCCGATTTTGCAAAATCCAATGTTCCTTTATTGTTAGAACGCACTAAGAAGTTCTTTCCATAAATTAAATACCTTATTGGAAATGTCGAGATCTAAGTTATCGAATGGTTACTTAAAGTTTGAAGTAAAAGCTTTGCTCATCAAGAAATGATTTAATGAGAAACACTTTTTTATTTCTGCTGTCACAGCGCACCGAAAAGGCCATCTTAGAAATACAGTAGATCCAGAATTCTTCTATAATCCATCGAATAACTACTCAGATTTTGCAATCAGTCAAAAAATACGTTTTTTCCCGAGGGACCGAAGTGGAGTGAGTAACGCAAAAGTGCCAGCAAATCATCACTCATCAGTAAAAATTCTATAGTGTTCCAACAATGCGAAGAGAAAACTATGCTACATCGCGTATTTCACATGGGGTTAAAATCTGTTGCGATGAAAAGTTGGAAAGTACTATAGACAAATTCTAGAACGAATCTCTTGAGAACTCTTCCCAATAAATTACCCTTTGACGGTATTCCGTAATAAATCGTAAGACCAGCTTTCGAAATATCTTAGCATAAATAATCAAAAGACATCTTGGAAATTGTCCCTTTTTGAAACTTGCGCATTAATGCTACAATTTTTTTTGAAATGCGATGGTTGGCGTCTCAACAACTTCTTTCTCAGAGCCGTTCAGCCGCTTGTAGGGGAAGGGTCACCAGTGCATTCTTACAAACTGTAAATCATCAGTGCATGTATGTGTACGTGTGCTGGCGCATATGCATCTGTGTGCGCTTTAGTTGAGTGTGTGTATCTGTGTGCACGTGTGTATGTATGTGTGTGTAGGTGTGTGTGTAGGTGTGTGTGTGGAGGTGAGTGTGGGTGTGGATGTGGTTGTGCGTGCGTGTGTGGTGTGTGTGTACTGCAATCATATACTGCTTTTATACATAATAAAGTAGCTCGAATGCAATTATTGTGAGATTCACATCTACAATCACAGAATCACCGTTCTTTGCTCAATTAGTATTCGTCATAATAATCGTTTACCTAGCTAATACTATCATCAAGTAGACGAAAATAGTTCTTAATGAAGCCGCAGAGTTATTTGTCATATCAAAGAACACACTTCCACATAGATACGCCTAAATAGAATTTCTCAAGTTGTTCATCAAATCAAGGGGCATTTTGAACTTCGCAGAAGCATTTATGGCAAGGAAGTGTTTCGCACAGTTACCAAACAAAAACGAACGAACGAATTATCACTACTCACTATAAATCGATGTGTATAATGAACCGAGTAGATATTGAGGTGAAAGCTTCTAAAGTACGAATGCACACGAGATTTTGTGATCACGAAGATAGTGTTACTATTACTATTACCATTATAATTGTAATGGTAGGGCAAGCTGCAGAAATTGCCGTTGTCGTAGAAGATGCTCATTCCCACCGAGAGAAATGTTCGCTCCCAAAATTGAAGAGATGGTGAGTGCTCGCTCGCAATCCCCATCAAGAGTCCAGAGGAGAATTCGACTCAGTCAGCAAAGCAGCAATTAATAAGGAATCTGTCGGGAATCGAAAGATTGTTGACAAGAATGAACAAATGAAATATCATGTGTTACGACCAAACAACGTTAGAATGATGTAAATACGTCAGGTATGTATTCTCTTTCCAGCCGCGCTTGAGTGAGTAAAACCTCTCGCACATGAATAGTCTAAGTTATGCATAAGTGCGTGGATGCATCTGAAACCCAAATTGCATCTTCTATGTCGACTAATTAGGATACACATAGTGCAGTAGTTGAAGGCCGCTTGCGATACACACTTGTTCGGTAATCTGCGCAATATCTAGGCTCAGTGGTGAATCGGTGGCAGATTTGTCTGGGAGGATATAAACTCTGAGATGCTAATAGGAATTTTTATAATTTAGCTATTATAGGAGATTGATAAATAAGATTTATTCGGCCAGCGGTTGACCTCTTCGTACTTTTCTGAGCCGATTACTTGAGTCGATTAACCACAATCGTTCATCCTCGTTATAGATCTCATTTTTGCTGTCGTTAGAGTGGCCTTCTTCTGCATTAGCTGATGGTTAATACTGTCTGCCGCTAAAGAGGTTGCCTGGAGAAAAAAACAAGTGTGTATAAACACTTCGCCGAGTAATTAGCTTACGGACTTACATCCTGTATCTAAGGACATCGCCGAGTGACGCTCTACACCTGGGTCGTGTTTCACAGAAGAAAATTTTACTTGAACGGAAAAGGTCTACAAGCAGGATGAACGACTGTAGAAACCTCGCAAAACCATTGGTTCTGAGAGAAGACGTCGAAACGCTGGTCGAAAACATTCCTTGTCAACATCGTGTATTGGTTATATTGATAAAGATTCTATTATTGAATGTTAGCTCCAAGGTTCAAATACTGAATGGATACCTTTATGGTCCACCGTCATTACATGGGTCAAAAATGCATTCAGTCGACTTTACGAATAGTGCCGAATGCTATAGAAAATCCACCAGGGATTGGTAAAAGACGAACATTTTATCCTTATTGCAAACATCTCCCGGTAAGAAAAGTGAGGAAAAAAGGTTTCCGTACAAGAAGCATAGACATAAAGCGTTCTACAATTGAGCTATGTTCGAAATAATAAAGAATTTTAGTCTCACATCAAACTCTGTTTCAAAGTATTGAAATAGAAACGAATACTTACCGATTGATAGCTCATTTGGCTGTTGAATTTGATTAAATCAGACATGAGTACATTTTGATACATTTGCGAATCAACCCCAGCTAGTTATCAATGTTGAATAGAGGTTTTCCAAGTAGCCAGTGCTCAGTTACACATTCTTTCCGTCGCACAAGTTCACACATCAACATCATCGCTAATTAAATTAGTGATGGGTGTGCGAGCAGCATAATAAATATTCATTTTTCACTTGAGATAGACAGCGTTGACACACATACTAGACGTTGAGTAATTGTAAGCGGATACATAAATGTTGCATGATGATACAATATGACTGATATAGAAGTTGCTAAGGCGAATTTCGCGCAGGCGGCTAGAGGTTTCCTGGATTACACACTGGATCGGTTGCTAGCTCGACCTCACAGTCCGTGCTCATCGTATCTTCGTCTCTCCGATATCGGCGAACTGTTACCAGGTTGTTTGAGATAGCAAAAACACTGGGTCAACCCCTAAGGACGTCGTGTACCAGCTGAGGAACACGATTGTTTGAATGTCTCTCTCGCTGCATAAAAGCTTTCTTATAGATACTTTGTAATCATTCGAATGCTTAGATCACTGCCACTTCAATGATTTGCTCAGTTTTAGAAAAAAACTTTTTCTTACGTTGCAGCACGCGAAAATAAAAATATGTTCCGCACTCTTTCTTCATTTGATCTGCTAAGGCTTCGATATTCTTTCTTAACTGAAGTTTTCTTGGTTTCTAGATAGCCAAAATTCTTGAAGGATTTTGACAACGCAAATAATTTTTTGAAAGTGATTTATTGGTAATTATAAGTAGGTTTAAAAGTCAAAGGTATCTTTTCGTTATACAGAAAATGGAATATCACGAATGAACCTGCTACAAAGGTTTTTTGATATAAGAGAGTGATTACTTCTCTAGAAATCCTTCATTCTTCAGTGGTAACACCACGTCCTTGAAGAAAGTAATTATTTTCACAACAACCTTTTCGTCGCGCACATCAACTCTTGAATAGTTGGAAACAAATACTTGATATAAGCTTGATTATAGTGAGAGTTTTCGATAAACAACCACCGATTACAGCTAGCGTAATCATTTTTGATAAAATACTAGCTGTTCTTTGTTTTTTACTTACTATGATGACCTTGGGCCTTGTAAAAACTAGGAAAGAGCAAAACTAAAGATTTTCCTTGTGATCCGCTCTGTACAATGCATTACAATTGATTGAATGCCAAATTCAGTACCATTGCGTAGTAAACAAGCGTTTTTCTCTGCAGAAAACACGTATAAGTAAGCTAAAAGCATATGAACGAGTAGGGAAAATTTTATTGTAACACAAGAATCCCAAGAATTTTTGCCAGACGAAGAAAAAGAACCTTAATCAAATAACGAAAATCGCACAATTCGCTCTGCATGCATCGATTCTTATAGCCTTCCGCTAGGGGTTAATATTTTGTACTTCACGATGCGCTAGAGCAGTTGTGCATTCAGTCGATGATAAGCTCCAGAATCTTCGTTTTTTACACCCATAGGCCACTCCGTTGACGTTGCGTTGAGGGGCTACGTTTTGAAATATAATGTGCATTTTGCGCTACGACACACTTCACTACTTTCAAGCAGTCCGAACATTTCCATTCGAGATTGCGTCTAAGTATAAATCTATGCCACGACAACTCTCGCAGACTATCCGGCGTTACATTCTCGTCCAAAAACGATGAGAATTCGGAAGACCCAACACCTCAGGCGGCCAGAACCATCTGAAGAGTTTTGACACGACAAGGTACGCAAGGCGAAGATCCAGATGGTAAGCGGTCTGAACTGTTGGCAAATTACACAGGTGATGCAATGGAAGATGAAAAGATGAAGGTTGTTTTGGAGCTGTAAGTGGTGATTTGTAGCGAGAAAACTCGCTCTAGTGCAGATGACACTTGCCAAGTATTGTGACAAAACAATAAAATTCGTTGAACTACTACGATATCATGAATGGGTAAAACAGCGAGACACTTCGCTCTCAACCCATTCCGTACCGTTTATTCACACCGTCGCATTGATATCGGTCCTTGTCCGATATAGAAAAGGTTTAAAAAGGCCCTAATTGTCGTATCTGTGTGGACTAAAGTGTGCATACGGTACTGAATAACATTAAACCCTCCATAGACCACTCCTCTCCAGCTCTTCATTTGCTTCGTATCATATTTCATGAGTGAAGCAAATGACTATAGTCCAGCGTTTTATATAACAAAGCTTTCAAGTCATTAGAAAAAATGGATAGAGATCATTCGACAGAAAATAGGGAATTTTATGAATATTTACACTGAAGCGAATGCTTTTTGCCGAAATCCACATGGTTCATGTGAGTTCGTAGGCTTGTGAGGTAAAACTTTCGAGCTTATCTTGAGCCTTAAGAACTACGAATCTTCATTTAGTGTTATACAAGAACATTTTCCAAGTTACGTTCTTTATAAAGTATAAAACATATTCCATACTAATTCTTTATTCACTCGACAATAGTGCTTCGCTCGTGCAGTGGTAGGAAGCGTCTCGGCATGGGTAAGATGCGAGTTCATCTCCCGTCTGATGTTGACTGTTTTGCGTACCACTCATTATTCTTGAATTCCCATCTACAACATCACGCCACTGCTAAAAGACAGTAAAATAACGAATTAGAAATGAGCCATGAACGATTTTATAAAAGTCACTCAACAAGTTTCAAGCTGCAAATAAATGTGTTAATACAAGACTTACAGCGACTCCCAAATACCATTCTAGCACTAGATTACTTTTAGAACAGCACACATTTTAAGCAATCCTTACAAGTTTTCAAGACGATTCGACCACAGAAGTAATTGTGATATGCATATAGTAGGCTATTGACACATCCTGCAAGAATTCAAAAAGCTGAAAAAATGGGTGCGAAGAGGCTCAATCATAAAAAAATCTAACATGTACTTTCACTTAGGTATCATTCAAA
>JAHQIW010007088.1:0-96319 GCA_019055375.1 Parelaphostrongylus tenuis | reverse complement strand
ATTTTCACGTCGAGTTTCTTTCGAAGTGGAAAAGCATTTCCAATTGAGAACAAGTCGCACTCTACATATCCAACCCGTACCGATCGATCCTCTGTCGCTCGTCGTGAGTTAGCCGGTAAACAAGGTCGCCAAGTATGTGAAGCTTGGTCTTATTTTTCGTGCTACACTGCAGTGAAATGGTCTCTCGCAGAAAATAAGCTGAGCGTTCGAATCATTGAAAACTACGCTTTGGTTGATTACTAATAGTCTAAAGAAGAGCTGTGTCTGTCGAGGTAAAACACAGGTATTTTTTTTCTTCTAGAGCGCTATCAAAAAGAGCTTTTCCAGAAAGCAAACACGTTTTTGAGTTCATGGAGACTTGTACTATTGAAATAGTACTAGCAATTCAAGGAAGGAGTTTTGTTTAGCGAGATATAGGCGGGATAGGAAAAAAAAACTCGTGGTCTTGTGAAACATAATTTTATTTTGGGTTCTGAAGCGTTGAAAAGGGAGTTTTTATAAACCAAACCGGCCACTTAGGACAGTAGCCAGAGATTCAAGCTTTTGATTATTAACACTCTTACGGAAAATTTGTGGCTAGAGAAACGGATTGGTTTTTCATTTTTCGCCATCCGTCATATAATTATCCTAATTACTACGAAGCGCATGTGGCGCAGTGGGTAAAGGTGCTTTCACCATATACGTGGTCAATCAACCGATTGTCAATAGTTCGATCCCGCGCTCAAAGCTCTACAAACCTTTCATACCTATGGAGTCGGTGAACTGGTACCGGAATTAGGAGGGTAGTATCACTGACTTGATATATCGGTAATACACGACTGGTCATTGTAAAGGCCAGATATGCATTCGAATCAGTTCAAACGATGCTAGATTAAGACTAACGCATTTAACATCTGTTAGGGATTAATCGACTTCTAGAGCTCTATCTTTTCTCCAGCCATTTATTATAATCAAACTTTGAAAAGCTAATCTTCAACAGCCGATGAATCAGTAGCAACGTGGCGGCATACCTCAGTAAAATAGGAAATATATAAACGTTAGAGATTCCATTCTTTTTTATTGAAGCATCTTTTCCGGAAAATAATCTATTATTCGTATTTGCAAAACATCGTCGTTTCTTGTCCATCGCTCATTTCAGTTATACTTCTGCATTTATGTCTCCAATAATGATTGAAATGTTGTCGACCGACGATGGAACAGATGACGAAAGATGTCGACTCCTTCCAGATAGATACGGGTACTTGTACAGAAATCATTTGAGGCTAACCAGAAAAAGTCTTGTAAAAACATATTTTTTATTGTTCGTTTTAGGTTCCTTGTCACAACACAGCTGCTATCGAGACTGGTACGTCAATTTCTCCTCTGTTCTTGTTTTTGCTCTCATGATTTTAAAATTCGCTTTATTTTCACGCTGCATCTTGATGAGTTCAATCATACTTTTTTCCCCAATAACTATCCAAAAGCAAGTAACAACAAAATTTTCAGCCCAAACAGCGCACGCACTCCACGATTTCGCATTTCCATCTCACCACCGCGACGAAAGGTAGGCGCGATCAAAGCACAAGTAATCCTTCTTCTTTTATATTTAATATAAAATCAAAAAATATGTCATACTGGACATTTTATATAAACAGATAAAGTCCCGGCGGTTTCAGCTTCTTTGAAGTCTGGAAGGATTAGGTTGCTAACAAATCAGTCAGCCAAACACTATTACTTCATTAGAAAAAATCACCAATTTAATTTCCAGTCACATTGAAGCGACCTTCAAAATTCGCTACTTCTTAGTTATCCTCCATTGAGTTGTTTAAAAGAAGGCCAACCTTGACAGAGATCACATAACTTGGCAATCCACCTATCTCAGCAAATTAGTAGTCTTATATCGAGTTTATCTTATATCACGTGTGATTATGAGGCATTCATCCATGCGCTTCATGTTTGAATCGTTGGTGGAGAGGTTGATAGATAATCGGTTTGAGAAAGGGGTTCTCTGACTATTTGAACTCGAAATCAATTCACATTTCAATTTGACCGATCACCACTAGTAAACATCCGAAACTAAGTAAATAATTCTCAAAATGGAGGTGATTTTAGCCTTATTTTTAACATATCTCGACCAAAAATTTTGAAAACAAAGTCTCATTCTTAGACATTACGCTGAAGCTGTTTCGACAAATGTGATCGGGATGTTACAACTGTGCACGTTTATTTTCAGAGCTGTGCACAGCAAATAATTGTCAGTCACGAAAAATCAATACCATAGAAGTAATTTTGAGCTGAAATCGTTACAGGATGATCTAAAAAGTCGACGTTTTGAAATGAGAGTGGCTGGCTCATCGAAATACGCACGTGACGAACAGATCTGTGAAGTTCAGAAGGAGGATAACGGTGGCACAACTCGTCTATCTTTACATCAAAACAGCTTCGGTTCGTCACAGAAGAACAGCACTGACGACGGCTCAAGTAATGATAATAGGCGAAAGACCACGCAAACGACATATGTGTGACGATGCATATTTTTACCTATATTTATACGGAAATAAATGTCTTTCGAAGAATTAATTCGAATAGACTTTGTTATAAATATTTTATTCACTTCATCAGGGCTCTATGTTAAATTCTCCTAGAACAACACAACATCAATCTGCTAAATTCACTTTTCTCACAATGGAGAAGTCCGTCAACTAATTCCATGTAAAACCAAAAACTTTTTAGAGTTGACATTTAACAGTGAAAAAAACTAACTTTTTACATCTTGTGGAATTCGAAAAAAATGGTTTCTTAAGGGGATTCCAAGAAGGTCCAATAATGCTTATCACAATGTAGAACAGTGTCTGAACATTAATCATCTAGTAACACGAACCGTATCCAGTGAATTCTTCATTTGTCTCTTGTATTGTTTAATAATATCTGATAGCTCCATAGATCAGCTGACTATTATATTTTCAACCTGGATGCGGATCTTGGTACAAATTTCTGAGCACTGAGTGGTGGTCTTTCTGTTATTCGTTTATCACTGTTAACAAATCCATTCGCTAACGGCTGACGTGATTCGGTTCATCACAGATCGGATCCTTCCGATTTTAAAAATCATAGCGTAAGTAACTGCACCGTAAATTCTTGAACAGGGCAGATATGGACTTTCGGTGCCTCTTCTTACTTGTGTGATAACGAATTCTCCTAACGTTAGTCCTTTGACGGCACATTCGATATCGATTTGACCCTGTATTTCTACATAATGTCCAAGTATCTACACATATATTAAGACAGCGAGGAGCGTAGAATCAAAAACAAAGCAGGAAGTGCGGTTTCATTAGAATGCGTCCTTACTGCTTCCACAAAGCTCCCAACGGTTCAGTTCATCCTATTCTGCTTCAACGATGAGCCCGTTCACATTTTAGGGCACCGTGGCCAGCGGTTGTGATGTTGGTCACGGCGCGCGTGAGCCGAGTTTCACCACCACTTATCTCCGGCAGTCAACAACAACGTCCTATGGAACGCCACAGCAAGGCTACCCTCGAGATTGCAAGTAGACTCGCTCAACCAGTATTCTACGCCGTTCAAGAAGAAGACGAAATACGAATTGAATGCTCAAAGTACTGGGATCCGCACAGTGAAAAAAAGGAAGCACTGCGATGACGGATCAAATAAAGTGCTAAACAAAGTTACATTTTAACTTCTCCAATCACGTGCATAAGAATGAATCATCCTGGCATAATTATTCTGCTGAACGAGAGTGGGGCATGGAAAGTGAACCGTTCTCGTAATGTTCAGCCGAAACCTAATTGTGCTTACATTATTGAAATCCATTAAATTTCGTCCCGACTGCTTAGAGTCCATGTCATGCGAACGAAGACTACAACAGAGTGAGATGTAACAACGCGGTGTAAAGCCTGCCGCTCCTGTGCTATCCCATTCCAGTTTTCATACGGCATCTTCAAGTTTGACAGCCAGTGCTTTTAGTTACGTTTCGCCATGTTCAACATCTCTCCTTACGTTAATGATAGCAACACAGCAGAATGTTGAGATTCTGACAATAAAGCTTCTAAATCACTTACCAGGAATCTCTTTATATTGAATAGAAACAGGGTCCAACTTGTAGATGAGCTTCAAACTCAGCTGGGTCGTGTTAGAACCATAAAAGTGAAACTAAGAGATGTCTTGGATTGTCGCATTATCTCAAGAGGCTAGGATAATCTATAGACTTGGCCAGGGCAAAGCAGTGGGCTAGTGAAGAATAGCGACGCACACGTTCTTGTTGGTTCATTCCCACTTCCATGGCTCATCAAAATTTTCATTCCTACTGGGGCGGCGGACTGATTCCTTTTCTAAGAGTATAGTAGCATTAAAGGATGCATGTGTAGCTCACCGCGAATCATTGCAAAGTTTGTTATGTCTTTGGTAAGCTGTACGATTCTGGATGAAATCGAATGCGTCGGTGGCTCCTCAGAAATTAATCGACATAATTATCATATACCACACTTCTATCAAAGAAAAAACAACTTCCTCCTCATACTCACTATGCAACGAAAACCAGTAAAAAACTACATGACATCTGTTCTGTTCATTTGATAATCGACAAGAAACAAAACTTTCATTTTCCGATTTGCGAGCAAGAGTATGGAAGTGGGTCCTGTTGGCTGTAGGAATTCATCTAGAATCATTCAATCTAAGTTTTCGTGGAATCAAAACATCACAGACAGTATATGCGCAGTTGCACCTACAGAAATCTTATGATGATATACAAGCAATATGGGCTCAGCGTGAGTCGTAATTGATTAGATTTCATGTCTAGATTGTTACAGAGGCAGTCTATTTTGAAACAAAAAGTCAGTCCAGCAATTCTATCACGACTGCTAAAGCTTCGACCGGATCTCGCATCACTCACTTTCCAGACTTCTGGTCAGCTTTCGAGTGTATGAAAAATTGATTCGGAATGGTGTAAGTGACAAGTTTTATGTATTATGAATTGATGAGAGCGTTTAACTTCACCATTTTAGATTCAACTCTTCCTCAACGCAAACTACAGACTCACGTAAGTTTCTCTAATTTAACAGAAAGCCTTATAAAAAACCCGAAATTCTTGGCTTACTTTGGAACAGCCACATATATTGTAGCAAGAAAGCGCGCTTGCATACCACGTAAAAAATTCGACAGCACTAAATCTGTTGACTGGGACGACACTAAAAATCGCTGCGCGTAGCGCGAATCTCAAAGCGGATCAAGCCCTGTGATATCGCGTGTTCCTTGTACTTCCTTAGTCGACTGATGTCAAGGTGATTCCTTGTACCTCCCTCAAGTTCCAGCCCATCAAAATAACTTCAGTGTGACCACGAGCGAATTGTTTCGGCTGACCATCACTGAATTATAGACCTGGTTCGCTCATCTGTTTCCTCTGGACATCCTTCACCATTGGACCGTTTGGATACATAGACTTCGATGATTTCCACGAATTATTTATGGTTTACATATGCGAAGAAAAGCCAAACCCTTTTGCCCTACGGAAGAGGTGTGTGCCAAAAGCCACTCGCGCTTTTATAAAACTAGTAAGTAATGCATATTACTCATTTGTTCATGTTGTCTTTCACACCCACTGTCTTCAGAGGTGTGTCTTTAGAAGTGACAAATTGTGGAAATTGAAAGTCAATTTGATTTTCCCAAGTTCCGAATTCCGAAAAAGGGGAGCCCTCAAAACACCAACCAATATCGCGCTGCACTATGCCCATTCTCATGAAGAGAACTCTAATGGAAAGATAAGCGGTGAGTGCTCAGAGGTGTTGTCATCCAAAATCTTACAGTACCAGTCTCGATAGCAGCTGTGTAGTGACCGGTAACCGGTAAGAAGTTCGACATGTTCATTTCGAAAAACATCGTTTTTCGATTGAAAAAGGATTCTTAGTACGCATGGGAGTTATTTTTACTAGGAATGGGAACATAAATCTTCTCGGAAACATGCCACTTTTTCATGACAATGGGCTGTCTCGACCATCCAAGTCTCATTGAAGTCAAGAAGTAAATTGTTCATTATCAGGAGTACACATTTACGCAGTAAAGATAAATGTTCACTGGTTCTGATGTAGGATAAGGAGCAATTTGTTGTTAACAGCAGTTTTTAGTTCCAAGAAATTAGGCGAAGGAAATTCCTTTTTTTTCAAACAAGTTGTCCACAAAATAATGAATACGGGCTCAATCAAGGCTTACGCCGACAACATGCCAACCCCCTCCCCCCCCTTCTAGTAAAAGCTTTTCCAAAAGTCATGCGTTGTAAAAATGTATTCGGAATTACATTTCTACTACATCGTTAAAAAAAAGGAAAAAAGAGATGGAAGTACGTTATTACCCGAAAACGTAGCTTTCGAATTCAAAAAGAGTTTTTTTTTTTAGGATAACTGGGTGTTCTTTTCAATAGAAGTACTCATGTAAAGGTCTCTTCAATAATACATTTTCTTTTTGAAGGGATAAAAATTTCTTAGAATCAAAATTTTACTATTTAGCTGCAAAGAAAACCCGCTCGGAAGTTCAAAGAATGAACTAATTATATCGAAAGCAAAACGTTGTTTTCTCCTTAGAAGAGCATACTATAGGCGCCTTTTCAACAAAACAAGCCAATGTTAAGATCAGCATTTTCCATGCTATCTAGTAACTCCGAATATAGATAAAGTAAGGAAAAATAAGCATCGACAGTTGAAAATGAGTTCCTTTTTTGCAAGAATACTTCTGCTTTTGCAAGAAAATGTTTTTTCCATGAAAACAAAGGGAATTTCTTGACACGTGTTTCTACTAGAAGGGCCTCTGTAGAATTCTGCTATTTTTCTGCACCGATAAAGCACCTTTAACACCTCCCTTCTAAGTACTACTAAACCCGCTATAAAGTTTAAGCGGTGAGCTAATAAGTTCAGGTGCGGAACGTAATTCTGCTTTCGCTTTTACATAGCTCCTTGGAGATCTTTATATATACTTTTAACTTCGAAATTACAAAGACTTGTGCTGTCGAATGATTACCGAAATTCCAGCGAAAAGTCGTCTGAAGACTCTACCTAGTAAACGAAGCAAACCGCGTGTGAAACATAGCTTTACTTTCGCTGCTACAACGCAGTAAGAAGGGCCCTCCAATCCTAGCGTAATATTGAAATCGCCAAGATCTATGCTTTTGAATAGTTACTAAGAGTTCAAGAAAAATGTTCTCTTCAGCGAGGAAGGCCTTCAGACAGTCGTGTAACCGCATACGTACACGCCGTCTTGAACGGGTAAATGTCCTCAAACCGCCTAGAATTAGCGAGGGTGTATTATACATGAGCGTAATGTATGAGTGTCTATACACATGAGTAAAGCTAATAAAGGATAAGCTTTCGGGTTGATCAATTCCTCAGAGATTCGCCTTGCATCCGACTTCATCAAGCATCGTCTGAAGCGATTTCACTGCATATCTGGCCGTTTCGAAGGCATGTGGCACAGTGACTAGGTGCTCTCCGTCGCACACAAGGTCGATGGTTCGATCGCGCGCTTATGGCCCATCATGCCATCCATCCTTCCGGAGCCGGTAAACTGATACCAGACTTATGTGAAAGATAAGCGGCATTGACTCACTTTAGTGGGAGGCCAACGCGAGTCGTTGTATAGGCCACATATGCATTCAGCCACTTCAAACGACGTCAAAAATTTGAAGACGAATGCATGGCACATCACTCAGGGATTGATCAACACCGAGAGTTTTATCCTTTATCCTTTTATCCTAGCCTTTACTATGGCTCGCTGTGACCTATCGATGTGGCAAGTCAATACTGCTGCGATCATCCCAGACAAGTCTATTACCAGTTAACCTCTCTCGGAGGGATGAAGGGCTCGGTGAGCTCTGAGCACGGGCTCGAACCGTCAAAAAGCGACTGATCAATGGCGTGTGTGTCTCACAGCTCCTGTAACCACTAAGCCACGCGCACTCTGCATGGCGTATGTGCCTAATATATTGGCAGAGAGGGATAAAAAACGGATAAAGCTCACGGTGTTCTTCAGACCCTGTAGTCCGCCTTTAATTTCTAACATCATATGAGTTGACAGGATCCACACCTTGCTTCTGGAATGATTCGCGGTGGCCTCCCGTTGTATCCAGTCAGTGTTCCTTATCCTTGCAGGCAAGTCTGGTACCAATTTATCGACCCCGGAGGGAAGGATGGCTTGGTAAGCCATGGTAAGCCATCGAACCATCGAACTTGTATGCGACGCAGAGCACCTCTAACCACTGCGCCACATGCGCTCATTACAAGGAGACAGCGATATCTAGGAGTATTAGACTTTTTAGACTTTAGCGATCCGTTTGCGCAGTTTTTTTTTCAGTGTGCGGATCCAGTACTTGTAATTTGATTTGTTTTGCGTCTTCTTCTTGAACGATGTATAATACTGGTCGAGCATGTCTCCTTGCAGTCTCGAGGATAGCCTTGCTGTGGCGTTCTATAAGACGTTGGTGTTGATTGCCTGAGGGATTTGAGGGACGGAGCACGACTCACGCGCGCCGCTACGAACACCACAACCACTCGGCCACAGCGCCTCACCTAAAAGCATTGGGCGTCGTATTGCATGCAGTTTCCGTAGTGCTCGATATCGGAGTTATTCTCAAGCTTCTTCTAATGATCGCAGCAACGAAGATGAGAATGAAATTCACACTAGATGCACATCATCGCGCTTGTTTTCGTTATTTATTTAAAATTCTTTTTTCGTCATGTAGAAATCTCAGGCTTTGTGTTCAAAGTAAAAGGGACTTTGTTTCATCGTTCCATGAGCTCAAACTTTTATCCCGATTTCATATTGCCAGATATACCCCTACGAGGTGTAAGCTCAAGCAGCCTAAGATTATAATTGCGAAACATCTGCTTTTCACACTTTCAGCTCTCTATAAAGACCCTCTCAAAATCAAACCTAACTCCAATTACACCTAAATTTTTTCCACTGATTAACTACTGAAAGTATGCTAGAGGGCCATCAATAAATCTTAATCACCTCGCTGCCGCTTCTTATGAATGTTACGAAATCCTATCCTCACAGCCAATCACTCATTCTAGCCGAGCAAAACTGCACGCCGATGCAGCTCAATATCATCTTCACTTCTACAACGCACTAAGAAGGCCTTTTTAGGAAACAAATATGAAATTGGAATAGATGATACCCAAGCTAACGGATGATTATTGAAAGTTTTGGGTAAAAATCCTGTCCAGCGGATATACACCGATGAGCGTCGAACGTGAAATGTGAACTTATTTTCGTTGTAAAGCGCATCAAAAGACCTCTCCAGATCTATAAATCTAGCTTGATAACCAATGGGATTCAATCTGTTGAATCATCTCTAAAGCTCATCAAAACACCGAAAAAGCTGGTGTCATAAAGGGATTGAAATATTGCATCTCATACCTCACTTGCACCTTTTTGGAGAACTCTATTTGCATTTACAAAAACAAGATGACATTTCATTCTGGATTAAATTAAATGTAAAGATCACGGCCAACCTTCGCTAATGGTGTGCCAGCATTTCCAAAGTGAAAAGCGAGAATGCATCTTCAACCTGCTTGTTTGACACTATCAAAGTTTTCTCTTGTATAATGCCTTTTCAAGAAGGATAAGCGCATCCTCATCGAACTTTTAGTTTGCAAATCTTCAGATTCCTTGCCTTTCCCAAAAATTGCGATTGCACCGAAAGAAACTTAGTCTTAGGGTGCAGAACATCTCTCTATTCTACAAGAGCTAATGATTACTGGTCACGGCCTGAGGAGAATTATATGATTTAGATCGAGCTCAAAGCGGTCATTTCTACCCTAGAATAGATACTAACCAGAAAGACTTATTCTAGGACATTCTCATTGGATCTGAAAAATGGACTAGTTAACGTTATAAGCACTACTTCAAACTGTGATAGGCACTAGTTCAAACTATAATCCATTAAACCTGATCTACATCTGAGGATCAACAAAGAATTCCCGACAATTCATGAGTGGGAAAGTATCTGAGAGTCGAAGTAATAAATATCTGCAAAATCAGTGGTTAGAATGAACTGTTAATTTAGCTTCAGACAGTGACTAGTAGGAAAATTAAGTAACACGGCTTTAGCCAGACACTTGGATAGTGTCGTAGCACCATCGTTCGCCATTTAATGAAGTGGATCAAATCATAATAATGCCTTGATAGACACCTCATGCTCACGAGTCGCGACCGTGTTGCAAGCGTGACTATCACGAAAGTCTTTTGCTGCTACGAGAGCAACAAGCGCTCACATTTACTGGCTGCCCCACTGTGAAGACTAGCCAGCTTAACCAAACCCAAGTTCCATGTTTGAGAATTTATGGTCTCGATTTTCAAAGGGTTTGCCAAGGCATGCTGCTTTGGGAACTGCTTGACAACAACCAGGCAATCAGTGCCGACGTCTATGGGGATTAAGTCCGGAAATTGGCCGCGACAGTACGAGAGAAGCTCCTGAAATGACTTAGTGTTGCCCTTCTCTAAGGTAACAGTCACTCCCATATTGCAAAGTCGACTCACACATTCTGGAAAAACTGAACTGGATCAGCTTGTCACATTCACCGTATAGTCGTGATATTGTTCCATCGGATTATCATCCCTTTCGCCGTCTAAGACAGTAGCTGTGGAAATAAAATTGAAGATCTTCAATTGGCAGCCTTATTCCTTCTGGGAGTAAGGCATTCAATCTTTGCTCATCAAATGATTGCATAACATTGACATAATGGTGATTATATCGTTCATTTACTGATTTCTGTGAATAAATAGCAAGTGAATGAACAAATGTCGATGCAAAAAAAAAATTCAGGATCGCACAAAACAATGCATTATAATTCAATCTATAGGCAAACCCCAACATAAAATTGTGCTCGACAGGTTATCAATTGATTACAAAAGATTTGGCACATTAATTCTGTGCAGCGATATAAACTAGCAAAAGGTGTGAGCATTGATCTTGAGATATACTGTCTGGAGCATATAGCATAGTACATATCGAAATCAATGTAACCGTCCGTAAAAGAGTGAGTTGGCTTGTTCTTCAGTGTGAGGGTTTCAAAGAAAAAATATTTACCAATGTAAACAAATATGACCTTATAGCTAGGTTTCGCTTAACCGGCTCCCAAAATTGTCGTTTCATTCAACTTCGTTCAGTTTATTATGGTTCGTTTTATGTGCAAAATTTATAGCCATATGTTTTTCATAAAAATTTTTTGGTTGCAAATAATCTACAATGGATGACATTTTAAAGTCTCGCAAATGCAACCATTTCGCCTTCAAACTTTCAAGGATATGTGCTGGGAAACCCAGATAGGACAGGTAACCTTCGGAATAGTCCAAAATTGTGCCCCGTTGCACGTTCTTCTCGTGCTTTATATCAGCAGGTTACCTGTCAGAGTTCTTAGGAAATCACAACTGGTAGTGATGGATCTGCTAATGACAATTGCAGCTATTTTGGTGATTGATTTCTTTCGTGGTCTTCTATGTCGTTATTGTAATCTATGGTGGTTTGTGGAATCTCGATAAAACATTCGCATGTTTCCAACTTCTCGTATCTGCGTCACAGTAAAAGTAAACAATAATTCTTTAATAGCCAGAGTATGGAGAATTCAAAGTGGCTGAGAACGTACTCCATTTGGTAAATAATCAAGATAGAGTTATTTTTTTCTGGTGCTGATTCAGAAAAAACTGTAAAGACAGTCCATTAAACACTCAGTGTCCTATGTGATTCACTGAATTCTAATACTTCTCCGTAACCTTGTTAATAACAGAATTAATATAAAAAATGAGGAGGGCGGTAGCCGAGTGGATAGCGTTGCTCGGTGCGGAGTCGATTCCCTTAACACTCTCCAGTAGTCAATGAACGAGTGCCCCACGAACGCCTCAACCGACTGTCCTAGAGATTGTATGGAAATTTGGTCGACCCGGATTCTACGACGTACGTGAAGAAGATGAAGCCCGCAAGCAAGCGATGAATGTAAGATACAGATCAAATATAAGTACTAGAAACCGCAAAGCAAAAAAATAATAGTGGTAGAGGTCATATAAGATGATGGAAAAAATCAGAAAAGAAACTTCCTCAACTTAGTGATCAATCCACAGCTGTGATCTTTTTTATCAAATGTATGAAATATGATTTTAGTCTGCAGCTCCGAACACTGGCGTGAACCATAGGTATGTTTGTTCATCTAACTGGTCACCTTAGCGAACCCGTCCGCCCACATTTGTTCCCTTCGATCATCTTCCTACTCCACTTGTCTTTAACGTTTGTGTGAAATGAAAATGCAGAATCACTCTTATTTTAGCTAGAGGAGAATTCTCCTATTGAATGAGAGAAAAGAACTTCATAAGACATTTTTAAAAGTCTAAATTATGCGATTCGTCTTGATGTGCTGTATTCGACTTATGTCTCGGAAAACTTTGCTCAAGAGTTTCGTGGATAACGTACTAAAACTGATTGTGATGTCACTTCAAGTTTCAGATGAATAGCAACTGTGCAAGGCTGATGAGTTTCAAAAAAATTAAGCGCAGAATTTTAGATTTCCAACAGTTTTCTTTGGCTTCTTTGAAAAACCGTGCGCTTTAAGAACCTGCTCGGGCATCCTTTGCTTCAATGATTTCCGAGATTACGACGATTTCGTCAAGAAACTAAGGGCTTGATAGAGATTTGCCATTATTGCTTGCCACCTTTGCCATCATATTTGAGACATCACAATGCAGTACTAAGATGCGAGGTTCCTGTCGTTCGCCTATGCTCAGTGGTATTTATGATTTCGATAGACGAGATACATTCGCTTTGGCGTAGTTACGATAGAAGTACAAAGTGATTTAATATGATCAAAAAAATTTTTGTGAGTCTACTCTGTGATAGACAAGCATTGTGTTTTCAATCCAATCGACAGTGAATAAATGGATTTGTTGCTGGAATCTCGATGGGCTACGGCAGCAAGGCTTTATATGTATGTGCACAATGTGGCAAAGTCTTTGTCAGAAGCCTATATTCTCAACTGCGTACTTCAGTATCCTTGAAATAGGACCCTTTTCAAAGTGGATTTGTGAACGGATACTAAACAACGAAGCTGATTAGAAATCACGAAATTCCATACGGCCATCTTCTGGAGCAACGAAATTGAACACAAGGATTTTCACAGTTTCGAATCAGTCCCTTTTGAAAATATTCTATCATACGGGTCGCGGGAAGTGTGTGTAGTATGTAGCTTCAAACTCCAAGGATGTCGGCTATAGCTGGTCCTGGACCTATAACTCTATACTGATGAAAGCAATTAGAAGTCTTTTTCTCCAGCAGAAACATCACTTGATCATAAGAAGGATGTGGAAGCGAAATGATCAACGCATAACTTTTCTTTTATTTTCCACGTTATAACAACAGGTGCCCCCACGTTTAGAGCCTGGCAAGCTACACGTTGGGTATCAAAATGCCAAAAACAGTAACAAATATGGGCCTCATTCCCCTGACCCCGAAAGAGCCCCTGGTACGGCAGCGCCAGGTATGACGAGTACGGAGAGGCTGGTAAAATCTCAGGGCCGAACTAGGCTGCCAAGATCGAAACGGACTAAAATGACGATCTGTAGCTAGAATGGAAGAACCCTTGCTCACCAATCCGCTGTAGAAGATCTATTGATTCAAGCAAGAAAAATAAGGTACGACGTCATTGGCCTGGCTGAGACGAGAAGGCGCCATCCTTTTCACGCTATCTATGACACCGGAGAAGAACTGTTCCTTGGAACATGCGATCGCAGAGGTGTCGGTGGCGTTGGCGTCCTCGTCAGATCGAATTTGACCGTGAGCATTGATTCGTTCGAACAACTAACAACCCGTGTCGGACGATTACGGTTGAAACGATGTGGTTCAGTGCCGGCTTTAACCATCTTCGTCGCTAACGCGCCAACATCAAGCTATGACGAAGACGAAGTCGAAGCGTTCTATATGGGCCTCGAAAAATTCTTCAGAGAAGATCATACATTCTTCAAGGTCATTGTCGGAGATTTTAACGCAAAAATTGGACCTAGAAGAACGTCTGAAGAACGGCACATAGGGACCCACGGACTAGAATGGAATGAACAGGGTGAGAGGCTAACCGAGTTTATCATGACGACCCAAACCATTCATGGTAACTCGCAATTCCAAAAGCCTCTTTCTCAGCGATGGACGTGGGAGTCTCCCAATGGAGAGTACCATAACGAAATAGATCGCATCATAGTAAATCGAAGGTTTTGCCTGACCGACGTCGCTGTTGTTCCCAAGTTCTACACGGGATCAGACCATCGCCTCCTTCGCGCAACGTTCCGATTTTCGAGGAGAGGAGAGAAAGCCGCTAAATTCAAGCAACGAAGTCCCAGAACTACCATAAACTGGGATGTATTCAAATCATTAGTCGGCTCTTGGGAAGATACCGTTGTCGACAACATCGACGAAGAATACGATCGACTCGCTGAATATCTTCACGTTAGCGCGAAAAAAACCGAGAGTCCTAAAGTCACGAAGAGACGCTTGTCTCCGCAGACACTCGAGCTGATACGTCAACTTGGAATCGTACGAGCTGCAGGCAACCGAAACCTTACGTCCGAACTTGCGAAACGATGCAGAGAAGCGATAAAAGAAGACCTTAAAGAGAGAAGAGCAGAAATTATGGCAGAAGCTGGGAAGAGCATTCGCAAAGCCCAGCGAGGCTTCGCCAACTATAAGACCAAGGTGATTGCACTGCGATACCCTGACGGGACACTTACAGCTTCCAGAAGGGCTATGGAGAAAATCATCCACCAATACTACTCGGATCTCTTCGCTAGCCATGTCCTTTTACCGTCATATAAATTGAAAGAGGACGAATATGTCGTTCCACCGGTCCTTCCTTGCGAAATCCGACATGGCTATATCGTCGGTGAAAAACAGAACAACACCCGGTCCAGACAGGACTAGACCAGAACATCTGAAGAACCTGCCGCCAGTTCTCATCAACACCCTGGCTCGGCTCTTCACTCGCTACCTGTCAGAATGCAAGGTCCCTATTCAATGGAAAACCAGCAAGACCGTATTGTTGTTCAAAAAGGGAGACCTTCACGACATAGGCAATTATCGCCCAATCTGCTTGCTGTCCGTTGTCTATAAACTCTTTACTCGAGTCATCCTGAACAGGATTGACAGAACACTGGACGATGGACAGCCATGCGAACAAGCAGGGTTCAGATAAGGATTTAGTACCATGGACCACATCCACACGATCACAAGACTCATTGAAGTTTTGCGAGAGTACAAACAACCACTCTGTCTCACTTTTATCGATCTGAAGAAAGCCTTTAATTCAGTGGGAACAGAAGCGGTAATAGAGGCTCTGGACAACCAGGGCGTCTCTACTCGGTACATATTGATCCTTCGTGAGCTTTATAAAGATTTCACGACCAGAATATCTCCATTCTACAACAATATCACCATTGACGTAAGAAGACGGGTTCGACAAGGCGATACAATATCGCCAAAACTATTCACTGCCACCCTGCAAAACGTCATGCGAACATTAGAATGGGACGAAATGGGAGTGAAAATTGACGGTCGACAATTAAACCATCGCTTTGCTGACGATATCGTTCTCATAACACCAAACATCACCCAAGCTGAACGAATGCTGACCGATTTCGATAACGTCTGTGGAAAGATTGGTCTTCAACTGAATCTAACGAAAACAATGTTCATAAGGAACGGATGGGTTTCGAATGCCCCATTCACGCTCAACGGAACGACAATCTCCGAATGCTCCAGTTACATCTATCTAGGTCGTGAAATCAACATGATGAACGACCTAGCCCCAGAGTTGAGCAGGAGGAAACGAGCGGCTTGGGGAACGTTTAAGAGCATCGAAGATGTAGTGAAGAGGACAAAGAACATCCGACTCCTTGCCCACCTTTTCGACTCGACGATTATCCCTGCCCTAACGTATGCAGCAGAAACTTGGTCGCTACGCAAGCAGGATGAAAGATCATTTGGAGTTATCGAACGCGCAGTCGAAAAGTCGATGCTAGGAGTATCCCGTATCTCGCAAATGAGAGAAAGGATCCGAAGTTCCGACCTACGTCAACGGTAGAATATCAAAGACTCCGTTCTACACGCCAGGATATCGAAAATAAGGTGGGTCGGACACGTGATGCGCTTCAACGACAACCGATGGACGAAAGCCGTTACCGACTGGATTCGTCGGGACGTCAAGCGCTCTAAAGGAAGACCACTGACCCGTTGGTCCGATTCCTTCACGAAAGCGATGGAGGAAAGATATGATGCTCAGCGAATTCCTAGAGCGAGGAGGACCCACAGGGCTACTCTTGCACGCGATAGGGAAAAATGGAAGAGTTGCTGGTACCCGCTCGAGTCACTCGACGATCAACGGGACGACAGGTGATACAGGTGAACAACAGGTGCATGTGGCGTAGTGGTTAGGGACTTGCGGCGCACACGTAGTCAGTGATTCAATCCTGGCCCCCCAATTTATCAAGCTTTCCATCCCCCCGGCGAAGGCGGTAGATTGGTGACAAAATTATATACGTCGATAATAGCACTGACTTGTTACATCAGTAGCGACCGCGGGTCATTGCGGAGCTCAAATATGCATACAATCATCTCAAATAATGCTTCATTAAGTCGATTGCATTGCAAGTTGCAAGTTCTCGGTATGATCAAATCAATGTTCAAGGTTTCATCAAAACCGAGAACTTTAAAATCATTGTTCAAGGTTTCATCAAAACCGAGAACTTTACTTCTTTATTGCCATGGACAGCGGTAATAAATTCTGTTTGCTTTGAGTTTGGGAACTTGTTTCAGCCTTTAATTTGTGACCAGTCCCGTTGACCGGTTATAATCTGGTGAATTCTAACTTTCTTCCCTCAATAAACTTTGTGGCGTGGTGTAGTTCAGATAAACTTCCTTGAGGAAATGAAGCGGACCTCTAGATAATTTTTGTACCTTTCGTCGAACACGTGGTAGTTCTCGTTCGAATCTTCATCAGTCAACTAATCATGTAGGAAGAATCATTTTGTTCAAAATAGTTGAGTCATACGCAAGGTCTCGTTTTGAACAATTGATAAATCAAACGTTGAATTATGTGCAAAACTCTGATCGCCACGGTAATCGAACCGGCATTTCACCCTTTCCGGAGAAACTTGCTAACCAAATCCATCACCAACGCTCGTGTTCTGTCACCGATCTTTATGGGACATAAGGCGTCGATCTGTCAGCAACTAACCGTTAACGGTTTTGCTTATCATGTACATATCGATATGGCACCCCAGTTGCACTGACAGATTATCCAAAAAATCCTTACGTTTCGAGTGTTTTCTTGAGACCATACTGAAATTTCTACATTCCTGATAATTATCTTTTGAGCTATGCATGTCGTCTACTATGGGCACTTGTACGGCACAATGGACATGTTTCGGCCTTGGCACCTTGCCAGTTGAGCAGGCCTTCGTCTTTAGCCAATCCTCTCAAAGGGGACCCAACTCCCTACATAGAGAAGGCGCGAACCAACTATTTGCAAGTTCCATCAACTGAAATTGTTACTGAAGCATTGAGCAGTGTTACACACACGAATCCCATTCTATGCAGAAGGTTGGGTTCCCGTTTATATCGTATATTGATTTTATATCGTTATTACTGTTATTATTGGTCATACTAAATATGTCGTTATGTAGATAGAGGTTTAAATACCCAAGTTTGAGATTCGTGGTGTGATCAAGTTTAAAACCCCGCGTGGCAGACAAGAAGTTGCGGCTATCAAGGGCCGACGTCAAACGACACACCCAAGCTGCCAAAAAGGGAGCAGATCGACTCCAATACAACAATTATTCCTGGTGGTCTGAACTACTAATTTTTCTGGACCAAGAAAATTTCTGATTCTCAGCAAATTGTAACGCCGCAACGCACTACAAGGAGATGAGTTTGCTCATGATGCCGCATTAACGTTTGTTACAACAAATCATTACACAAATTTGAGATTGCATAAATGGTGTAGCCTGTTTTTAGTTAAAGGATTCAGGAGTTTTGTTTAGACGCTCATTCGCTCTTTTTTAAAAGACTCATTGACTGCCGATTTGACTAAGACTTGTAATAAACTATTAATTCATTTGAGCCGCTTTGATGAGTCAAGATTATTGTATGGAATGTAAGAATATAAAAAAATACTAACTTGGTTAAACAAGTGCATTCAAGGTATTTTTGATGCTGACGGTTATGTATATACAAAAAGCATTATAGTAGCATATTAATTTATAGCATTCAAATCACTTATACCCACATACCGATAGAGCAAAATCTCTTTTACAGTTTCCTTTTCACATCCTCTCAATTCTTTTGTCGGAAAATTGCTTTGATAGTGAAAAAAGCTAGTGGCGGCACGAAAATTCGTTGTATCTGATGGGGCCAAACATTAGAAAAGTGTGTGGTCCTAAGTGCGATATCGCAAACACTCCATCTATGCATGCTTGGAAAACATATTATTGAAGAGGGACAACGCAGATCCAAATCTGAGTAAAGGAAGCAAGCTGTTTCCAAAATTCGCAAAAGCAGCGGAAATGCGAGTACAAAGGAGTGACCTTCGCTTTGGCATACCTCAAACCATGAATTGAAAAAGTGGTATTACACTAGCATGCCAGTTAAAAGGCTAGCATCATCAGTCATGTTATCAAGATGAATCTAAGAGTAATTATATTGCTAGTAGGTTTGATACAAATACAGCGTTCCGACGCACGTAGGGGAAAATCAAGGGTGCTGGCAAGTACGCAAGACGTCAGAATTATGTTTGACCAAACCAAACATGGAGCACAGCGACATTTAAATATTAACTCACAATAGTATGCTTCTCAGTATTTCAAGCTCTGACAGGGACTCCGCAAACAGACAGTTAGATCCCCTTATAACAGCTCTGAACATTAACCGCTTGTTTCACAGCTGCGAAACTAGTAGTACTCAATGAATAGCTCTCACACACTTCTATTGGAAATTACGTTTGTACTGCCAACCTCCTCGTTGCACGGCTATTAACAGAAAACTACTGGTGACTAAATACATAAAATTCAACTATCTAAGCTTTCTTACGATTGTTTACGAATTACGATGTACGAGGAGACATGCTCGACCAGTATTATACATCGTTCAAGAAAAAGACGCAAAACAAATCGAATACCAGAAGTACTGGGATCCGCGCATTGAAAAAAAATTGCGCAAACGGATCGCTAAATTGTAAGAGGTCTAATACTCCTAGATATCGCTGTGTCCCTGTGATGAGCACATGTGGCGCAGTGGTTAGAGGTGCTGTGCGTTGCATACAAAGTCGATGGTTCGATCTCGCGTTCATGGGTTATAAAGCTATGCATCCCTTTTGGGTCGGTGAATTAATACCAGACTTGCCTGGAAGGATAAGGAACACTGACTGGATACAACGGCAGGCCACCGTGAATTTTTCCAGAAGCAAGATGTGGATCCTGTTACCTTAAATGATCTTAGGAATTGAAGACAAATGCATGGCGCGTTTCCCATGGTGTGAAGAGCACAGCGAGAGCTTTATCCGTTTTTTATCTCTCTCTTCCAATATATTAGGCACATACCCGTACAGAGCGTGCGTGGCTTAGTGGTTAGAGGAGCTGTGAGACACACACGCCATCGATCAATCGCTTTTCGACGGTTCGAGTTCATGCTCAGGGCTCATCGAGCCATCCATCATTCCGAACTAGGTTAATTGGCACTAAACTTGCTTTGGATGATAGCAGCAGTACTGAGTTGTTCCATAGATAGATCACAGCGAGCCATAGTAAAGGCTAGGATAAAAGGATAAAGGATAAAGCTCTCAGTGTTGATCCATCCATGAGGGATGGACCATGCACTCGTCTTCAATTTTTTACTTCGTTTGAGGTGATTGTATGCATATCTGGCCTTTACAATGACTCGCGGTGGCCTTCCGCTAAAGTGAGTCAATGCTGCTTATCTTCCAAATAAGTCTAGTGTCAGTTTACCGACCAGGGAAGGATGGATGGCTTGATGGGCCATGAGCACGCGATCGAATTATCGACCTCGTGTGTGACGCAAAGCACTTCTAATCTCTGTGCCACATGCCCTCGTAACGGCCAGATATGCAGTGAAATCACCTCAGACGATGCTTGATGAAGTCGAATGCAAGGTGAATATCTGAGGAATTGATCAACCCGAGAGCTTAATCCTTTATTAACTTTACTCATGTGTATAGACACTCATACATTACGCTCATGTATAATACACCCTCGCTAATTCTAGGCGGTTTGAGGACATTTACCCGTTCAAGACGGCGTGTACGTATGCGGTTACACGACTGTCTGGAGGCCTTCCTCGCTGAAGAGACCATTTTTCTTGAACTCTTAGTAACGATTCGAAAGCATAGATCTTGGCGATTTCAATAATACGCTAGGATTGGAGGGCCCTTCTTATTGCGTTGTAGCAGCGAAAGCAAAATTATGTTTCACAGTCGGTTTGCTTCGTTTACTCGGTGAAGTTTCCAGATGACTTTTCGCTGGAATTTCGGTAATCATTCGACAGCACAGGTCTTTGTAACTTTGAATTTAAAAGCATATGAAAAAATCTCCAAGGAGCTATATAGGAGCAAAAGAGAATTATGTTCCACGCCTAAAGTTATTAGCTCACTGTTTGAACATTATAGAGCGCTAGTATTTACAATGGAGGTGTTAAAGGTACTTCATCGGTGCAGAAAGATAAAATTATAAAGCAGAATCCTATAAAGGTCCTTCGAGTAGAAACACTGTCAAGAAATTCCCTATGTCCTTATTCCCTATGTGAAATTCCCTAGTTCCCTATTTCCTATGAAATTTCCTATGAAAAAAAATGTTTGAAACCTTCTTGGGTGATGGATGTAAGGAAACGAATCAAATGCAAAAAGTGCCGAGATCAACATAGTACATTTTGATCTAATAAATTTAGAAGAAAAATCGTTTGAAGCTGATTTTCTGCGCAATTGCTCAAAATATAGCTCCATTTAGATCTTCTTCTGAAAACTGCAATTCTCTAACCTCCATTAAGTGGTGCTCTAGAAGAAAGAAAGCTGTTCAGTTTTGAATCATAAATCCAAACACTTACACACTGCAACAGAGGAAATTCACAGTTTCGCGGATATCTGGGTAAGAATGCTCATTATGGAGCAGCTCGAAACTTACTTAAGAAGTTTCTCATCAAAGACATTCGCAGATCATTCAAAAAGGTCGCTACCGGCGATATGAATCTATATGACGGAGGACTTCGTAGGTTTTAGGAGTACGTGGAAATTATCTAAGAACTGCTCGTAGGATAGCAAAAAACCTTTGTACAGCAACAAGTGGCCTCTGTGAAAAATACTTTCCGATAATAGAAAGTTACCAGCTTTTACAACACCTACCTTGACTTCCACCAGAATTTTCAACGCTAGTCGAGAAAATTGGACCGAACGAGTTGGTCTAAAATGTCATCTATTTAGAGATTGAGCAACAGCAACAACAACAACAGCAACAAGAACAGGACGAATTCTGGCAAACAACAACTCACGGTAACAGCTGTTTCTACGCATTTTCTCCCAGAAGTCGATGTGACGAGGCTTCTTGAAGTTCCTGTGTGAGCAGCTGAAGACATTGGAGTAGCCGAACAAACCGTGAGCTTTTGCAAATCCATCAAGAAAAGATAAAATCATTACCAGTGTGATGTAATATTACTCAATTACGCGACAGCCTTTTCAGTACCACGGACCCTCCTTCTCTGCACCTCAAACACCCAGCGTGGGGACGCATTAAAGATGTTGCAGCATTATTTCAATAGTTTATTGTTATTTTCCTATGTTAATTTATATGTAAATAGGAAATTAACAAGTGTAATACAATAGTATTGATACGACATGTATTCAATGCGCTTCCACGCTAGGAGTTAGAGCTGCAGAGAAGGCAAGTCCACGGTCCCGAAAGGGTCAACAGCTTAAAATATAGAAAAAAGAATCGAAACGTATAAGAGAGCCTTGAATTCTGCAATCGGAGTGCTAATCCTCTAGGGATAAGGCGCTTTCTAGCTGAGATTGTAGGAGAGAAGGTGAAGATAGAGAGCTTATGGTTACGAGGTTTATTTTGATAGACCATTTCCTCTGATCTGGGCGCTACCGAGCAATAACAGCTACTTAAGAGTGGCTGCGGCCGAGTGGCTAGTCATACTCAGCAGGGCTCGGCGAGGCTTGACGTGACGTCTTACGAAACGCCTCAGCCTGGCTATCCTCGAGGTTGAAAGACGTGCTCGATCAGGATTCTACGACGCTCACGATAGAGATCACGGGTCTCGTTTAGTGGGAAAAATACTGTGATGCGGGTCAAATAAAGAGATGAAGTGGTTATCAATGTATAACAGCCTCTTTTTATGATTTGACTGATACGACGAGGTTGATCGATACGATTTGCTCGCTGTTAACGATGTTTCGACGTCTTTGTTTTCTTCAGAGCCAATTCGACTAGAGTCGAATGTTTACAGTCGTTCATCTGTCAATCACAGATTAGAAAAGATCTACAAAAATTACGAACGACTTGGCAATCGACTCGAATCGACTTGCCTCTGATGAAGACGAAGAAGTCGAGTCGTTAGCGGAATAAATCCTCTGATCGACCTCGCATGTTAGCTAAATCATAAAAAGAAGCTACTGTAAGGGGTTTAGCTCAACGTGGACAACGGAACGAGATGGAAGGAAGAGGGCGGGAAAACGTCTAGTTCAGTTAGAATTTATATCCAGGCTCTGCAAGGAAGAGGCGGCCGTCAACCCGGAGGATTATGGTTCTGTCCATTAGTAATGGGCAATGTGGAGGAGCCGGTACAAACACATAGGAAGCCTAGTAACTTCGTTGGCTGTCAGCCGAATAGCTGAATTACCCAAGGAAAGGTTGAATCGGACGGTGACTAAAACACCGCTGACCTTTTCAGCTGACTCAAAGCACCGGCCGTCTCTAAACTTTGGCTTAAGTAACAAAAAATATTTTACAAATTATCCTCTTCTTTGGATAAAACTTCCTCAAGGCTGGCACATCCTCCTTTAAAAACCGACGGCTAACCGCATTGAATGGTGATTTCTCGTTGACCAAAGCCGCTAGTGGTTAGAAGCTACTTATTACACACGGGTGTGTTGCTGCACACTACCTTTTCCACCATAAACCCTTGTTTTGAAAAAAGGGTCCATTAAAAAGAGATTACAATAGTAGCAGGGTCTTTCACAACAGTCGATCTACACCTCTCTACTGTGGTCTTCACCATATAAGTAGCCGCTAACGTCTCTGAAGAAGGCACATCCCCCAAAATTAGCCATCGGTTCTTAGAGGAAAAATAACCAGCCCTGAGGAAGTTTTCCTTTTTTTCAAAGAAAAGGCTTAATGACAGCAGCTGAAGAGATTTGAGAAAATTGAAAAATAGAAGCTGAAGGAAGATCAAAGATCGCCGCAACGCAAGGACGGACAACTGGTGGACATTCAACTAGATTTGAGTGGATCGACTCGGCTCTCAAGAGAAGACTCGGATGTCGAGATGCCGTCGGCCGGAATAAATCTTGTTTTTGCCAACTTTGTGGTATCAGCGGAGTCATAAAGGATCCACCATTGATCGGTAATGTCGAGGGTAAGGGATAGTGGGCTTTGAGCTTTCAAAAGAGAAAAATGGGCCTGAAGGGTTAATTTAGTGACCGATCGCGAAAGAGAAAGGTAAATTGGACGTTGACGAAGACTTCGCTCGAGTTCTCCCATGACGACGTTCCTCGAACAAAAATTAATTACAGACCGTCCTTCACTCAATATCGCCATAAATAATAAAGTCTTTTATAAACAGCCCTTTTCTCAAATTAAAACTTCTCTGAGGCTAGCTAATCGCCCTTGAAAACCAATGGCTAACGCGTCTCAGGGTGATACTGCCTTTTTCAAAGCCCCTAGGGGTTAGGGGATGGGGGCTATTTCCACGGGAGACATCACACCGGTTTATCGTCGCACACTGCTCTTTCTTCACCTTAGACCCCTTATTATTTGAGTATTTTAGAAGGAATCACAGTAGCACCGGGACCCTCTACAACATCTGGTCTACACTTTCAACGGTGATCTCTCCCGTACAAGCGGCTCCTAACGACTCTGAAGTAGGCAAATCCCCTCAAAGTTAGCCATCGGTTTTCGTAGGAAAGATTATGAGCCTCGAAAAAGTTTCCTTTTATCAGAGAAAAGGCCTAATAACAACAGTTGACGGAACCTAAGGAAAGTAGAAAAAAAGAAGCTGAGAAAAGTTCGAAGACCACCACAACGCGAGGACGAACGACTGAGGGACATTCGACTGGATTTGACTAGAATCAACTCGGATGTCGAGACGTCTTTCAGCCAAATAAATCTTTGTTTTGCCAACTGAGTCATATCAGCTAAATTACAAAGGAATCACTATTATTTTCGTTTCAAGTGCTTTCTTAAGACCATGCTCAACTTCCAATACGCCTCATAGTCAATTTAAGCCATGCATGTGGACTGTTATAGGGCTACATATAGAGTCCGATATACGTGCTTCGGCCTTGACAGCCTCGTCAGTTGGGCAATACCCTTCATTTTCAGACAATCCTCTCGAGGTAGCTCAACTCCTACAGAGTGTATTACCCTATAAGGAGTTGTGTTCTCCCGAGAGGACTGGCTAAAGACGAAGGCTACTGCTCGTCTGACGAGGTTATCAAGGTCAAAACACGTGTTTCGGGCTATATTGATAGCATTATAACAGACCACAAGCATAACTTAAAAATGATTTTCACGAACCATTATTTACCGTGACCTCGAGGGTAGAGGAGAGCTGGCTTCAAAAGAAAAAACAGGGTTAAAAGGCTTAATCTAAGGGAAAGAAGGGCCTGACCTGAAAGAGAAAGGAGATTAACGAAGGAGAGGGTGAACTGGACGATGACGGAGACATCGCTCGACTACTCAAAATGACGTCGTTTCTCGAACAAAAAAGTAATTATAGACCGTCCTTCACTCAATATTGGCATAAACATTGAAAATTGTCTTACAAACTGCCTTCTTTTTTCAGATAAAACTTTTCCGAAGCTGGTATATCTGACTTCAAAAACCGATAGATAACTTGCCTGACGGTAATGTATATGCAAAAAAGATTATAGTAGCATATTAAATAATAGCATCCAAATCACTTATACCCACATACCGATAGAGCAAAATCTCTCTTACATTTTCCTTCTCACATCCTCTCAATTCTGTTGTCGGAAAATTGCTTGATAGTGAAAAAAGCTAGTGGCGACACGAAAATTTGTTGTATCTGATTGGGCCAAACATGAAAAAAGTGTGTGGTCCTAAGTGGGATATCGCAGACACTCCATCTATGTATGCTTGGAAAACATATTCATTGTGACGGACAACTCAGATCCAAATCTGAGTAAAGGAAGCAAGTTGTTCCCAAAAATCGCAAAAGCAGCGGAAATGCGAGTACGGAGGACTGACCTTCGCTTCGGCATACCTCAAACTATGATTTAAAGAAGTGGTGTTACATTAGCATGCCAGTTAAACGGCTAGCATCATCAGTCATGTTATCAGGATGAATCTAAGAGTAATTATATTGCTAGAAGTTTGATACATATACAGTGTTCAGACACACATAGAGGAAAATCAAGGGCGCTGGCAAGTACGCAAGATGTCGGAATTATGTTTGACCAAACACGGAGCACAGCGGCAGCCATCAGTTGACAGTATTATACTTCCCAGGATTTCAAGCTTTGGCAGGGACTCCGCAAACGGACTGTTAGATTCCCTTATGACAGCTCTGAACTAACCGCTTGTTTTACAGCTGTGAATCTAGTAGGACTCATTGAAAAGCTTTCACACACTTCTTTTGAAGATGAAGTTTGTACTGCCAGCCTCCCATGCTGCAAAAAATTACTGGTGACTAAATATAAAAACTTCAACTATCTAGGCTTTCTCACGATTGTTTACGAATTACGATGTACGATGAGACATGCTCGATCAGTATTAAACATCGTTCAAGAAAAAGACGCAAAACAAATTGAACACCAGAAGTACTGGGATCCGCACATTGAACAAAATACTGCGCAGGCGGATCGCTAAAGTCTAAAAAGTCCAATACTCCTGGATATCGCTATCTCCTTAAACTGAGCGCATGTGGCGCAGTGGTTAGAGGTGCAGTGCGTTGCACACGAGGTCGATGGTTCGATCGCATACTCATCGCTCATGGCCCATCAAACCATCCATCCCTCCGAGGTCGATAAATTGGTACCAGGTTTGCCTGCAAGGGTAAGCAACACTGACTGGATACAACGGGAGGCCACGCGAATCATTCCAAAAGCAGGGTATGGATCCTGTCACCTCAAGTGATGTTAGAAATTGGAGGCGGATCCCAGGGTTTGAAGAACATCGAGAGCTTTATCCATTTCTTATCCCTCGCTTCCAATATATTAGGCACATACGCCGTGCAGAGTGCGCGTGGCTTAGTGGTTAGAGGAGCTGTGCGACGCACACGCCATCGATCAATCGCTTTTTGACGGTCCGAGCCCTTTCTCAGGGCTCACCGAACCCTCCATCCCTCCGAACTAGGTCAATTGGTACTAGACGTGCCTGGGGTGATAGCAGCAGCACCGACTTGTTACATCGATAGGTCACAGCGAGCCATAGTAAAGCCTAGGATAAAAGGATGAAGGATAGAGCTCTGGTGTTGATCAATCCCTGAGTGTTGTGCCATGCATTCGTCTTCAAATTTTTGACTTCGTTTGTGGTGACAGAATGCATATGTGGCCTTTACAATGACTCGCAGTGGCCTTCCACTGCATCGAGTCAGTGCTGCTTATCCTTCAGATAAGTCTGGTATTAATTTACCGACTCCGTAGGAATGGATGGCTTGATGGGCCATGAGCACGCGATCAAGCTATCGACCTCTTATGCGACGCAAAGCACTTCTAATCACTGGGCCACATGCCCTCGTAAAGGCCAGATATGCAGTGAAATCACTTCAGGACGATGCTTGATGAAGTCGAATGCAAGGCGAATCTCTGAGGAATCAATCAACCCAAGAGCTTATCCTTTATAGCTTTACTGAAGTGTATAGATATTCATACATTACGCTCATGCATAACACACTCTCGCTGATTCTAGACGATGAGGACATTTACCCGTTCAAGACGGCGGGTACGTATGCGGGAACACGACTGTCTGAAGGCCTTCCTCGCTGAAGAGAGCATTTTTCTTGAACTCTTAGTAACTATTCAAAAGCATAGATCTCGGCGATTTCTATAATACGCTAGGTACTGGAAGGCCCTTATTACGTTGTAGCAGCAAAGGTAAAGGCATGTTTCACACTCGGTTTGCTTTGTTTACTCGGTAGAGTCTTCGGATGACTTTTTGCTGGAATTTCGGTATTCATTCGACAGCACAAATCTCTGTAACTTTGAAGCTAAAAGTATATACAAAGATCTTTAAGGAGCTATGTAAGAGCGAAAAGAGAATTACGTTTCACGCCTAAAGATATTCACTTTATAACGCGCTTACTAGTACTTACAGTGGAGGTGTTAAAGGTACTTTATCGGTGCAGAAAGATAAAATTATAAGGCAGATTTCTATGAAGGTTCTTCTAGTAGAAACACATGCCAATAAATCATGGCAGAAAACATTTTCTTGCAAAACCAGAAGTATTCTTGCAAAAAAAGAACTCATTTCCAACTGTCAATGCTTATTTTTCCTTATTTTATCTATATTCGGAGTCACTGGATAGGTCGAAAAATGTTGATCATAACATTGAGCTTGTTCTGTAAAAAGGACCCCTATAGTATGCTCTTCTAAGTATAATACAACGTTTTGCTTTCGGTATAATTAGTTCAGTGTTTAAAACTTCCCAGCGGGTTATTTTTGCAGCTAAATAGTGAGATTTTAGTTGTAAGAAGATTTAATCCCTGCAAAAAGACAACATGTTGTTGAAAAGACCTTTACAAGTGTATTTCTATTAAAAAGAACACCGAATAATCTTCAAAAGAATCCTTTTTTTGAATTCGAAAGCTACGTTTTCGGAATAATGACGTATTTCCAACCCTTCTTTTATTTTTTTACGATATAGTAGAAGTGTAATTCTGAGAAACATATGACTTTTGAAAAGGCTTTTACTAGGAGGGGGGGGGGGGAGGGTTGGTATGTTGTCGGCGTAGGCCTTGATTGAGCCCGTATTCATCATTTTGTGGACTACTTGTTTGAAAAGAATGCATTTCCTTCGCCAAATTTCCTAAATACTCCTTATCCTACATTAGCACCAGTGAACAATTCATCTTTACTGCGCTAAATGTGCACTTCTTATAATGAACAATTTACTTCTTGACTTTCCAGTGAACTATTAGTATTAATCCGCTAGCTTGATGAATAAAAATTTTAATAGTCTACTTTGTTTCTGAAAAACTGTCGTAGTGCTTTGTACTAACAACGAAAAGAACACGCCTCTCTTTCGAGGTAGGTACCTCGTTGTTTAAACTTCGCAGCTGGTTTTGTTGGCAGTGATATAGTGAAACTTGGATGGTCGAGATAGCCCATTGTCACGAAAAAGTTCATGTTTCCGGGAAGATTTATGTACGCATCCCTAGTGAAAATAACGCCCATGCGTCTTAAGGATCCATTTTCAATCGTAAAACGATGTTTTTCAAAATAAACATGTCAAACAATCAGTGCGCGTTCCTATGTACTACTTGTAGAGTGAGACCGCCGTTTCCTGCTCATCGTTCGTCCGATGTCCATGGATGTGTCTGTTCTACGGCCAACTCCCATGCATAGGGCATATTTAATCGTAAAAATTTAGCTAGTTTATTGAACTTTAGCTTTACATTATCTTGAACACCTTCCGTCTCTATCAAGATCGCTCTAGGATTTCGGATGACAAACACCTCCGACCACTCACCGATATCTTTCCATTAAGATTCTTTTAATGAGAATGGGCATAGTGCAGCGCGATACTGATTGATGTTTTGCGGGTTCCCCTTCTTCGAAGCTTGGAAAAATCAAATTGACTTTCAATTTCCACAATTTGTCACTTCTAAAGATACACCTCTGAAGATAGTGCGTGTGAAAGACAACATGAATAGTTGAGAAATATGCACTACTTACTACTTGTCTAGAAATGCGTGTGGTTATTGGCACACAGTTCTTCCGTGGGGCAAAACTGTTTGGCGCCTCTACGCTGTAAACCATAAATAATTCGTGGAAATTAACAAAGTCTATGTATCCAAACGGTCCAATGGTGAAGGATGTCCAGAGGAAACAGATGAGCGAACCAGGTCTAAAATTCAGTGACTGTCGGCCGAAACAATTCGGTCGTGGTCACATTGAAGTTATTGTGATGGGCTGGAAATTGAGGGAGGTACAAGGAATCACCTTGAGATCAGTTGACTAGGGAAGTACATAGAACACACAATATCATAGGGGTTGATCAGCTTTGAGATTCGCGCTACACGCAGCGATTTTCAGTGTCGTACCAGTCAGCAGATTTAGTGCTGTCGAATTTTTATACGTGGTATGCACGCGCGCTTTCTTGCGACAATATATGTGGCTGTTCCAAAGTAAGCCAAGGATTTCGAGTTTTTCATAAGGCTTTCTTTTAAGTGAAAGAAACTTACGTGAGTCTATACTTCGCGTTGAGGAAGAGTTGAATCTAAAATGGTGAAGTTAAACGCTCTCATCAATCGAAACATACGTAAAACTTGTCACTTACACCATTCCGGATCAATTTTTCATACACTCGAAAGCTGACCAAAAGTCTGGAAAGTGAGTGATGCGAAGTCCGGTCGAAGTTTTAGCAGTCGTAAAAGAACTGCTGGACTGGACTTTTTGTTTCAAAATAGACTGCCTTTGTAACAATATTACTACTCACGCTGAGCCCATATTGCTTGTATCTCATGATAAGATCTCTATAGATGCAACTGCGCATATACTGTTTGTGGTGTTTTGATTTCACGAAAACTTAGATGGAATGATTCTAGATGAATTCCTACAGCCAGCTGGACCCATTTCCATACTCCTGCTTGCAAATGGGATAATGAGAGTATTAGTGCTACGCGGTCAAGTCTTGCTATAAACTATGTGACGACAGGTGTTTCTTGTTGATCATCAAAAAAAAAAAGCAGAACAATTATCATGTAGTTTCTAGTGGTTCTCGTTGCATAGTGAGAATGAGGAGGAAGTTGTTTTTTGCTTTGATAGAAGCGTAGTATATGATAATTATGTCGATTAATTTCTAAGGATTCACCGACGCATTCGATTTCATACAGAGTCGTATAGCTTACTAAAGGCATAACAAACTTGGCAATAATTCGGAGTGAGCTACTCATGCATCACTTAATGCTACTATACTCTTAGAAAAGAAATCCGTCTGCCACCCCAGTAGCAATGAAAATTTTGATGAGCAATAGAAGTGGGAATGAACCAGCAAAAACTGTTCTTCGCTGAGCACCACTAGCCCACTGCCTTGCCCGCCCCAATCTATAGATTAACCTAGCATCTTGAGATAATGCGACAATCCAAGACATCTCTCAGTTTCACGTTTATGTTTCTAACACGACCCAGTTGAGTTTGAAGCTTTGTAGATATTAGACCCTGTTTCTATTGAATATAAAGAGATTCTTCATAAGTAATTCAGAAGCTTTATTGTCACAATCTCAACATTCTGCTGTGCTGTTACATTGACGTAAGGCGAGATGTTGAACATGGCGAAACCTAGCTAAAAACACTGGCTGTCAAACTTGAAGATCTGTATGAAAACTGGAATGGGATAGCACAGGAGCGGAAGGCTTTATACCGCGTAGTTACATCTCACTCTGTTGTAGTGTTCGTTCGTATGACATTGGACTCAAAGCAGTCGGGACGAAATCTAATGATTTCAATAATGTAAGCACAATTAGGTTTCCGTTTAACATTATGAGAACGGTTCACTTTGCATGCCCCACTCTCGTTCAGTAGAATAATTATGCCAGATGATTATTCTATCACGTGATTGGAGAAGTAAAATGTACTTTGTTTAGCACTTTATTTGATCCGTCATCGCAGTGCTTCTCTTTTTCACTGTGCGGATCCCAGCACTTGCGAGCATTCAATTCGTATTTCGTCTTCTTCTTGGATGGCGTAGAATAATGGTTGAGCGAGTCCACTTGCATCTCGAGGGTAGCCTTGCTGTGGCGTTCCATAGGACTTTGTTGTTGACTGCCGGAGATGAGTGGCGGTGAAACTCGGCTCTAAGCGCGCCGTGACCAACATCACAAGCCGCTCGGCCACGGTGCACTAAAGTGGAACGGGCTTATCGTTGAAGCAGAATAGGACGAACTGAACGGTTGGAAGCTTTGTGGAAGCAGTAAGGACGCATCCAAATAAAACCGCACTTCTGCTTTGTTTCTTGATTCTGCGATCCTCGCCGTCTTAATATATGTGTAGGTACTATAGACATTCATGTAGAAATGCAGTGTCAAATCGATATCGAATGCGCCGTCAAAGGGATAATGTTAGGAGAATCCCTTATCACGCAAGTAAAAGAGGCACCGGAAGCCAGATCTGCCCTGCTCAAAAATTTACGAGGCAGTTATTTACGCTATGATTTTATGAAATCGGAAGGATCCGGTCTGTGACGAACCGAATCACGTCAGCCCGTCAACGAATGGATTTGGTAACACTGCTAAATGAATAACATAAAGATCGCCACTTAGTGTTCAGAAATTTGTACCAAGATTCGCATCTAGGTTGAAAATATAATAGCCAGCTGATCTAAGGAACTATCAGATATTATTAAACAATACAAGAGACAAATGAAGAATTTACTGGCTACGGTTCGTGTTACTCGATGATCAATATTCAGACACTGTTCTCCATTGTGATGAGCATTATTGGACCTTTTTGGAATCCCCTTGTGAAACCTTTTTCTTTCGATTTCCTGAAGATGTAAGAAGTTAGTTTTTTCACTGTTGCATGTTAACTCTAAAAAGCTTTTGGTTTTACATGGAATTAGTTGACGGACTGTTCCATTGTGAGAAAAGTGAATTTAGCAGATTGATGTTGTGTTGTTCTAGGAGAATATAACATAGAGCTCTGATGAATGAAAAAAATATTCATAACAAAGTTTATTCGAATTAATTTTTCGAAAGACAATTATTTCCGTATAAATATAGGTAAAAATATGCTTTGTCACACATATGTCGTTTGCGTGGTCTTTCGCCTACTATCATTACTTGAGCCGTCGTCAGTGCTGTTCTTCTGTGACGAACTGAAGCTGTTTTGATGTAAAGATGGACGAGTTGTGCCACCGTTATCCTCCTTCTGAACCGCACAGATCTGGTCGTCACGTGCGTATTTCGATGAGTCAGCCACTCTCATTTCAAAACGTCGACTTTTTAGATCATCCTGTAACGATTTCAGCTCAAAATTACTTCTATGGTACTGATTTTTCGTGACTGATAATTATTTGCTGTGCACAGCTCTGAAAATAATAGTGCACAATTGTAACATCCTATTCACATTTGTCGAAACAGCTTCAGCGTCATGTCTAAGAATGAGACTTTGTTTGCAAAATTTTTGGTCGAGATATGTTAAAAATAGGGCAAAAAACACCGCCATTTTGATTTACTTATTTCGGATGTTTATTAGTGATAACCAGTCAAACTCAAATGCAAATTGATTTCAAGTTCAAATAGTTAGAGAAGCCCGTTCTCAAACCGATTATCTATCAAACTCTCCACCATTAATCCAAACATGAAGAGCAGGGATGAATGCCTCATAATCACACGTGATATAAGACAAACTCGATATAAGACTACTAATTTGCTGAGATAGGTGGATTGCCAAGCTTTGTGATCTCTGCCAAGGTTGGCCTTCTTTTAAACAACTCAATGGAGGACAACTAAGAAGTAGCGAATTTTGAAGGTCGCTCCAATGTGACTGGAAACTAAATTGGTGATTTTTTTCTAATGAAGTAATAGTGTTTGGCTGACTGAATTGTTAGCAACCTAATCCTTCCAGACTTCAAAGAAGCTGAAACCGCCGGAACTTCATCTGCTTGGATAAATTGTCCCGTATAACATTTTTTTGATTTAATATTAATTTTACACGAAGAAGAAGGATTACTTGTGCTTTGATCACGCCTACCTTTCGTCGTGGTGGTGACATAGAAATGCGAAATCGTGGAGTGCGCTGTTTGGGCTGAAAATTTTGTTGTTACTTGCTTTTGGATAGTTTTTGGGGAAAAAGTATGATTGAATTTATCAAAATGCAGTGTGAAAATAAAGCGAACTTTAAAATCATGTAAGCAAAAACAAAAACGGAGGGGAAATTGACGTACCAGTCTCGATAGCAGCTGTGTTGTGACCGGTAACCTAAAACGAACAATAAAAAATATGTTTTTACACGACTTTTTGTGGATAGTCTCAAATAATTTCTGTACAAGTACCTGTATCTACCTGGAAGAAGTCGACATCTTTCGTCATCTGTTCCATCATCGGTCGACAACATTTCAATCATTATTGGAGACATCATTGCAGAAGTATAACTGAAATGAGCGATGGACAAGAAACGACGATGTTTTGCAAATACGAATGATAGATTATTTTTTGGAAAAGATGCTTTTAAAAAAGAATGGAATCTCTGACGTTTATATATTTCCTATTTTACTGAGGTATGCCGCCACGTTGCTACTGATCCATCGGCTGCTGAAGATTAGCTTTTCAAAGTTTAATTATAACATATGGCTGGAGAAAACGGCTAACCTGCTATGAGGATTACCGGCATTCCATAGCGGATCTGTTGCAGGTGTGGGATCGCTAGAAGACCCATCTACAGACGTCGGTTGAGAAAGACCTCTATGTGAAGGGATATTTCGTTGAGATTCACTCAATTGAAATGTTTCTTCCTAATTTTTCCGAAAATTTTGCCCAAAATGTGAAGATTTTGAATGGAACTTTGAACACTGTAACGTGATTCGAACATGATTGCACTTAAGAAAATAAAATCACATAAATGCGTATATTTTCAATGGAAGTTTCTTTATGCAGCATAGAATGCTATAGTTCTGAATGTGACAAAGGGGTTTTCATCAGAGCCCTGGCCGTTGTGATCAGCTATCGAAATATTTGTAGAGGTGATGACTGGTTGGAGCGACTACGATGATTATTCACATCTCAGGCAGAGATATTAACAATTCCACGGAGAATTGATTATTTCAGTAATCAACGACATTTATAAAGTAGACGTCGAAGTCCAATTATCACTCCAACTCTTGCACCAATCCGATATTTTTTGTGGAAGACAGGTGCGAGAAAGCAAATCAAGTGAAGAAAGGTCGAGATTCTTACAGAATGTGGGGACTGTTTACGTAATCATCTAAACAAATATTATTCACTCTGCAGCGCCAGCTGTGCAACCTATGATCGAGGGTTGTCATATAAGAAGGGTGAAATTGTTCAACCAGCCGAATAGATGAAGTACATTTAAATTTTTTTTCAAATGGTATCGTTTCGATACTTCTCTGCCATGGTACATTTGCAAGGATTAAAACCATAAGACGGTCACCATAACTTTTTACTTGTCTTATTCGGGTCAGTTTAGTGTTTTGCGGTCTGGTTTCAGTTCAGTAGCTGCCTGGATATTTTTGACTGCCGTAACAATTCTCGCTTCACGGCATATCGTAGTGGGATCGAAAAATAGTTTGTTCAGGTTGGACAAAATCAAGATACGTTCGACTCTACATCAAGAATCTATATGGATCAATCACATTCTGAGAAACTCATCTGTTGAGTTGATTCATTGTTGCAATGCATTCCGATTAACTGTTGGACGATTAAGGCTGAGTACTTCTGTGGTCTCTCCAATAGCCCTATAGTGGTATATCCGATTACCGCTTCAGTTCTCATGGAATGTTGGTGGAAGACAACGAGCTTCTCTTTATAAAAATTCATATTGCAAGTACGAGGTTTTTCGAACCGACTGCATGTTGGATTTTCAAGGCACCTCGTTAGCTGATGCTTTTTGCAAAGCCACAGCTATTTACTCTCCATTTTTGAATCCACAACAAATTAATAAGTTTCTAACATCACTCCATTTGTCATCAACCTTTGAAGATTCAGTGCACTGGAAAGTGCTACAAGGTAAAGCGTAAAGTAAGGGCTAAGCCATAAGTTTATGTACAACAACACATTGAGCACTGAATCTTTGATGCAACTAATTTATAGAATCCATAGTAATAAAAACGACCAAAAATCAATCACAATACGCGAATTTGATGACGGTATAAATGAACCCAACGATTTTTCGCGCGTTTTCCAACGTAAAGGCTGATTATCTCTGGGATCCCGGCATTTCTTATGTTTTTCTATGTATATAGCTATGATCATAATTCACATATATGGTGATGCCTATGCGTAGAGGGAACTGCATTACCTTAGAGACTCGGCCAAATGCGTAACTTCCACCCACACCACGATGGAGCCTATTAAATTACCAGAAATGTGTATAACTGTTGTCGTCTGCTCTGCTACTCAAATCAAAAAAGCTCGATGAGGTATCTGAGAGTGTCATCTCCTCAAAATCGATGAAATGAAATGCATCGTACACAAACTCTGACGCTACTGTTATTGGTCGGGAATAAGGAGAACAGGAAACTAGTATTAGCATTACTAATTCTTGCTTGACTCTTTCAATTTTCAACTTGGTGATATGTATTCGAGTTAATTTTGAAGCAGTTTACTTTTTTACCTGGATCCTGAATGGGAGTTGGAAGTGATAGATTTTGGCCGGTGATTTAATGTTTGTTGTGTAGTTCGATTTACACGATCTTGTGAAATACTCTGCGAAGTAGAAGAAGCAGACGACGACCTTAAACGAATCATTTTTTTGTCTGATTTATTGAAAACGTGATACAGTGTCCTGCGACTATCATCACGACACCTTTTCTTGACTTTGGCTCTAAAAAACTATCTTGAGGCTTAGCGGCGGCCGTCATAGTTAAAAAAAACGTCCATTTTCTTTAGCAAGCACTTTTTGTCACCTCTCAAGATTGTGTTTCACTTTATAACTTACAGGAAATTTGTTTGCGAATTTTGTCTTTCATAAGAAAGACGTTAGGTCAGGCTGTGATTTGTCCCCTGCAATCATTAAGTGAAGCCATTTCTAACAAATTTGAAAGCCGGTAAAAATGTCATATGCAGAAAGAGTAGTTTCATACAGAAGAGCTTTTGCAAAGAAAAGGTATATTTGAGCAGATTTGGTAACCGTCATGTTACTCAAGTCCCAGCAGTGATGGAAATTTTTTAACATAAGACCAAGTTTCATACACGTACGGTGTTAACAAGTCATTCTCCAAACGTGAAGAATGATTAACATGAGACCGCATGTGACTTATACCCGTGGATTTCCGTTCAGACATCTCCACGTGCTCTTCTTGGCTATCGTGTCTCCTCGAGGATGTCTGTGACATCGTCAGAAGCGATGCCTCCCTATAATGAATATTAATAACAACTAAAACTACCAAATGTAAACAAATTTAGGTACTTTTCCATAAGACAGCAACAAATGAATATTCGACCCCATTCGCTGGACAAGAACTTTTCTTAAGAGAGATAGTTTTTATTTGAATGTTTGAATTTCTGGCTAGCTTGACACGTAATCGTTTTTCGAAAAAGCCCTTAGATAACGCTTCAGCTGAAAGGAAAGATTTGTGTTTCACATGCTCATCGATCGCAAGACAGAGCTGTTTAGATTAGTGGTAATCATTCGATAGTGTAATATTTGAGAATTCCATGCTGTGCTATGAAGGACCGTTTTCGCTGCTTTGAAGCAGAGAAAATAAGATTGATTCACATAAGCGAGTATGTGTTCTTTGGCTAATATACGGGGTGGGAGATTTTCTCTGCACGTTCATGTGGTTTTCGTGCTTTCAGCGAAGTAATAGTTCAATTGCGCGACTGACATAAATCATTACTTTATTTCAAAACTTACAGCATCATAAAAGGGTATCTTCAAAAACGGCCACGTACCGCGCTAGCTAGAGATTTAGGCTTTCGAACAACTACCACTCTTATGAAAATTTCTCGTCCACTGAATGAGGTCTAACATATATTTGTCCTATAAATATGCAGCACGTGGTTGCACTGATGAACACCAACTCGGAAAAGTTCCGTATTAACGAGTTTGAATCATTTGCTTCTTAAATATATCACTAAACCAGTACTTGACGGATGTTTAGCGAAGTGATCTCGTACAAAATAACATGAGGATAATGAAAGCGGTTGTTGTACACAAAAGACATGAGAATTAGTTCAACCTCACGTTCTAAGGCCAGTTGAGTTTCTCCACCTCTCGGAAATGGAAAATTATTCTCAGACTCTTCTGGAACAGCAAGAACATTGACTTTGTATTTTGAGAGGCTATTTTAAGTGATATATAAGTCAGATATTCGATCACTTTAACGATGCTACAGAAGAAATTAAACACGCTGCGCGCCTTCAGGAAAACTGAATGAAGTATATTACTTTATCCTTTTTGCTTTATCAAAGGTTTCTCCCGACCATGCTTATTTGGGTTGTTGCCTATGCAACATTTTGCGGAATGGACGACTGAAAGTCCCTCCAAGACCTAAACTAGCCAACGGAAGTCAGTTTTTGAGAAATTTGTTGATCAACTAACTATGAAATCCAAAATCAGATTCTACGTCTTGATGGAATGAAGTCACCTTTACACAGGTTGTTAATGGTGCATAAAAACTTGCCAAAATATGTGATACGCAAAAGTTGTGAAGTTGATTTCGTACCCATGCAAACCTGACTAGGAACACTTGTTCTCAAGAACACTTACACATAAGGAGTGTATGTTGCTTTCGAAGAGATCTAGCATAATATCGGCTTGCTCTGGAATCCTTGGTTACAGTGTTCTACAATATGTACACGATCAGCGACCTCAGCGTTAGGTTAGACATGACCCATAGATGACTTTTTGATGAGATCTACGGGCAAACGATTTGCAGTGAAGTAAAAAAAGGCGAGACCGTCTGTTTGCTATGAGCTCTGTGGGAATCATCCGTGGTTTCTCACAGCATTAAGGCGATTAGCTAGCTTTCCTTGTTTTGGCGCCGCTTTTAACGCCAAAATCAAAAAGAAATTGGATTGCTTTCTCACATTAGAAATCCCTTCTAGCAGAAGCCAGTGAAGTAGCAAAGTTCAGTGAACGAGAACTCATGAATAATTGCTCTACTTTGGTATAAATTCGCAAAACATCGTTATTGAACGGATTGACAATCGTGCGAATGACGTTTACGACAAACAAGAAAAGCCGAAAATCAAACGATCACGAGAACTAGATCAAGAAACTCTTAGTCTGATACACCAAAGCGATGAAAAGAAGTGCCAAGATGAAAAAAGCTCTAGATCTGTCTCAAGGCGAAGCTGACACAAGAGTGCCTGAAATCAGCAGCGAGTGACCATATAAGAGACAGTGATAATAGTGAATTATCAACATAGATAGTGGGAAGTTCATCTATCCTACTTCTACTCTGACCAATTTTAATGCAGTGTATTGATACATATGTTAATATGTAGGTGTATGGACACGTTGCCGCCTTTATTACTAAGTTCTAAGAAATTGTCTCATCATGTACCAGACTCGTACTTGCTGAAGGTGGAGAATATGAAGATAGTAATAAATTGTCGTTGTAAAATAAGAGAGACGTAAACAATAAATCGGCGATAACTGCCTGACCTGTTTGTTATCTGTCGTATATAAGCCAGTTTTTAAAAGATATTCCGGAATGTGTCAAACTATATTGGGCTTGAGGCAGTTAGATGATCAGTTAGGACTATGAGCTGAATCCATTATAAATGGTCACATTAGCAAGATCAGAACTCCGCAGAAGAATCAGAAAAGGACATAATAATATCATGTTCTATTTCGACCACTTTGACGATGTATAATTTCTTCGAGAAATAAGTAATTGAGCAGGCCACAGGATCTGAGGACATCTACGTTCAATTTACAGATATGCATCGTGAGATGAAAGCGTCTTCACAACCAAAACAACTCCGTTCGACATAGATAGCGGCATTGAAAAGCTTTCCGATAAATGATATCGAATGCATTGCCTCGGGTAAGTTCTGTTTCCGATGGAATGGGCTAAAATGCAAGTGGTTGGCAGCCACATCTTTATTATTTTACCTGATGACATTGTTCATATAACATCAATCATAAGGAAGCCAAACGATTTGTAGCGTATTTTCGACAGCTGTTATGAAAGAGTGGTCTTTGCTTCAGAAGACGACTTTCATAAGGGACAGACTTATCCCTGGCAAAATTCTGCTTAGATTTAGAGCAACGAATATTTCTGGAAACATTAGAATTGTAACTGAGTCTAAAGGTCAATATGACATAGAAGATGATCGACCTAATGCAATGGCTAAGCAGAGCGGAGGTGGGCAGATTGGGGAAGCTTACAATAACACCAATCATTTAGTGAGTTAGGTGACTACCACTAAAAAGATTTCCTAGCACTACAAGCACACCATCCTTAGCCACTTTGTAGAGAGTGGGGATTTTGTGAATACCTTTTAGTTATCAGCAGACTTTCGATTTGAATCACCTCTGCTATAAGGAAGGCGATGGCGTCTAAGCATTAGCCACAATAAGGCAATGTAACAACTTCATGTACGGTCATTATTAAACCAAAGTTCTTGAAAATGTTATCATTCCATCTGTTGCGTAATACCGTATCTCATAAAGTAGATCTATCATCATTCCTGACTGGTAAAGGAACATGACACACTGGGAAAATCTGGCACACGACAATGATAATTGGATTTTTGTGTAACCGTTCAAACTATTGGCTCAACAAAGAGAAAGGTGGAAGTTGTGAATGAGTGCCGAACTCACAGGAAAAGGGTGCTTTCCATAACTTTCAGTTAGGTCAGTTAGGATCAGCTCCAAACCAAACGATTGTAGCTCTATAGGTGATAACTTCATTCTTTTGAAGCAATGCAGGTGATCCATTCAAATTTTCTGCGCCCTCATCATTGTTAGGAATGTTTTCATCCTCAAACTCCGATGAAGAGGTAAACATTGTGGGTTCATCACCTGAAGGATCACCAAGACAAGGATGTACTACGTTACCAGACCGAAGCCTCGAAACACTAGGGAAATTGAACTGATGTCACGGCAGGTCCAGGAAAACGCTGATAGTGAACTTTTCCGTAAGATCAGTCAAACGAGAGGGCTTTAACAAAATTGCGATGAGTTCTGCGTACCTCGCGTAGGTGAAGCTTACATAGCGACTCTGATAAGCAACAACAAAGTGGAAATTTATTACTGTGTACTTACCCAGTATTATGGAGTGCTCATTATTGGGTATATTACAAGATCATACCACCACAAGTGGCGGTCAGATAAAAAGAATTCTGATTGATTATCGGTGCCCAATAGCTGTCAGTACAAGTGGGTACAATGCCGATAGCGGCTGCACCGCCAGACCATCGACGGTTGGCTGTTGCAAAAGGAGCGTCGGGGGCGCAACGGTTAGCCTACCCTCGGAAAGAGTGAGATCGTTGTTCGAATCCCGGCTGACGCCAATATTTTCGCACACCACTCCACATTATTGGGTATATTACAAGATCATGCCACCGCAAGTGCCGGTCAGATAAAAGAATACTGTGTACTTAGATGACATAATGAGTAGAGTGAAAACAGATGTTATTCAGATTCAAAAATTTGAACAAGGAAAGGTCTTGGCTTTGGCAAGCCATCATTCTTGTGCTGTTAAACAAGCGCACGAGAGCAATGAGTTCAACAGTGTTTAGAATGGTATTCCATCAAGTTTATCTAATGTAAAGCAATTTAAAAGTAGTTAACAAATACAGGTAATACTATGAATTAAGGGTAATCAGTCCATACCGGCTATTTTGCCGCGTTTCGCTCCTCTTGCTGAAGATGGATTGCTCACGAGAAGAACGCGATCGTTCTGGTAAAAGATGCCTCTTCTCACACTCTCTAAATGACCTGCCGTCTCCGAGAAGCTTCAAAAAATGTTCTATTTAGACGAAATTTATAGATTCACGTATGGAACCTCTTATCGTCCTCTTCTTCATCGCTGTATTCCTCCAAGATAATTCGCCGTCCTTCTTCAGCAAGTATTTCGCTAGGTTGCGTCTTATAGTGCTTGGGCAATTTAGTATTTTTCCTAAAAATACATCAAAATGCGTCACGAACATAAAGACAAGATTTCAAGATTTCAAGATTCTTCAGAGATAAGTAGCATCTTTTGAGATATGACAAACGGGTTTCATTGTTTAGGAACTGAAGAACTACATACGATAACATTTTGAAGTTATCGAGGATCCATACTGTTGGAAATGCTTTCATGCCTGTTATAATGTATGAGTTATTTATAGTAAAAGCAGCGCCAGTGCTTCCATCATAATCCGCATTTTTGAAAGGATAAACCATATATTCACCAAAAAGAAATTTCAGGAACCTTCATTGACTATTCCTATGCTACTTTACACGAATCTATTCACACTTCGCTTTCATTTCTTTTGTCAAAACGAATCGTTGCTCTCATAGCTGTAGATAAATAATTAGCCGAACATCAATCCATTATCATTTCTTATTTACAGATTGAAGTATCAAAATATGAATATCTTTCATTGTATATAGTACACAAAATCATCATGAGGAGTGAATACTGAAAACTATCAATGGTTAGTCAAAAATGGTGTTACATATTGCATGCAATGCGATTTTATCGATAACTCCTAATATTTTTTTTATTATTGGTGTACTTTATAAGTTGTTGAAACCACCACCAAATCATAGAAAAGACTTTATCCTATCGTCTCGTGGGTGCTAGCTTTTTACTATCCGTCTTGTTCTGCACTATGAGCACATTTTATCGTGGTTATTTTGACACTGAACACGTGGCAGATTGAACCTACATACTCTACGTAGTTCTTTCTAGTTGATTGTCAGCGTAGTGATTACCTGGGTCTTGGCCAGGTCTCACTTCTAGGATGATTTGGATAAACCCCGTTTCCAGATAATTCAATGAGACAACTTCAACGAATTGCAACCTTCCGACAGTACACTGGAGTTCCCTGGACATTCACCTGTTTGCGATGCATCTCACCTTCGACTAATATAATTGTGAGTAACTTATTTTCTGCGTCGCTTATATAAATGCGCGGTTTAGTGACATAGACAGTTATGTACAGGAGATCTCACTAATACTGGGGCAGCTGGTACAGCGGATGGTTGGTCGAGAGATGTGGTGTCGTCAAACAACTCTGCCTCCTTCAATGACCCAGGAGTGTCTTCAAAACGACATCCTGCGCTACTGTAACAAGCCAGTCGGTTTCTACGAACTGTTCATAAGAAAGTTTGGGAATCGACTATGTGGCGGACGAACAATATAGCTAGGCGAAAAAACGGAGTGAGAAATATGACGATCGCTGATATGAAGAAAGTCATTGGCTTGTGCCTTCAAATGAGTGTAATGACATTGCTTTAAGTGAAAGAATTCTATAATAGAGACCTTGCTTTTCATAACCCCAAGTTGGAACCGGGTATCGTGCTGAGAGATCAATTTTCGAGGTAATAAATCACTCGCATTTAGCAAATAATGAGTGGTGCGGTGCGGTGATTACGGTGTACATGATGCGCTCGCTGCCAGCAACCGTTAACAGGAATTATAAGGATCAATATAGGCGAGGAAAAATTGCATGCATTGACAAAATGATGTTGCGATTTTATTCAAAAGAAGAATCAACATGCTCCGGTACATTACCTGCAAATGGAACAGATACGGAACGAAGCTGTTTGAAGTGTGTAGTGAAGGAGGTGTACCTGAAGAGAGAGACGATGATTTACCCAGGCGCGGGCACGAATTCTAGACCAACCGGGTGTTTTGCAGACGATGAACTAATTGTGATGAGCTAATAAATGATCTAATAGATGAGCTACATCTCTTGGCAGGCAATTGGCATATTAGTATTTCCTTAGCCGAAACTTTATTGCTAAGGGCTACTTACGTGACTGAGATCTGCAAAAAGAGAGCAGTGGCTTGACAAAGGAGCTCGTGCAAAAGAATTTGCCCTTGGATGAGTGGAAGGAGACGTAGAACCAGATTGATGAAATGATGCATGGGTGCATGGACAAGGAAGTAGTCAGAAAGGTTTCGACAGGGCATGGCTTCTTCATTAATCCACAGACGAGAGCTGGCATAACGCAGACATATGTACGGTCAACGCTCGGGGATGCACTGCAAGTACATCCACAAAATCAAGCACAAACAATTCAAGATGAACACGTACAATGGCTACCTAAAATTCAATGCTTCTCCTCGGCCGACATTCAATCGCGTTTTAATAAGGCTATCAACCTCATCAGACAATGTAGACGTTGTAGAGATGATAACAATGATCGCAAAAGTTTGATAACGTGCTTCCGTCCAGAAAAGTGAAAATTTCACGAAATGTAGCAAATGCAAGACGCATGTTTGCCAAGAACGATTTTATCTTTCTTACCAAGAGATACTTCTAAAAAAGTCAGATATCCACGTACAAATTGTATATTTTGGATGTTTTTTCTTTGAAAATCCATTGAGCCGGATTTCTACTGCGGCGCACACCCTTCGTAGCCGTCCTAATGGGGCGCCCAGCTGAGATTCAAAATGAACCTCACCGTTCGCAGAGATACGCCACGTCATGATATGCAACAAATAGCCTTATTGGGACAAGAGTCACGTATGTGAGGAATTGGGGATTATTAATGCAAGAACTAGGTAATGTAATAACTTTTCACAGTATTAGAGGCTGTTTAAGGAGCCGCAGACATACGTTTTCGGTTCAGCTAAGCCAATACAAATGAGGAAACGCTGCCAAATTGTAAGCTTTGGTGGTGGTAACGCATCCGGTTCGGTCTCGTCAGCATCACTGTGATCATTTTCTCCTAGAGATCTGAAATTTTGAACTTCAGAAGAAAAGAATTCAATAACAATAGTCAGATACCTAGACAGTGTTTCATATTAGCGCTAATATGTGGAACATAAAGTATGTAGGTGGAATGATAGGACAGAACAACAAAATGTCTTGCCCAAGTGAAGGCACAAATCCTCGACTTGCAGACGTTGTAGAGCGCGGAATACTAGCAACTGATTTCCGGTGTGACTCTTCGTCCTGAAAATTAGTTTGTTTTTAGATCTATCATACAGATGTATAGAAAAACCACTGATCTTGCTTTCATCATAACCTTCAACAATTACTTCTATTTTTCTTCCACAAAAAATTTTGATCGAAAAAGAAAACTCACTGAAGAATATGGAGGATGAACTTGCTTCGATTCCTTAGGTCGTTTTCTAGATAATGAAAAATGCCGTTTCTTTTTACCACCGGCCATTTCGAAGATTTTTTTCTTCTCTTCAGTACGCTCCTGAAAATTGTGAATACATTTTAAGGTGGAAAAACTTCACAAAAAATGCTCACATGCATCAGTTGTGTGGACAGATCATTATTCGCTTCACGTAATCCACGCACAAGTGCAAGTAGAAAATAAATAACAAGGCTAAAAAGAGAACTTTATTGACTAAATATTGATTGTGAATGATATGAATTTCATTCTTTCATAAAGTATTAGCAAGACTATATAACATTGCGTCAGTTTATTTCTCCAACAAAACATTTGTCAAAACGTTAGGAGAGTTGTGACGCTGCTTGTAATTTTGATGATGCTCTCGCATTTAGAGTAGTTGTCAGAGAAATTTTATATGTTTTTTCATACATTAGCAATTATTTCGACTGTTCATATTTGTCGACATATCTCTGATTTCTCAAAGCAGCTAAGGAAGAACGAGAATCATAGAAAATCTAAGCCGGTTGAAAGGGACTTCCTTTCATTTCGATAGAGTATATACAATCTAAGTGGATTATCAGCTAAATTTCAAATGTTTTTGGAATCGATATTTGTCAGCAAGTAGAAAACAAATTCAAATTTTAAATTCTTACTATGAAAGGGCAATACGCATAAAAACCAAGGACTTATTGTGGATGATGCTCTTGCAAAAAGAATCGCGCTTGTTAAACTGCTTTTGTGTTCTGAATACGAGGTCTGACGACAGAGAAGATTTGACATTTATAGCAAACATGTGCAGATCCTATCGGATTCCACACTGACTAATGAAGTTAGCTATATATTGTGTTATTGTGCTTTGATTTTAAAGTCGATTATTGTAACAGTTCCTTAGGAATCATCTATGAAATCATATTTTGAAGGATGCATTAAGAATTAGATTATAGAAAACAAAGCTAAAGTCAGTCACGGGTTTTCTCAAAATGATTTCTGCTAAGGTTTTCTTTGAGTTGAGGAGAGTTTTGCATAACTCATTGAAATTTTTCGGGACATTTAACTTCGAAACAAAACGAACAGCAATAGAAGCAACACCGGTATGACTATTCCAGGTGAAGTCATATATTTGAGAGCGTCCACTAACGAGGCGTTAAGATTTTCATGAAGTACTTCCGTGATGACACTGTAGAAGTGTGGTTGATCGCTGAAATAAGGAACATGCAATGAATTGGTTTTTTGAAGCGATTTTATAGAAAGCTCATCATTGAAAACTTAGAATTCAGCGATGCTGACAGTTAAAATATACAATTAGCAATGTAACGCAAGTTCCCTTTTTTTCTCTCAATAACTTTGACGCCCATTTCATATAAATTCATAGAAATTGTGGTGCAGAGATTGCGGAGTTCTGAGGAAACTGAAGAGTCTAACGCAAGATGGATGGAGCAAAAAAAATTGAACAAGTTCTTTATGACTACTCGTACTAGTTCCATTCCTGCAACGTCAAATACAACTTTCTTGCGCTTACTGGAGAACTTATACTCCACTAGATTTCAGCACGCCCACGATGCAAAATAAATACAGATTTTCATGCCACATTTGAAGCCGAAACCGTCTACGCCTGGGAATGACGGAAACGAGGTGAAGATACGAAAGAAAGAAGTACAATAAGAAACGCGTCATGTGAGGATGAACAACCTGATCATTAAATGGTTATGATGATGCCCTATGGTTGGACAGATTAGGGGTACGGTGCGAGGTGAGAAATGAGCATCAACGATGTTTCCCGTGTAGAGAATCATCAAATTAACTACTTGAACACGATGGAGAAGCTGGGTTCTATCATAAGTGAATATCACAAGCCAGTCTGAATAAAATAATTCAAATACACTCATCTTTTGTTTCACATGCGCACTGCCAAATTCAGTGAATAAAAACAAACCGTGGGAACCTCAAGACCACAGCTTTGTGTGCTAGGAAGGTTAGAAGGACATAACCAATATTTAAATCAGGAAGCACTGATGAACAATAGGGTGTAGTCTGGTAGTCCCCTTTTTCGAAAAGGTCAACTAATAAGTTTAATGAGTATCTCTTGAGTACCAATTGAATGTTTAAATTAAGCTCTCATCTCAAAGCAATCACCCTTATCATAGTAAAACGTAATGGACCGAGGTTGAAAAAATCCACTTACGAAGAATGCTTTCTTGAACGCATTATGATAAGAGCATTCATAAGATTTATAGAAAAAAGTGGCTACGACCTGGATTTTTTGAACGACACATCGCTTTACTCAATGATATATTTTGCGCTACTTGATTGTGGCAACATAAAACCGGATCGTTCGTAGAACTGAGATTTATAGACTGTTAAGGCCTTTCAACACTGTTCACACATCATATTACCCAACTGATGTAAATTAAACATTAGTGAACAATGATGCTGTTTTACACACAAAAGAAGATTCTTACTTAACTTGTGATAATATTTCCTCGTAAAATTATCTTCCAAAGCATAGCAAGCTTCATGTTTAGCAGGATTTCAATCTAACTGTTTTAACCGACTCAATATATCGGTGGTATCAATATCGGTGGCAAATGGTGCAAATGGTAAATTCGTGAACTCAACATTAACAATCAACAACAACAAAAGTCTCCTCAGCGACATGTAAATTCCAGATAGCAATGCACTTCTAGGTAAAAAAAAATCAGTTGTGCGGAACTTTGCCGATGACCACAAGGCTAATAACATCAGTTATTATTTATACGGAACGATTACTGGATGAGTACAATTGTATGCATAGAAAGGTCTTGTTTGACAAAGGAAATACTCTTTAACCGAACAAAGTTCTCCCTGATGCATCACTATATTCTGGAAAACGAGCGCATTCGAAGGAATCCGTTAGCATGTCGCAATGATGTAATGGCAAGCCAATTCGAATATCTTCAAAAACGGTGGGAAGTGCACCTCATGAAACTCATGCTATCGGTGGCAAATGATAAGAAACCACAGACTTCGATCCCCATGCCAACAAGCAGGATCTGCTTTGTAGAGCGATATGTTAAATGTACAGGAGAATTTTGTAGGGAATGATGAAATTGAGAATAGGTTTCTCTGTAATGCGAAAGAGGAAAATCAGTGTCCCTCTTGCCTGCTTTTTTGCTGGAGCTGCTTAGTGTTAACGCATAAGACACATTGTCAACGATCCAGTAAGTAGCCACGCTTGATCTTTCCACTGAGATTATTACCCTTCTTTCTGAGAAGTGATACAGTGTGGACGTTGGAAAATGACAAAAGTGCTTCATATCTACACCATTTTCGGTGCATTGTGAACCCTTAGTTCGAGTATGATTGCCTTACAACCTCTTGATCCCATGGATAGGACAAAACACGGCTCCAGCCCCTCCTCGCCGTGGGCTCCGAACAGTCCGTAGTGCCGAGTGATTATTAATGTTGCTGATCATCGAAAAAAAGGTTGCTGGTGCGATCTACTTCTATGACGCTTCAAACGATGTCCTTTAGTGCTATTTCTTGGTGTCAACTAGTACTAAAGATCCTTCTTTAGGCATGGTTATAACAAAAAAAAAAACGCTCAATTGTCTCATCATTCACTATTTTTTGATACGATGCGTAGACCTACGGCGCAACGGCGGAATCAAGGCACAGGTTGCAAAACTGACTGCACCCAGTTCTGTACAAGTTTCTCCCGAAGAGACGTACACTGTAGAAAATATGTTTCTGTATTCGACTTCTACAACATCGTCTAAAGAAATGCGAGAAAAGGTGGATATGCGTTGTTACCCAATGGATCTCCTATTCGTATGAAAAAGTGGTAAAGTGCTAACAACTGTGCGTTTTTTGCATAATAATTACTTCTTCAGAAAAACATTCGGGCTAATCAGCATCAAAACTTAACATCAGAAAGTCTGCCGAAAAGCGTCGTGGTAGGGGAGTGAACCAGCATCATTCTTCTCGATGGCCGTCATCACTAATCACTCTCTTGCCCTACACAAAAGGTTAAACATAATGAGTCTATTCGGCAACATCTGAAACGTAGCAGCAGAGGCCGATCATCAGTACTCTCGCAATCTCAACCACAATCAGTGGGCTTCCAAAAGTATATAACTATGTAATAAACTTTATTGGTAATGTTCATGTTTTAGCAACTTCATGCTTTCTATTTTTCTCCTACTCTCAAGATCATTTCTAGCGAAATGAAATTATAATTAAAAACGTGCCCGAATGGTCCGCAACTCTTTGAAGGTTTTCGTGATGCAATTACATAACCAACCGGCAAGGTACAAAGAAACAACATCAGTAGCAAAAGCATGAGATAAAAGTTAGACGATCTGTAATAAGTTCATATCTGATCTAGGCAATGGTGATGTATCGGCAAAACAGAAGAAAAACTATCTTCATATTTTGCTGATATTCGTTAGAATATAACAAACTAAACTTGGAACTGCAACTTGCAAGGAGATTCCAACCTGCTTGCTCTAAAAATTTGTCTAGCAGGAACGTTGCATGTCATCACAGCCCAAGCTCGAATATACATCAAAATGATAAGTTTAATGTTGTTGATCATAGGAAGCATAGGTACAAAAAATAAACCCAACCAGATCATACCTGCAACTTGAAAAGTTGATTCACTCATATTTTATTGATAATTACAGATGGTAACGTCTGTTCAACTTCATCTTGTAAGTTATGCTACAGTTCTACAAAAAATGATTGCTGTGGTTCATAAGCCGTTTCAAAAGTTCTCTTAAAGGTCTACTGACTCATCGTGGCTCGCGGATATCCTGGCTGTCAAGCAGTAAAGCACTGCAGCTTCTCTAATAACATAGACCCCGAAGAGAGAAAGATTTCAACATTTCCTCTTAGAACTCTAAGTGTACGCCAGGGCCAAAACTGATTGCTTTTCTGCTAACAATCAACTAATAACAGGTGAAAGCGACATGGGAAGGATTTGGCACGCCTTTTGAAACTACAAGAAAGAACGATTTGCCCAATACAGAAAGCAGAATGAAAAAGTTTTCTGTGGTGCACACCTCAACATGGCTCGCATGGAACGAACCATCCAAGTAATAAAATCAAAACAGTTGAACATTAACGCTTTTGACACTGATCAATCGATGAGGTATGCGCCAAGCATTCGCCTATATTAACCATCGTTAAAGGTAAATGAATGCACATCTGGGCATCAAATTATTTTGAGGAAGCCAACTGATGCGGCAAGTCCATCGTTCAAATCCTCCCACACAAGTCTGCTACTGATCTGCCTACAAATGTCGGAATTCTGCAACGCGTAATTGACTAGCTACCAGGTGTGAGTTGTACAGCACCTATAACCACTGCGTAACATGTGCATAGAATTACATTCTGAAAGCCAGTGAACTCTTCGAAAGTGAAATCGTGCAGAAAGGACCTTAGGTACGAAAAGACAAACCACACCCCACTCCACAATTCTCGAAAATTACTTTCCTTCCACGAGGTTCACACTCTCAATCAAATACTTTTGTATAATAAGAATCTTATCACATCAAGACATCTCAACATCCAACTTTTGTTTCAGTGTCGAGCACTGCCTGCTATGGACGACATTTCCCACAAATAAGCTCAAAAATAGTTTTACTAATCAAATTTTTTTCATTCATCCGCTGATAACGGTGTTATGGTTATTATACCACTCCTAAAAGCGGTTAACTATGGAGAACTTTCGTTATGCTTGATAATTATTTTTTGAGCCATGTATGTGGTTTGTTATGGACACTTGCACAGCCTGATAAATGAGTTTAAACCTTGGAAGCCTCGTAGGTCGGTAAGCCTTTCGTCTTCACAAAGTCCTTTCGCGGTGAACACAACCTTCTGCATAGAATAGGATTAGAGTGTATGACACTGCTCAATGCTTCAGTAACAATTCAGTTGATGGAACTTGTAAATAGTTGGTTCTTTATGTAGGAAGTTGGGATCCCCCCCCCCAGAGGACTGGTTAAAGACGAAGGCCTGCCCGACTGACGAGGCTGCCAAGGCCGAAACACGTGTATTGGGCCGTATAAATACACATAGCAGACGATATGAATGGCTCAAGAATAATTACTATAACAGACGACATCCATAGCTCAAAAATGATTTCCATAACAGACGACATGCATGGCTCAAAAATAACTATCAGGAATGCAGAAATTCCAATATGGTCACAAGAAAACACTCGAAACAGAAGGAATTTTTGAGTAATCTGTCAGCGCAATTGGGGTGCGATACCGATATGTACTTGCCAGGCAAAATCGTAGTCGGTTAGTTGCTGACAGATCGATGCCTCTCAGAAAGATTGGTGGCAGAACAGGAGTGTTGGTGTTGTAATTTGTTAGCAAGTTTCTCCGGAAAAGGTGAAATGCCGATTCGATTACCGTGACGTTTAGAGTTTTGCATATAACTCAATATTTGTTTTATCGATTGTTCGAAACGAGACCCTGACTATGACTGAACTATTTTGGACAAATGGATTCTTCCTACATAATCAGTTGACTGATAAAGATTCAAATGAGAACTACGACGTGTTCGACGAAAAACACAAAAGTTTATAGAGGTCCGCTTTATTTCCTCAAGAAAGTTTGTCTGAACTGCACCACGCGGCAAAATTTTGTTGAGGAAAGAAAAGTTAAAATTCACCAGATTATAATCGGTCAACGGGACTGGTCACAAATTAAAGCTGAAACAAGTTCTCAAGCTCAAGGCAACCAGAATTTATTACCGCTGTCCATGACAAAAAAGAAGTAAACTTCTTGGTTTTGGTGAAACATTGAACAGTGATTTGATCAAACCGAGAACTTGCAAATTGCAATGCAATCGACTCAATGAAGCATTATTTGAGATGATTGAATGCATATTTGAGCTCCGCAATGGCTCGCGGTCGCTACTGATAGAACAAGTCAGTGCTGTTATCGACGTAAAAATTTTTGTCACCAATCTACCGCCGTCGCCGGGGGGAAGATAAGCTTGATGAACTAGGGGGGCAGGATCGAATCACTGACTACGTGTGCGTCGCAAGTCTCTAACCACTACACCACATGCACCTGTTGTTCACCTGTGTCGCCTGTATCACCTGTGGTCCCGTTGATCGTCGAGTGACTCGAGCGGGTACCAGCAACTCTTCCAAGCTCTAGCCGACATCCTTGGAGTTTGAAGCTACAAACTACACACACTTTCGCGCGACCCGTATGATAAAATATTTATGAAAGGGATTGATTCGAAACTGTGAAAATCCTTGTGTTCAATTTTGCTGCTCTAGAAAGATGGCCGTATGGAGTTTCGTAATTTCTAATCAGCTTCGTTGCTTAGTATCCGTCCACAAGTCTACCTTGAAAACGGTCCCATTTCAAGAATACTGAACTACGCAGTTGAGAATATAGGCTTCTGATACTTTGCCACATGGTACACATACATAGAAAGCCTTGCTGCCAAAGCCCATCGAGATTCCAGTAACAAATCCATTTATTCACTGTTGATTGGATTGTAATCACAATGCTTGCCTACCACAAAGTAGACTCACAAAAATTTTTTGATCATGCTAAATCACATTATACTTCTATCATAACTACGCCAATGAGAATATATCTCGTCTTTCGGAATCATAAATACCACTGTGCATAGGCAAACGACAGGAACCCGCATCTTAGTACTGCATTGTGATGTCTCATATATGATGGCAAAGGTGGCAAGCACTGATGGCAAATCTCTATCAAACCCTTAGTTTCTTGACGAAATCGTCATAATCTCGGAAAGCATTGAAGCAAAGGATGTCCGAGCAGGTCCACAAAGCGCAAGTTTTTCACAGAAACCAAAGAAAACTGTTGGAAATCTAAAATTCTGCGCCTAATTTTTCTTAAACTCAACAGCCTTGCAGAGTTGCTATTCATCTAAAACTTGAAGTGACATCACAATCAGTTTTAGTACGTTATCCACAAAACTCTTGAGCAAAGTTTTCCGAGACATAAATCGAATACAGCGCATCAAGACGAATCACTTAATTTAGATTTTAAAAAATATCTTTTGAAGTTCTGTTCTCTCGTTGAACACGAGAATCCTCTTTTAGTTCAAATAAGAGTGATTCAGAATTTCCACTTCACACAAACGTTGAAGACAAGTGGAAAAGGAAGATGATCGAAGGGAACATATGTGGGCGGACGGGTTCTTCAGGGTGACAAGTTAGAAGATGAACATACGTACCTATGGTTCACGCCAGTATTCGGAGCTGCAGAGTAAAATCATATTTCACACACGTGATAAAAAAGATCACAGCAGTAGATTGATCACTAAGTTGAGGAAGTTTCTTATCTGAATTTTTCCATCACCTTATTTGACCTGTACCACAATTTTTTTTGCTTTGCGGATTCCAGTACTTATATTTGATTTGTATCTTACATTCATCGCTTGCTTGCGGGCTTCATCTTCTTCACGTACGTCAAAGAATCCGGGTCAAGCAAATTTCATGCAATCTCTAGGAGAGTCGGTTGGGGCGTTCGAGGGGCATTCGTTCATTGACAGCTGGAGAGAGTTGGGGAAATCGACTCGGCACCGAGCAACGCTATCCACTGGGCTACCGCCCTCCTCATTTTTTATATTAATTCTATTATTAACAAAGTTATACAGAAGTACTAGAATTCAGTGACTCACAAGGGACAATAAGTGTTTAATGGACTGTCTTTATAGTTTTTTACTGAATCAACACGAGAGAGAAACAACTCTACCTTGATTATTTACCAAATGGAGTACGTTCTCAGCCACTTTGAATTCTCCATACTCTGGCTATAATAAAATCATTGTTTACTTTTATTGGAAGCAGATACGAGAACTTGGAAACATACGAATGTTTTTTCGAGATTCCAAAACCACCATAGATTACAATAACGGCATAGAAGACCACGAAAGAAATCAATCACCAAAATAGCTGCAATTGTCATTAGCAGATCCATCACTACCAATTTTGTGATTTCCTGAAAACCCTAGCAGGTAACCTGCTGATATAAAGCACGAGGAAAACGTGCAATGGGGCACAATTTTGGACTATTCCGAAGGTTACCTGTCCTATCTGGGTTTCCCAGCACATATCCTTGAAAGTTTGAAGGCGAAATGGTTGCATTTGCGAGACTCTAAAATGTCATCCATTGTAGATTATTTGCAACCAAAAAATTTTTATGAAAAACATATGGCTATAAATTTTGCACATAAAACGAACCATAATAAACTGAACGAAGTTGAATGAAACGACAATTTTGGGAGCCGGTTAAGCGAAACCTAGCTATAAGGTCATATTTGTTTACATTGGTAAATATTTTTTCTTTGAAACCCTCACACTGAAGAACAAGCCAACTCACTCTTTTACGGACGGTTACATTGATTTCGATATGTACTATGCTATATGCTCCAGACAGTATATCTCAAAATCAATGCTCACACCTTTTGCTAGTTTATATCGCTGCACAGAATTAATGTGCCAAATCTTTTGTAATCAATTGATAACCTGTCGAGCACAATTTTATGTTGGGGTTTGCCCATAGATTGAATTATAATGCATTGTTTTGTGTGATCCTGAATTTTTTTTTTGCATCGACATTTGTTCATTCACTTGCTATTTATTCACAGAAATCAGTAAATGAACGATATAATCACCATTATGTCAATGTTATGCAATCATTTGGTGAGCAAAGATTGAATGCCTTACTCCCAGAAGGAATAAGGCTGCCAATTGAAGATCTTCAATTTTATTTCCACAGCTACTGTCTTAGACGGCGAAAGGGATGATAATCCGATGGAACAATATCACGACTATACGGTGAATGTGACAAGCTGATCCAGTTCAGTTTTTCCAGAATGTGTGAGTCGACTTTGCAATATGGGAGTGACTGTTACCTTAGAGAAGGGCAACACTAAGTCATTTCAGGAGCTTCTCTCGTACTGTCGCGGCCAATTTCCGGACTTAATCCCCATAGACGTCGGCACTGATTGCCTGGTTGTTGTCAAGCAGTTCCCAAAGCAGCATGCCTTGGCAAACCCTTTGAAAATCGAGACCATAAATTCTCAAACATGGAACTTGGGTTTGGTTAAGCTGGCTAGTCTTCACAGTGGGGCAGCCAGTAAATGTGAGCGCTTGTTGCTCTCGTAGCAGCAAAAGACTTTCGTGATAGTCACGCTTGCAACACGGTCGCGACTCGTGAGCATGAGGTGTCTATCAAGGCATTATTATGATTTGACCCACTTCATTAAATGGCGAACGATGGTGCTACGACACTATCCAAGTGTCTGGCTAAAGCCGTGTTACTTAATTTTCCTACTAGTCACTGTCTGAAGCTAAATTAACAGTTCATTCTAACCACTGATTTTGCAGATATTTATTACTTCGACTCTCAGATACTTTCCCACTCATGAATTGTCGGGAATTCTTTGTTGATCCTCAGATGTAGATCAGGTTTAATGGATTATAGTTTGAACTAGTGCCTATCACAGTTTGAAGTAGTGCTTATAACGTTAACTAGTCCATTTTTCAGATCCAATGAGAATGTCCTAGAATAAGTCTTTCTGGTTAGTATCTATTCTAGGGTAGAAATGACCGCTTTGAGCTCGATCTAAATCATATAATTCTCCTCAGGCCGTGACCAGTAATCATTAGCTCTTGTAGAATAGAGAGATGTTCTGCACCCTAAGACTAAGTTTCTTTCGGTGCAATCGCAATTTTTGGGAAAGGCAAGGAATCTGAAGATTTGCAAACTGAAAGTTCGATGAGGATGCGCTTATCCTTCTTGAAAAGGCATTATACAAGAGAAAACTTTGATAGTGTCAAACAAGCAGGTTGAAGATGCATTCTCGCTTTCACTTTGGAAATGCTGGCATACCATTAGCGAAGGTTAGCCGTGACCTTTACATCTATTTTAATCCAGAATGAGATGTTATCTTGTTTTTGTAAATGCAAAAAGAGTTCTCTAAAAAGGTGCAAGTCAGGAACGAGAAGTAATATTTCAATCCCTTTATGACACTAGCTTATTTGGTGTTTCAATGAGCTTTAGAGATGATTTAACAGATTGAATACCATTGGTCATCATGCTAGATTTTTACACTGGAAAGCTCTTTTGATGCGCTTTAGCAGCAAAAATAAGATCACATTTCACGTTCAACGCTCATCGGTGTGTTTTCCGCTGGACAGGATTTTTACCCCAAACTTCCAATAACCCTCCGTTAGCTTGGGTATCATCTATTCCAATTTCATATTTGTTTCCTAAAAAGGCCTTCTTAGTGCGTTGTAGAAATGAAGATAATATTGTGCTGCACTCGGCGCGCAGTTTTGCTCGGCTAGGATGAGTGATTGGCTGTGAGGATGGGATTTCGTAACATTTATAAAAAGCGGCAGCGAGGTGATTAAGATTTATTAATGGCCCTCTAGCAGACTTTCAGTAGTTAATCAATGGGAAAATTTTAGGTGTAATTGGAGTTAGGTTTGATTTTGAGAGGGTCTTTATAGAGAGCTGAAAGTGTGAAAAGCAGATGTTTCGCAGTTATAATCTTAGGCTGCTTAGGTTTACACCTAGTAGGGGATATCTGGCAATATGAAATGGAGATGAAAGTTTGAGCTCATGGAACGATGAAACAAAGTCCCCTTTACTTTGAACACAAAGCCTGAGATTTCTACTTGACAAAGACAGAATTTCTAATGAATAACGAAAATAAGCGCGATAATGTGCATCTAGTGTGAAATTCATTCTCATCTTCGTTGCTACGCTCATTGAAAAAGTCTTTCAAAAGTCAGTCATAGTACTGGAACTATCGAGATTCAGGCTATCCAATGATTGCAGGAAGATTGAGAAAAAAACGGAAAGACTCGCTATCAAAGGACTGGAGATTGGACTGCGACAACCGACATGTTCTCAATAAAGTCGATAACCGTCACTGATGTATTAGGTTGGAAAGGAAATTTTGGGATACTTGTAAAGAACTGAAAATTTGTGCATGAATTTCAATCAAAAACAATAAGAACTATTCTTTAAAATGTAGAACATTGCTTTCCACGGTTTTTCTGCCATGGGTATGCCAAATTGCGGATCAGGCTGAAATACCATTTTTTCAACTTCGTTGATTTCATCGAGTGCAACTTGCCGTGAAAGCCCTTTCTCCTATGATGATGCAATAAAACACGAACTTCGATTGTATCGTTATATCGTTGGACATGGTAGAGGCTTATAACAAAGTAAAAATAAAGGCAAATAATAGGTAGCAGTGCCCAAACTTTTTTTACAACCGTAGTATGCAAACGTGGGCATACACTATGTGGTCACTCTTTTGTCACAGTAGTATCCTTTGGTGTCTGATTAGAAGAGCGAAATTACAATTACGAATACTGTTAAATGCACATTTTTCGTCATGCATTAGAGAAGAAATTACACTGGTAAGATGGAACAATACAAGCACTTTATGTGGCAAAACCAACAATTTTTCAACAAGTGCTTCTTGATAACGTAGAGTGATCCGGGATCTTGCCTAACGCAAATGTTTTTGCACATCACTCTACATTATTGCGTTTATTGTAACACATACCACCGCAATACGCGGTCAAATAAAGTGAGCTCAAAGTGCTTCTCGATTTCATGACTGATGGCTCAGTAACACAAGTGCAAACTTGTTCAAGAGAATGAAAAGAAAGCAAGCGGCTAAAATAAAGCCTGTTATATTGCAGTAGACTTTGTGCATTGCAACTTTTCACTGATGACAAATTTTAAACAATAGTCATAGTTAACTCACAAACAATAGTAAATTATTACGTACGTGTAGACTGTGTAATTATGGGTGGTCTGCCTCTGAGGAGTTTGCCAGACGTCGCTTGGTCCGATCTGATGCGTAATGACGACGCTGGTATTGTGCATAGAAGTGTCCTTCGAGACTAGTGCTTTTGGATTTGACACTCCAATTGGACCGAAATCAGCAAGCACCTTTAAACGACGCACCGACTTTAGGAAATTTTCGGCGATGAAAAAAAAGAAAAACGAGATTGTTAATACAGATCTATGAAGTCTTGCAAAATGAGGGCTAACAGTACAATCTCTAACAAAATAGTAGTAGTTGTTAGCTTCTACAATCTTCCATGGTTTAGAACTTTAGATAAATCATTTGCGACGCCAAAAACCGTCCGCCCAGAATTGAGACGACTATTCCCCTTAAAAAGTGTGCTGTTTAAGACCTTCGTTTGTCCCAAATTCTCCCTAAAGTCTGCTTTTAGTAAGTAAGAAAAGTTACGAAAGACATATGGCACTGCGTTTGCTAAAGAGGAAAGCATTCAGAGTTAATCAATCTCTAAGGGACGCGCTATCTATTTGGATACAATGAGCATCGCACATCACATGCTTCTTTTTCCAAGACATATCACTTGCAGAGATTCTATCTATATATTCGGTACATATTTTCATATTCTCAGGCAGAACTGGCATCAGGTTTGCTTCCGAGAGGTGGAGAGCTTGCATCGACAAGGATAAATGGTCAATTGGAATAGTGTGTGCATTCCATGGAGCAAATGAAACCGTTTGGCTACACTTACCCGATATAGGGTTATGTATTCATTATATGGAAAGCGAAACTGTCGTAAAATTGATGTTTCATTGTGGAAACGAGATAATTAATAGGGTGAGCTTCTAATACAGCACACAGAGCTAGAAGAAGCAAAAAAAAAAATAAGAGCAGTTACCAGGTTTGATACAAAATCAATCATTATGAGAGCACTATAACGTATGTTCTACTGGCAAATCAGAGTGGGAAATGGTATAACCACCATTTTCATTTCGATTTGTTATAATCCCTAATGGGCAGGAACTTGACTTTGTTAGAGAAGTGCAAATGTCACTAGTCACTAGTAGTTTGCATAATGACACTTCTGAAATAAAGACTTTCCTACTTTCCTTGTTTTTCTCGAGAAGAAACTTTTGAATAGCTCCGCTTGAATTTTTTCTGTTATAACTTTTTTGCAGCAGAGAGAGTATCAAAAAAGTTTATTTACATCAGAGTTTTCTTACCGTAGTCCACGCCTTTGGAGGAGCTAGTGTAGTGTGTAAAGGAATGTTATCGGAAAACGACGAGGAAACCAAATCACGCATTGTTCTAAAAAAGCTTTCAATAACGGTTTGGTAAAGCTTTATTAGAAAGACATGATGACTGATGACCAACCGATTCAGACTGATCGGCTGTATCTGTTTCATTGAATTCACCGCAGCGGCTTGGGATCCCTGAATGAGAGCAATCAGACACTAATTCAAAATTGTCACTGCACTTAAGAAACATGTGTCTACCACAAAGTCCGCTGGAAGTAAATGACAATTTGACTGTTACATTAAGCAATGCTAGGGCAATGCTAAGAAGAAACCAATCTTAAGGCATATCTCCCATGGGAGCTTTGCTATCTCTTCTGGAAATACATAATAATTAAGGCAACGCAGATGGTCCATGACTTTAAAGATCAGAGGGTGACGCAGAGGTTCGAAGACCTTAGAGAGGAACTGGTCCAGGGGTACTCTTTCGCCACAGCAAAGTGGCGACGGTGGCTCCCAGCTGCCGTCAAACTCAACAGTCAGTTTGATCGTCGGGCATCAACTGAACGGCCGCTTCACCTTACCCGGACAATCTCACCTCAAATACGTTATCGATCCATTATTGCCCACTTCACACAATCTCATTATCATGTATCCAAACGTTATCATAAGGTTGCTCTTGTATAATAGTCAAATGAACTCAATGGAATTGTGAGCGGAACGTATCACTTCCGTGGCGGGCAAACTCACTTGAGCTATGCTCGGCCTACCACCGCGGTTAAGGGATTAGGCCCATATACAATCAACAGTGACCCCACGGTTATGACACAATATACTCACGAACTGGATCCCACAGTCGGTGTTTGCATTCTGGGGCAACATAGCGACCCAAATGGACTCCGCCGCCTAGTCATACTCCGTCAATCATCATCTTCATAGTATCGTCACACGACAATACACCTCATAAAGTCATAATAATTCATTTGAGCATATTTTCACCAAAGGATATGTCGCTACCACATACAAATTTGGTACACTGACCGCTTTATTCGAATTCGTGTCTTTGCATCGGTCACAAACCTTTGCCATAGTTTCGGTGCATTGGCCGCCTCAGTTCAAACTCGCGTCTACTGCTGACCCTCCACCACATTTGGTGCACTGCCTGCTCAAAATCGGGGCTATAATTAAGAAAGCCCTCACTTCTTGAGGCATAGAGCGCGGCACTTAGCCGAAAGCCCCACTTTTTGGGGCATAGAGAGGGGAACTCAGCAAGAAAGCTTTCACTATATACCATATCGGCCGATTGCGTTCGAATGCGAGTTGCTAGGGAAACTTGCATGTAAATCACACAGAATCACCAGCCTAACGAAGTATCCACATCAACTCATCATTGCGACAATACAATTATGTGAGTATCTGAATAAGGCAAGCCACTTCTTCGCAACCAAACAACCTCACACTTGGAAAATCACCCGGTACGTTCAAATTTCGTAAGTACATCAAAATTCACTAAACATATCATTTTATGGAAAAGGCAGTAGCAAAAATAAAGCAGAAAATAGCAGACGTTAACATCATGACGCACCAGTATATCGTAGTGGCAGCCGAAGTACTGAATAAGTTTAGCGCAACCCGCAAACATAGACTTACAACGCACAACCTTGCAATGTGATCTACATAGTCTTACAAGCTCAATCAAAGGTATTACTAGCGCCCATTACCACCCCAAGATCTGATGAACAACCTCAGCTTGAGACTACACATCTGCACCCCAGGACCAGTCGTGGCATTTATAGAACCAGATACAAATGGGCACCACTGTACTGTAAATATAAAAACTTTCGGTTCCGATCTAACAGGCAGGCCATATTAGTCAACAAACGACATCAGCTCGTTGCCACCTGCTTTCAGATCCCTGACATTATCAGCAATTTGGAAATGACATGCATTTCTATAATAAGGATAAAGAATAAAGCTCTCGGCGTTGATCAATCCCTGAGGGATGCGCTATGGATTCGTCTTCAATTTTTAACTTCGGTTGAGGTGATTAAATGCATATCTGGCTTTTACAATGACTCGCGGTAGCCTCCCACTGTGCCGAGTCAGTGCTGCTTATCCTCCTAAACAATTCTGAAACCAGTCTGGTACCAATTTACCGACTCCAGAGGGATGGATGGGTTGGTGAGCCATGAGAGCGAGATCGAACCATTAACCTCGTGTGCGACGCAGTGCACCTCTAACCACTGAGCAGCATGCACCCTTCTCTATATTCTCTTTTTTACCTTTTCTCAAAAGTTCCTTTTGACCGTTAGCTTCACGCATCAACTAAATGTCACTTCAGGTCCCTATCCTTTTACAGGAAAACTGTCTTCTTCTCCTTTAGCCAGCTCGTCTTCAAGCATGGCAAGACGACATGATGTTCAGGCTTATAGACGCACTGATCTGTTAAGCACAAGAGATGACACTTTTGCGAGGCCGGAGTATGGCAGTCTCTTCTAAAAATACATAATAATTTAGGCAACGCAGTCGGTCCATGGCCTTAGAGAGTAAGTGGTAACGCAGAGGTGCAAGGACCTCAGAGAGGAAATGGTCCAGCGGTAATGTATCGCCACAGCAAAGTGGCGACGGTGGCTCCCAGCTGCCCTTAATCTCAACAATCAGTTCGATCGTCGGGCATCAAAAAAACGGTCGATTCACCTCACCCGCGCTGCTCACCACCCTCGCAACTTTACTATGACCAAAGATCACCGCTGAACCATTTCCTCTCTAAGGTCCTCAAACCTCTGAGTTGTCATTTCCTCTGTAAAGTTAAGGACTAACTGCGTTGCCTAAATTGTCACGTATTTACAAAAGAAATAGCAAAGCTCCCATAGGAGGCTTGCTATTATTCTCTTCACCCACCATCGTGACCAAGTCTTCTTATGAGTGACATTATAACGTAAGCCTATGAGGTAATTTTTTATGGGCAATCAAATAAAAAATTCGCGATTGCTATCTAATATTTTAAACAGGAAAAGATCACTTAAAAAGCAACGCAGAGATAAAGCCAAAATCACATCAGAGTTTCACATTTGAACTGCGTACGTTTTTCTTAGATACAGAGCAAAGTGTCTATTCCACGTGATGCTGTTCATGATGCTAAACAACTAAAACTAACTTGACTACTGCTCTGAGTGATAAAGACGAAAGGAGATTTCACATTAAAGTATGATAGAAGTAAAGTTTATTAATGGTAAATAATGTCTGCAAATTCGCAAACAGTTAGCGCTCTGATGACCCAAAATTATCTTCCTCTCTTGTTCTCATTAAGATAGGATCTATACAAAACTGAAGATGTCAAATAATTCAGGATAGAAATAAGGAGCAGAATTGCTTCGTACCTCTAAAACTTTGCGCTCATTTTCAATATCTCTTAATTTCATCATCAGTGACACGATGAGCGTGTAATAGTTGACAATATACAAACACAGTACCCTAAAACATGCAAAATGTTGAAGAAAGGAAAAAAAGGCAAACATACAGACCTGTTGTGTGAAAGTAGTAAGGTTGTAAGCGCCTTCAATTCGTAAGTTTAGTCCCCAAGAGCCCAAAGATAAGTGATTATTTCACACTTTTTGGTATACTTATGCAACGTTTTATATGCATTACATAAACAGTATTGCTTACTACTGTGGGCTAAAATTCAGTCTATGAACTAACGGAAGAATGTGGGAAAAATTCCAGGCAACGTAGCACACATTCTACTGATTCACAAAGAGCGGATAAGACCTGTAAAGAAGACGTGAGGATGCAGTTATCGCATAAATCTTGACAAATGAAGGAAAATTAACGCCGATGACTACACAGCATTATAACGATAACAAAGCCGATAGGACCATAAACTGTCACCAAACCAAACAAGCACAACCTTGACCCCTTAGGGACGCCTATAAAAATCGACGTGCACAGAGCGAAATGCGCGACTTTCGTTATTTGATTAAGGATTTTTTCTTCTTTTGGCAAAAGCTCTGAAAGAACAAGATTATCTCTACTCGCTTATTAGCTTTTGGTTTAGTTATACAAGTCATGTGTAAAGAGAAAAACGCTGGTTTACTACGCAATCATACTCAACCTGGCATTTACTCAATATTGCATTGTACAAAGGGTATCACAAGAAATCTTTAGTTTTGCTCTTTCCTAACTTTATATGAGGCCTAAGTCATTATAGTGAATAAAATTGGAGAAGATCAGTAAATTGTCAAAAAAAATTTGCATGCTATATACGATACCTGTTCATCGAAAATTCTCACTTTAACTAAGTTTATATCAATCATTTGTTCAATTCTAATTATTCAGAGTGTAAGTACACGGGAAAAAGATGAAAATTTATGGACAGTGGAAAAATTCTGAGAGGGAAGGGACAACCGTATTTGTATAAAAGGCTCAGAATATCAGCATCATACAAACTACTGATCAAAAATATGCCTCCAGCAAAGTATTCTCTGTGCTTTTCCCCTATTCGTGACCCATATTCAGAAAAAGGCATTTTCTAAATTTTTTGAGGTTTTACTAATCATTCCACAGCCTAAATATCGAAAATCTGAAGGATGTGTTTTATTTTTTAAATGGTTTTTATATTATACTTTGAAAGTGAGATAGAGTTTTCTTTTACACCCAAGCATCCTTCACTGGACAGCGGCTTGCATTGAGACTTTCAATAACCATTCGATAGCAGAACTCTCAAAGATCTCAATGACAGGCTTGGTTTTGAAAAGGAGGTTCTAATGTGTTGTCACAGCTAGAAGATTATTGTGTTCAGTACTCGGCGCCGTGTCGATTGCGCAGCGCATTTTACAAGCGACATGTGATGCGCGTTACTGTAAAACCCAATATTCTTCTCGCTGTAACGACACACTAAAAAGTCTTTCTCAAAAATTTAGCATATATTTGAGATTGTCGAAATTTATGCTATCGTATAGGTCCAAAAGTCTGAGAGAAAAGTCGAAAAAAAATTCAAATGTGCAACATAATTTTATTCTTGTTGCTACAGCTTGCAAAGAGACTTTTTTCAAAAGGCTATTAAAATTCTCAAGATGTGAGTTACCGACTGGCTATTGAATGGTGGCACTTGATGCTATTGCTGCAATATCCATCCACCTACCGGTGGAAGGCATATGAGTCGCATGTGAAATGCAATCCCAATTTCAGTGTTGCAGTGCAATAAAGAGTTTTCTTGGAAATCAACAACACTATAAGATATGACGAAATTTGTGCTACCGAATAATCGTTAAACATTTCGAGGAAAAGCTTTGTCTATCGAAAGGTGTTTATTTGTTAAATAACTTTTTCTTTACTATTACAGCGTGATATAAAGACCTTTCAATAAATACATCTTTCGAGTTTGTGCAATTTAGGCTACCAAATAACTACTAAAATGTCTAGAAAGAGCGAAAAATACTTTTTCTTTAAAATGAAGTTCTGACAGGAGAAGTACTGTATCATGAGCAATGATGAACGCATACTCTTTCCACATTTATTGAGCTACATAATAGAATTACTCCTTCATAGACCTATTTTAAAGACGTCTAGCTGTAGAAGATGTGCATTCAAGCTATGTTCTCGCAGGGCACGCGATGCAAAATCTTTACGCGGATGACGTATCACCGATGGAAAATGAAGGATTTCCAGGGAAGTAGTGGCATTTTGAAGTCCAAGTGGCGGCGCAGCATTTTAGTTGTGATAATCAATTTTTTTCGCTCTTACGGCGCTCTATGATAACCCTTTGAAAAACCGATTACATCATCAAAATTTCCGAGATCTGGGCTACCTAGTGACTTGTAAGACTGTAGTGAAGAGCCATATCAAAGCCACAGCCGAGCAAATGAAGCAAACTGAATGTAAACATCGCAGAGATTAAGCTTTCGAATGGTTATTATATGACTGAGAGAAGAGTTTTGTCCAGCGAGAAAGACCTCCAAACAATCGTGTACCTCAGCTGGTACGTGTCGTCCTGCAGGGGTAAAAGCGGTGTTTACTCGTGCACATTACGCAGAGAATACAGCCAAAATAAGATTTTAAAAAATTTTAAGTTAGTTCAACATTACAGGTAATTAGCGGCATTTCGTGAGTGGCAGTAATATTTAGTATAGATGCAGATATTGAGTCATTCCATAAGTTTTGGCACTAGAGTTATGGACCCCCAAATTTATTAAACCACAAGTAATGAAAATTGCATGATTTGCCACTGTTCAATTGTGCATTTTGTTGAAAACATTTTGGTATAGATATTGCTTTTTGAGAAGTCGTGTTTTAGAAGGCGTATCATATGTTTTGATATGAAGCTGTCGTGGGAAGAATTTGCATGCTACTCGCGCATGAATGGAGCGTAGGGGAAATGCTAGTGAAACGGTGCACAAGATTAATGTAGCCTGGGACGCAGATACTGTTCAAAAAGGACGGATAGGAAATAGATTTTCGAGTTCAGAGCTGTAGAGGATAGTCTGGAGGATTACCGCGCTTGGACCGTCTACAGGAAGCTTTATTAATCTTGCGCACCACTTCTCTAGCTTTTTCCTTAAGCTTCATTCGTGCATAAGTAAAAAGAGAACTTCTAAGACAGCTCCAGTTTGAAACAAGTAAAGCCAAGTCGAATGTTGAAATGTTCGCAAGAAAATGCACACTTCAACAATACCATATGTAATTTCAACTATTTCTGATTAACAAATTTCGTTTTTATTGCTCAACTGCCAAAACTTGTGGAACGGCCTAATATTATATTAATCCGTTCGGGACAGTGTGTACCTCTTCAGTTACACGATTGTCCAGAGGCATTTTTCGCTGAATGAAGCTGTTGCTCTGGTTTTCCAACCGGTATTTGAAAGCTAACAGGTATTTCGACGATTTTAGCACTTCTTTTCTAAAAAGGCCTTTCCACTGCGCTGTAGCAGCGAAACTAAGATTACTTTTCGCACTCGGAGCACATTTTTTGTTCTGCTAGTGCCTGTGGGTGGGTTTTCATTGAAAATTCAGTAACCATTTGAAAACATAAACTCTGTTCATTTCGCATTCAACTTGAATTCTAAAAAGGTTTTTATATGGCGCCATAAGAGCGAATAAAAAAGATCACGTTTCACCCCCAAAGCTATCTCAGCGCATAAGAGTTATATATGAATCGAAGCATATGGAGGTGATGAGTAAATCGTGGAGTACCAGTGTAACATTAAAAGCCTAAAATTTTTTTTCATAACATGGAAAAAGAACTCTAAATAATCAATGAAAAGGGCGTAGCTTGTGATTTGCTTTGCGCGATCGATCAACTGTCGTCCAAACCGGGTTGAATGATACACGTAGGGTTTAAAAAAAATGGTGAGAGAGAAGGAAGATATGAGATAACGCAATATTTTGGTATCACTGACGTTCTCAAACTAGATCAAAGGTTTATTGGCCCAGCTGTATCTTGGAATGTTACATAGGCAACACTTGATTTTAATTTACGGCGCCATGTCAACTGGTATTCTTCAAATGTTGATGAGATAGAATAACAAGGTATAAAACAGTATTTTGGTACAAGTTCAAACCCAAGAGTAATTTGTCTTTTTTACCACATAAGAGGCCAGCTGAAAAGGTAAGTGCTTCTGGTAGCGCATTTGAATAAAGCTTTTTCCGACAATCACGACAGAACAGGAAAACCTTGCAGGTTGATGGATACGGTCACGATTGCATTGACTTCCATTATTCGCGCAAAAGTGAAATAAAGCTTCACACTTTAACGATTAGATGGTCAAGAGCGTAACTCTTCCTCTCTTCACGACTAGTGCAGTGAGAGAAAGCCAACTCGTTGAGGCGCATACAGATTCTCATAGGTAGCGAAGTGTGATTCCGGAACATGTGTGACCGCAAATAGTCTCTAGGTTACATTTCTCACTAGTTATCTCAGCTTATCCCTTCGACAAATGAATGTCTGCGCAGACTAATCGTACACTGTGCTTTCTCACTGCAGAAGATTAGTATTGTAGGTAGCAGCGAGTGAAGCGTTGGAAGGCGATATTTCTTAACAAATGACCATTCGATTACTTTGCTTACACATTTTATTTCTTAGTTGCTTGAGTACAAAAGCATTTCGAAATTTACTCATTCACAGACATGATTTAGAGCATTCTACGGTAGTCCCAAATTTGTGAATTCTACGCTACGAAAGCAGCACAGATTGTGATGCACTTTCATCAATCAGTAATAATGCAAATATTTCGGATATACGCACCTTGCCAATTGAATTCGTAGAGCGGTTCGTGGATGATATCGCTCTATTTTTCCGATTAACTCGAACAGGTTTGGAAAAATCAGCGTAATAAAGGAAACTGTTATAGACACCGCATTCTGTAAAGGAAATTAGAGTAAATGTATCAAAAAAGCAAGTAGGAATGAAAACCCTAAAATTTTGATATGATTGATGAGGAAATAAAAAAGTTCAGGCTGAAGCAAATGCTTTTCGCTTATCAATGCAAATAATTTCAGCACTTTATTTGATTCGTCTTACCGTTTTTTTTTTCATTGTGAAGATCTCGACACTTCTAGCATTTAACCCGTTTTTTTCGTCTTCTTCTTGAAAGTCGTAGAATACTGGGGTTGTGCACACCTCACTGCAATCTCGAGGATAGGCTGACTGTGGCGTTCCGACGTTCGTTGTCGACTGCCGGAGAGTGTTAGGGGTGGGGATCGGCTCCACGGGAGCCGATACGAGCATCGCGACCGTTCGGCCCACGACGTCCTCAGTGCAGACAAATATCATGTAGGAAAGTCCAAATATCGGGATTCTAATTGTTATGAGTGCTGGTGTCCATTCCATGTGTTTCTAATGGGAATTATTACTCTGTTATCCATAAATTCTTGCAGCTAAGGATCCAGCTTATTGACATTACTCACGCACATATTCGTCAATGTTGTGGATGGTCATCCACTAGCACCTTTCAATTCTATTTCCCGACAAATTGAATTCAATACAAATCCATGAAAGACTGAACAATCCCGAACGCTTCGCCGTTTATTTCCTTTTCTAGAAGGAATTGGCGCTAGCGTTCCTTCACCAATGGTAAAGGACCAACATAGCTGTTGCACGCAGCATGTTTTCTCTTCCCTGTCAGGTGATCGCAGGGCATTTGGTCAGATCTCTGGCATCAATAAAACGACGTAGATAGCGCTTGAAAGAACTGCTCCAGTGAAAAATGTCCTTATTCTAACCATGGACTTTTACTCTGATCTGCTACAATTGACATCCCATTACGAATAGAGATTTGATTTGTTTTCATAGGCACTCATAGCCGACGAGAAGAGAGGGTTAATACCGTGTACTGAGTTTGATTTACTGATGAACTGCTTGCTTATTCTTTATCTTCGAGAACGCTGGCCTCTTTGGCAAGATTTTTTGTGATCGTGACCACAGGCAGTCACTTGTTCTTGTAGTTGAGATTTGAATTGGTACATGCTAATGAATGAGTCACCAAAATACTAGTGATACTGGCCTTGATTGGCCAGCTGGACTTCCTGTTTAAGATACCAAACTCCATTTGAGGTACAGATTTCCTATTAAGGGGTTAAAAAGTCACTACAGAGTGCACTTCGACATTTAAGAATAACGAAGTCACAATAAAACAGCATATTATGGTGAAAACGCTATAGATGGCTAATATCGAGATGAGAATTTGCAACAGAGAAAAGTTTGTGAAAAGATTACCTGCTTTATGAATGTATCTGTTTCCCTGATCTGGCTCACTGCTAGAATTGCCCACACCGAAAATGCGAGCATAGTAAATACAAGTAAATTAGCGACTAATCGCAAAAAAATTGTAAACAACAGTATTTCCTCTTCATGTTTACTGTAAATTCAGCAATAGCCTCCTAAAAATTGAGTCCATTCGATAATCTTAGTGATTGTGAAACTGACCAAAATACATTTCAGAAGTAATTATATGCAGCAAAACTTACGCGGAACTTGATGATATTCGCCATGTGCACGTTTCCGGCAGTTTCTGCGTTGCCTATGGTGAAATCCCATCCAGTGAATGCTTTCCAATTGAAAACGTACTGTTCTGTTTTACCTGATGATAATTTACTTGTTCGTGCATTAGCAGCCATCCTTAAAATAGTCAAATAAAAATGATTCGCTTTCATTCCTGTTTTACTGGCTGACAAGAAGTTTCCCTGATTTTTTCGTTTTCGCTGGCTATTTTCCATGCTTTGAATTTATATTTTAACTGCCGCTCAGAGCATTTTCTTGTAGATATTTTATTATAAAACACTTGAACATTTGTTCCAAGACAGAATTGTCCTGAGAGCAAAAACGACTGTTGATGCCATCGCTCCGTGCCAAAGCAGGCACCACTTGAACACAAATGATGCACTCGTGTGGCATCACAAGTCGTTTCCTCCCGGAATAATTTTCTTCTGTAGCAAATGATAAAAGTTATATATCAAAATGCCGCAAGAGACTGCTCTCAAATGTTGCAAAAGTGAAAACTTGAATGCATAGAAAACAATCAGTAAAAACAAAAAGTCAGGAAAATTCCTTGCCAACCTAATAGTTCTAAACTTCTCAAGGAAGTGAGGATCTGAGCAGAAATGGGGATCCTAGTGTAATTGTAATAAAGTAAAGACTAGAGAATAATAGCTACCAATGCGGAAACTTACTTCCTCAAAATTGTGAAGAAACTATATCCAAGCACGAATATATTAGAAAGAAAATATGCTACTGGTACTCTATATCGAATTGTTTCACCAAAAAATGTCTCCCTTGAATAGTAACCATAAAATATTAGAGAATATTCCATATAACCCTATAATTAGGCATCTTACGGAAATTAAAGATGTCATATGATCACTGTTTGTTGCACTCACTCCTAAATCCCAAACAGTGCTCATTTCATCGGCACGAGCACGAACATCATCGGGCATGATTTTGAGGGATTTCGTACGATTGTAGCGTTCGGACGCAAACGTCATCCGCGAATCCGCTAACCACTAAAACCTACTTTTTTTGAAAAAGAGACAGATTTGAATTGTTCAAGAATCAATTATGTATTATCTATCAAAAGAAACGGTAACCAGTTATATGCTATTATTTTTCTTTATTTGATCCGTTTTCACAATTATTTCTCACTATGCGTACTTCCAGTATCTAGCTCGTTTTTTCGTTTTATCATCTTTTTCATGAACGTCGTAGAATACTGCTCGAGGACGTCTCCTTGCATATTCGAGGATAACCACGCTGGGGCGTACCGCAAAGCGTTCGTTGTTCGCTGCCGCAAACCATAGAGGGTGGGGATCAGAAATGCGCCGTGATGAAAAGTGCATCACTAGCGCTCTGCCACGGCTCTCCAAGTCAAAATCATAAGTCGTAGCCATATATTTATGAGCTATATGGGAAGTTAAGCGTTACTTGCTTGCGTATTGCGTTACAGCGTCATAAAAGGGTGTTTTGAAAAATCGGCAACGTATAGTGTAGCCTCAAGTCTCAACTTTCGAATGATTACTAACATGCTTGTGAAAAGTTTCTCTAGAGCGAATGAGATTGGTTTTTCATTTGTTCCTTCCTATCAGAAAGAACCGAACCTATTTTTCTTATGCAGTATTTTTTCTCTTAAAGTATCTGAGAGAATTGACAGAACTTTTCTTGCACCTTGTATATATATATATATATATATATATATATACAAAAGTACTTATATATATAAATATAAATATATATAAACTATTCAGCTCGTGAGCGCATGTGGCGCAGTGGTTAGAGGTGCTCTGCGTCACACACGAGGTCAATGGTTCGATCTCTCGCTCATCATCAAGCCATCTATCCCTCCGGGGTCGGTAAATTGGTACAAGTCCAAGACTTGTCTGGGAGGATAAGCAGCACTGACTCGGTTCAGCGGGAGGCCACCGCGAGTCATGGTAAAGGCCAGATATGCATTCAATCACCTCAAACGAAGTTAAAAATTGAAGTCGAATGCATGGCGCATCCCTCAGGGATTGATCAACGCCGAAACTTTATCCTTATTTTTATTTTAAACTATTCAGCTCACCTCTGGAATGATAACAAACATCAACATAATAACAGTCATAGTAACATTGACTCCAAGAGTCCATCGCAGAAAAGTGAAATAAGAACTAACAACGGATCCAAAGTGACCTAAAAAAAAAAGACCTTTTGCATTATTATTTGTTTTCTTCTTGTTCTCCTGTGCTATCTGCTATACCTCAATCCTATTCTTCCTCTGCGGCTCTTTCAGCCTTGTGTTTTTGAAAAATTGCTTCCACCTAATTACGGTTCACTTCACTAAAAGAAGCGATCTTTTTGAGCATATGCTCTCAGCCAACGCCAAGAGTTTTGAATGTTTTTCGTTGGAGTCTAGTCGATACAACCATCGCAACATATGAAACTTTTCTACATATCACATCGTCGGCATACCTCTATCACATCGCAGCTGTCGTGCACAAAAAAAAAGAGTTGACAATGGTGAATCACTTACTGATTACGTAAAACATATATTTCATATATCTAAATTATCCAGTAAACCGATTGGAGATAATTTGTAAGACTCATTGAAAGACGAATTTCTTCCTTTGAGCTTCTAGCGGAGCACTCGATTCAAAACGTTGGGCTTCGATATCCGTAACTGTCTATGGATGAACGACTAGACATTTGGCATCATCGAACGCTCTCTCGTCTCAATATTGAAAGATCTCATCCTTACATCCTTATTGTTAATTCAGGTTGTGATTTTGAGTTATCACACTGCCTTTTAAACATACTCATGAAACCAAAGAAACATTGTTTTATTTTCATCTCATTTAGCCCTTACTTCTATAAATTATGAGAACTTTTCATCAGAGGAAAAGCAGACTTTAGATTTCTGGTGAAACAAAAACGAGCGAAAAGGAAAACACGACTAGCGTTGTTATGAATAGTGTGAATGTAATAATAAAGCACAAATGCAGTCAATGACGCATGAGGTTTAGTGATGGAATTTAGATTCAACTACTTTTTTTCATCCCACTCGTCATCACATTTATTGTGCGGATCCTAAAGTTTGCACTCTCTTCGATTCTGCATTTATGCTCCACTATAAATTTCGCTTGTTGACCTGCAACGTTGGAGATACTCAAGCTAACGGATTCCCACGTGGACTGGAAGAGTGCATAGGAAAGAGAAGTGGTCGAATTAGTACCTTGCTTCATGATATAGTGTTACACTAACCACTCTTTATCCTCCCTCCACATTCTAGAATAATATATGAAATAAAACACTCTAGTACTTCTCAGCGTTTCCTATATGGCTCCAAGCGTTTATAAGATTCAGTGAACATCTTTCATAATGTCTCTTGGAATCAGAGCATAACTTTGATGGATAGGATCAGAATTCGTTCAAAAATCAGGATCAAACAAAAGAAAAGCTCAGCAAAAAAGAAGCTAATGCACTCAACTCACTTTCAATTCGCTTAATTTTCGCTTCCCATAGTATGAGATATATTTTGAAATTGTCAAACCATCTGCTCATTAATGTGATTCGCCTGCCAGCTTCCGCTTTAAATAACCGTGCTTTTGAAACTTTCGCTTCTTGACGTTGAAGATGTCGCTGAGCTACCCTGCAATTGATATGCTCACTTTATTATTCTACTCGAAGCAATTTGAAATAGAAAACAAGATTAGAACAGATGTAAAAGTGAGCAGAAAGAATAGTATTGAGTAGGACGCGCAGAGGAGCAAAATTCGGAAAGGTTTAGGTAATTCACTTTAGAATGTATTCGCTCACTTCAACGTCCTACGCTTCCGTTTCATGTTCCACGGTTGGCAACGGAGCTTTCCGATAATTTCCCGTTTATGTCGAATCGCTTCCAATATTCGATCTTTAGACATATTTCGTGTGTCTTCCTCATCTTCATCGTCGTCGTCACTAAATGAACATGTTGAATCAATATTGAAGAGTTGGTTTTGCTGACATGTGTTATTGGTTGACAATTTACAAACACTTAATCATCTCACTCACTCTTCGGGTCCACCAGTTGTTCGTAAGCTTGTGTGCGGTCGTAGAAGAACACTAGAGGAACGACGAAACAATGTGATCAGATCGACCTGTACAAGGAAATTTCTAAAGGTCAAAAAAACGGAGATAATGAAGATCTGTGTGACACTGGCAACTTCCGCATATTTTTGTTCTATGGATTTTTAGAAGTACTTTACTTAGTCATTTTCAGAACACTCACTGACGGAAGGGAAGTAACATAAGCAAACAGGACTTTGGAGAAGCTTAATACCGATGGATTAAATCCATTTCTTCGCAAAATTTATCACTTCTGGAGAGAAAAATTTATTTTTTATATTGTTATTTATGTTGTTTATTCATACCGTTATTGTTTAAATTACTATTATTTTATTTATTTTGCTAGTCATATTGACACATCAAAACTTCATCTCACTAGAGAAAATTGCCGATGAGGCTGCAACCGATACGTTTATGGATATTTCGACAAAGTCAAAGTCAGTCATCTCCCAAAAATGTTGCAGCTACTCTGTAGAAAAACTTGCTTGAGGATTGAGATTGAATGATATAATAGCCAAGCTAATTGCCAACATATCGACCAATTTCTCTTTGTTGATGCATTTTTCTAACGATGCCATAACCAGGTGTAAGGTTGACTCGAAATCACGAATTAAAAAAGTGCTGTAACTCGACTCAAAAGGATCTTATTAATTGGAATAGATGAATCATTATAGATGCTCAAGCTGTCGAAGAAGATGAATCTTTGTAGCCATTTCAATAGCGCATTCGTTGTTGAACAATTATCCACAAAATTCGCTATGGAGGTGCTTTTAACGGGTTCAAAGGAGTGGTAGTCGTTTAACGAAAAAGTTAGTAAGTGGAACTGATAAAGTGTCTCGTAACCAACGTTGTTTAGCGTCGTTAGTCTAAATTGAGAAGCTTACGCAAAATGTTATCTTAGAAAAGAACTGAAACTTTTCTGATGCCTATTTCTGTAAACATCAACTACAATTTCCTATGCGTTCTAACGGACTTCAAAGCGTATTTTTGATTTAAAGACGTTTTCTCAAAATTCAGAAATTTTTCTTGAGATAATGCCGCTCCTGATTCCAGAGTAATCATCATAACTTGATTTGGTTCAAGTTTCGCTGTAGAGTGTGCGTAGAAAATTCATCTGTTAAAACTCTGAACTTTGTCAGTTGTCGTATAGGTTCAGTATTTCACCAAATATCACAATGTAGTTGAAAGATAAATCGTCTTTGTGTAGAAAAAGGCGCGCAGGACAGAATTCCTAATGACGATTTCTTCGCTAATCTTTCAAGTTACATGACATTCATTTGACAAGTTTTCAGCTCTAAATATCTTCAAAATGATGAATGACTATTGATTAGTTTTCGTTGATGAAGTTATTCCAAGGGTAAGGCATAATTTCATTTTTTAGATAATTTCCACGTACTCCCGAAACTTACGACGTCCTCCGTCATGTAGACTCATATCGCCGGTAGCGACCTTTTTGAATGATCTGCGAATGTCTTTGATAAGAAACTTCTTAAGTAAGTTGCGAGCTGCTCCGTAATGAGCATTCTTGCCCAGATATCCGCGAAATTGTGAATTTCCTCTGTTGCAGTGTGTAAGTGTTTGGATTTATGATTCAAAACTGAACAGCTTTCTTTCTTCTAGAGCACCACTTAATGGAGGTTAGAGAATTGCAGTTTTCAGAAGAAGATCTAAATGGAGCTATATTTTGAGCAATTGCGCAGAAAATCAGCTTCAAACGATTTTTCTTCTAAATTTATTAGATCAAAATGTACTATGTTGATCTCGGCACTTTTTGCATTTGATTCGTTTCCTTACATCCATCACCCAAGAAGGTTTCAAACATTTCACGTGCTTTTGCACGTGCTACTTGAAGATTCCGTTTTCGTCGTGAAAATCGTAAATTACTGGTTGAGACGATTCTCCTTTCAGTTTCAGAGGAAGCTGAACTGAAGCTTCCCGAGTATTTATCATAAGGGAATGCAAGGATGGGATCGAAGCAGCGCCTTGTTGATCATTTTGCTTCTTGATACACTGCGCCACTAATTGCTATCTTTCCCCTCGAAGATGGTATGCAGAAAAAATGCGAGATGGCAATGTTTTAAGAATATGCTTTCGCGAAATTTTCATTAACAAAAATTGCCACTGTCTCTTTTTGTCAAAGATTGAAAATCAGAGACGCCGTTCTACACGCCAGTATATCGAAAATAGGGTGGGCCGGACACGTGTTGCGCTTCAACGACAACCGATGGACGTGAGCCGTTACCGACTGGATTCCTCGGGACATCAAGCGCTCTACAGGCAGACCACCGACCCGATGGTCCAATTTCTTCACGAAAGGCATAGAAGAAAGATATGATACTCAGCGGATTTCAAGAGCGTAGAGGACCCACTGGGCTACTTTTACACGCGATAGGGAAAAATAGAAGTGTTGCTGGTACCCGCTCGAGTCACTCAACGATCAACGGGACGACAGGTGATCTCTCAATAAGTACGATACAGTGTGTGCTAGCCGAATTTGACTGCGTGTAATGGAGCATTGCTCTAGTCCTTGGAAAATTAATGAAGCCAGCGATAATCGGAGATGAGTCTGCTCATGATGCCGCATTAATGTTTGCTACAACAAATCATTACATAAATTTGAGATTGCATCCATGATGTAGCCTATTTTTAGTTAAAGGATTCAGGAGTTCTGTTCAGACGCTCATTCGCTCTTTTTAAAAGACTCATTGACTGGCGATCTGACTAAGACTTACAATAAACTATTAATTCATTTAAGTCGTTTTGATAAGTCAAGATTATTGTATGGAATGTAAGAATATAAAGAAATACTAACTTGGTTAAACATGCGCATTCAAGATCTTTTCAATGCTGACAGTAATGTATATGCAAAAAAGATTACAGTAGAATATTAAATAGTAGCGTCCAAATCACTTATATCCAAATGCCGATAGAGCTAAATCTCTTTTACAATTTCCTTCTCACATCCTCTCAATTCTGTTGTCGAAAAATTGCTTTGATAGTGAAAAAAGCTAGTGGCGACACGAAATTCGTTGTATCTGATTGGGCCAAACATGAGAAAAGTGTGTGGTCCTAAGTGAGATATCGCAAACACTCCATCTATGTATGCTTGGAAAACATATTCATTGTGACGGACAACTCAGATCCAAATCTGAGTAAAGGAAGCAAGCTGTTTCCAAAATTCGCAAAAGCAGCGAAAATGCAAGTACGAAAGATTGACCTTCGCTTTGGCATACCTCAAACTATGGATTGAAGAAGTGTTGTTACATTAGCATGCCAGTTAAACGGCTAGCATCATCAATCATGTTATCAAGATGAATCTAAGAGTAATCTATATTGCTAGAAGTTTGATACAAACACAGTGTTCTGACGCACGTAGAGGAAAATTAAGGGCGCTGGCAAGTACGCAAGATGTCGGAATTATGTTTGACCAAACATGGAGCACAGCGACATCTAAATCTTAACTGACAATAGTATGCTTCTCAGTATTTCAAGCTCTGGCAGGGACTCCGCAAACGGACGGTTAGGTTCCCTTATGATCGCTGTGAACATTAACCGCTTGTTTCACAACCGTGAAACTTGTAGGACTCATTAAAAAGCTCTCACACACTTCTATTGGAAATAGACTTTGTACTGCCAACCTCCCACGTTGCACGGTTATTAACAGAAAACTACTGGTGACTAATTACAAAAACTTTAACTATCTAAGCTTTCTTATGATTGTTTTGGTACTTTTCTATTATATTCACCCTGTTGCAGTCTTTTAGGAGAACGCGTCTTACGGTTTTTCTTAGATCTTGATAGCTTAAGTCCCTAGAAATTCAACGGTGCATTTTATTTCTGAAATTATTCTCTAATTACGTTGTGACAGTGAAAATAAAACTATGTTTTACACCTAAGCACTGCTCGCCGCACGGAGCTATTTTCTTAGACTTTCAGTAACCATTCGATAGCTCAAATCCCAAAGATTTTTACACCGAATTTGATTTTCAAAAACAACTTTCCAGTGCACTGTAGCCGCCAAAAGATTATTAGGTTTGCACTCACTGCGCACTCTTTGCTCCGGTGTGTGGAAGGGAATTCGCAACACTGGCACCAAGTCACGCGCTTTTTGGAAAATCGATTGTCTGCGGAATACAGTCTTCGTTTGGCTGCTACGGCACAAAAGGAACTTTTCAAAGACAAAGTCATTATTAGATCGTCGAAATTTGAGCTGTCGATGGATTGCTGAGATTCTAGCGCAAAAGCTTTGTTCAGCGAGAAGTGCCTAAATGTGAAAGATAATTTTGATTTCACTGTTAGAGCGCATTAACAAAATCATCGAGAAAACATGCATACCTTCTAAATTATCGGCGATTTCAGCGATCGAAAGGCTGTTGGGACCCCGAAAAAACGAAGCATGTCATTAGAGTTGCCGAAATTTATGCTATCGAATGGTTACTGAGAATCTGAGGAAGAGGCTTCGACCAGCGAAAAATGCCCAAGTGTAAAACATAACTCAATTTTTACGCTTAGAGCTCAGAAAAATTAGATACGAAGTATACCATTAAAATCCTCAAAAATTAAAATGTCAAATGGTTGGTGAAAAATTGATAAAAATTAGAAAACGCGTCCTTCCCAAGAGGCTAAAATAGGGTGGAGGTAACGTTTCACGAATATTTCTAATTCTAACTAAAAATCTTTTAGCGCCTGGCGCACTTGACGTATTTGAGTAAATGCCATATTCAAGTACGGCGATTGTTTTGTGTACTTCTACCGAAGTGATTCGAAAAAGAAGCTCACAGAAATGTTTCGCATCAACTGAAGTAGTACATAAATAAGCTAGGATAGATACCCTTCTTTCCAAAATGTGAATCGTAAAGCGTGGTTTACACTGAATAGCAAAACTTGACACTGCATAGATTATCAAACCCGTAATCTCCTCTATAAGAAAAAACTAAGCGAATTACCATCAAAAGACAGGAATCTGCGCATGATTCAGTCTTAGAGGTGAAAATGTGGATATCCAGTGTTTGACTTAGCTTCCAAGAAACCAAGAATCAAAATCAAAAATTTGAAATTTTGGTAGATTTGAAACTATTTCTGTATACAGAAACACAAAGATCATACCAGAACGGATGAGCGACGACTCAAGCGACTCTCCATCTCTTCGTCTGTCGTCACTGGTACCTCCGTGAATGACTTGTTAGTTGGCGAGTGATCAGCTAATAATAATTTACAATAAATGAAATGCTGTAAAACGAAAAAACTTTTTGATAGTGACAGTAAGTAGCAAACTTTGCATTTCAGTCGACGGTTTACAACCCGCTGCTCTTCAAACCCATCTCCATTCCACCCTTAACCCATAAAGCTCGCTTAAAAATGTGACTTGACACTGAACACGCCAGAATAAAAATATTGCCTATCAAATGTATGCTGTTTAAGAGTCAAACTGAAACACGATGAGAAGGTTCAATACAAGTAAAGTGTTGGAGTCTAACTATGAAATTTTGTGGGATGGTTGACCCGTTGGAAGGGCACACACCGCGATTCACAAAATGCCGCGCGATTTGCATTATCTAATTAGAGTTTTTTTCTGTCTGAGAAAAATTTTTGTGCTTCTTGTCAAACTTTTGATACGTCACAATTTATTCTACACGATCCCTTGCTTTTAGAGCGAATTTATATTTTATGTGCTAAGAAAAAAGTTTACAACGCAGTCATGCTGCTTACATAACGCAGTAAATTATAATAAGTAATATGAAGGTCATCGCGAAATAAATCTTCAGTTTTTGATATTCCGTTTTGAACAGTACGAAGCTGTCGTCACAGGAATTGAAAATCAACAGACAGCTGGTTGGCAAAAAATATGATACATACAGCATGCGGTACTAAATTCGCTATCTGTCAATGATTTATCGATTATTAGTGTATTGCAGGTATCAAAACCAATTAGAATTATAGAACCAACTTTATTTTATCGACCTATGACTATCCGTTTATTGTATATCCACTTATACTTTATCTTGAACATCGTCGTTGCAATCTTTGCCACATGTCATGCCCACTGATTTAACGTTTTCTGAGCATTTTTTGATTGATTACCCTCAAGGTTTCTCGGTAACTCTCTCAAGTTCCATCCCCAAAAGTTGATTTACATTTTCGACGCGGCCATCTGCAGGTGACTGCGGCCGTCCTCGATTATATTGTGGATCTGGACCACATAGCTGCTTCTCATGGGTACCTTCCTCTTTCACCGCTTAAACACATCGACTTTGTTGATTTCTACGAGTTTTCAGCAGTTCATATATGCAAAGAGGAGTAAATACTTTTGTGTTACGGAAGAGCTCTATACAAAAAACCACAGGTGCTTTTAGGAAAACTTAAGCAGTGCATATTTCATGCTTATTTATTGTTGGCACTCGAATTTCGCAATCTTCAGAGGTGTGCTTTCAGAAGTGATTAACTGAGCAAATTAAGAGTTAATGACTTTACTAAGCTACGAAGAAGAAAAATCCTCTAAACTCCAACTAGTATTGTATTGTATTGTATCAAGTTCCCTAAAGAGATCACCGCTGAGGAGACAATCGTTAAGCGGTTGAAGAAAATGTTGTCACTCAAAGTTCTACCCTAATGTATTGACCGTTCAATAGATAGCTTCGGGTTAGTCTTTAGAACCGAAAACTTACTAACTTGAAGTAGAATGCTCGACTTTGCACGAGTTTCGCCACGGGACTTTTTACGAAAGACAGTTCACGCTTGGATCATAACTGTTAGTAGTAATAGTGACAAAACAGTATAAGCAAGCTGGCGATATTTGCTTGAGCGGGTAGATACGAAGTTGTGCGGTTTCACTGGAATAGTGGACGACACGGAATCAGCAGACCATTGCATAGACGAACACGAGCGGACCATTGCCCAGAAAAAATCAGCGGGCCACTGCACAAAGGAAATCAAGGTCTTCTGAACCCTTGACTCATTTGTATACGGGTCCATAACAACCATTCTCTCTGACTGAAAACGAAAGCCGTATCGTCAATAACATATGTGAGCATAAAGGATTACTTGAAAACAGCCGATGGTAAGAATCATGAAAAGCTGCAAAACAGGCAGTTCGATGAAAATGTAACAAAGCAGCCTCTACCATGCTTACTTCAAAGTCATGTTATCGTGTCTAAGAATAGATCTACAGTATAACTTCATGTATAAGCGCATGTGACGCAGTGGTTAGAGGTGTACTGCGTCGCACACGAGGTCAATGGTTCCATCTGGCGCACATGGCTCAACAAGCCATCCATCCCTCCGGGGTCGATAGGTTGGTACCAGACAGGTCTCAGACATGTTTGGGAAAATAAACAGCACTGAGTGGGTATAGCGGGACGTCACCACGAGTTATTGTAAAGGCCAGATATGCATTCAATCACCTCAAACGAAGTTAAAAATTGAAGACGAATGCAATGGAGCATCCCTCAGGCGCTGATCAGCGCCGAGCCTTTATCCTTCATTTTTTATTCTTATAATTTCATGTGAAATCTTAAACTGAATGTTTAGGAAGATTAGTCAAAATAGTGACAACCACAGGTGAGAGTTAATGCAGGAAATACATGATAATAAAGAAATAGTATCTATTCGGGGAGTAGTTAATATTGTTGCTCGCCATGAATGAAGATGATGGGTTAGTGTGTTGCACCGCTGGAAAAATCTGATCTGGACTGCTCGTTTATCCTCTTTTCTAATGTTGATTAGTCTGTGGTTAAACGACTGTTGTGCGATAACTTTGGTCTATTCATAACTAGCTAACAAACACAGTTCGGCGGCCAGCTGCAAGGCGGAAACCAGCCATCCTCCAGCCGTGCTGTGACTCATTGTCTGGTTATACTCTTTATGCGCAAGTAGAATATTATGCATTTGATGATGTGCGATAGAAACATGGCTGAAAAGGAGAATAGCAGTTACTCAGGGGAAATAACCTACTCGTTGATGACGATGGGAGGTGTTCAAGGAAACCTAAGCCTCAGGTGCAAGAAAAGGGGCCGAGCTTTACAAAATGTGCATCCGAATATTGAGAGTTGATTGTGGAACAGGTATATTGATGGCCTCTGGACAAACAATGAGTAAGAAAAGAGTCTGAGCCTCACAAGATAGGAGACAAGAATGCTCAATAAAGGTTGAAAATATAAATTTTCAAAAGATAATATGCGCGCTCTTCTTACTTGAAATACCTAGGCAAAACTTGATAATACGCCATCTTCTCGTGATGACGTAGTTTCCCGACCATCTAAATTACACTATATAACTACCTACAAAATCTGGTGTGAAGTTCAAACTATCGGATAGCCATCCCAAGAAAAGAGAAGTTTTTTCTCTTCATTAATAAACTGTTCTAAAACGGCTTCCCCAAAAACCAGGTCGAACTAAAATCTTCATTTCTAGTGCTGTCGATTTCCTTCTCATAGTTCTGTTGATGGGAAGTACTAATTGGTAATTGTAAGGAATACAAATTCAACAAAGCAAAAGCAAATCGTTGACCGCGTTTTGGTTCTCAAATATTTTGAATAAAAAACTTATAACTTTAGTGAAAATTCTCAAAACTTTATGTGAAGAAAATGCTCTTTTTCCTAAGTTGTACTCCACGAATTAGTTAACACGGACTCCATCAAAGCTTACGCCGACAATACACCAAAACCACTTCGGATAAGCCACTTTCAGAAGTCATATATCGTGAGAAATCTATTTTCACAACTTTACAAAATCGTGGAAGAAAAAACTGAATAAGAGGTGTAAATCGTTTTCATCCTAAAACTAGCCTTTTATGGAAAAGTGGGAAACTTCAGGAAAAGTATGCGTTCTTTCTTCGAAAATACGCTCGTAAAACTCTTTTCAATGACATGCTGTTCTGCCGTAGTGATGAATTCTCCTTCGAGTCAAAATTTCACTATTTAACTGCCCACAAAACCCGCTAACATGTTTAGACAACGAGCTTATGACACAAAAGATAAAACGTTATCTCCTTTTCGATAAAGGAGCGCAATGAAAAAGTTTTTTTTTCCACAAAACGACTTTAGTTTTGGAATGGGCATTTTTTGAGCTATCAAAAGATTACAGAAACAACGGTGAGATTAGAGAAAATGTTCATTGAAAGCTAAAAGGATAAAGCTCTCGGTATTGATCATCTCTGATTGATGCACCATACATTCGTCCTCAATTTTTTAACTTCTTTGAGGTGATTGAACGCATATCTGGCCTTCTTGTGGTGGCCTTCCGCTCTACTGAGTCAGTGCTGCTTATCCTTCTAGACAAGTCTGAGACCAATCTGGTACTAATTTACCTACCCCGGAGGGATGCATAGCCTGGTGAGCTATGACAGCGAGATCGAACCATCAACCTCGTGTGCGACGCAGAGCACTTCTAACCACTGCGTCATGTGCGCTCATTTCTTTTCGTCTTTTCCTTTTTCTTTCTGTCAGAAGAGCGCATTAGAAAAAATTTCTTTCACAAAACGACTTTAGTATGGAATAGGCATTTTCTGAGTCATTAGATGAATACAACGACAAAGGTGAAATTCGAAAAAATGTTTAATAACAGCAAGGTAAATAAGTTTTTTTTTTCACGAGGACGTGTTCTTCTTAAGTGTACATAAGACTTTTTTTACACGTGGTCATTATTTCCGCTAAAACAACATTTGTAAAAGTTTGCTTTGTGATGCACAAAAGTGTCTTAAATATTTGAAATCTATTTATGAGTATCAATAAACCCATTATGTATGTTTCATAGGCAGAATCAGTACTCGGAGCGCAAAACGTAGTCTTATTTCGCTCTAGTAGAGCCCTAAAAAGGCGTTCTCATAAACCAAATTTAGCTACAGAAATTCCGAAGTTTAGCTATCAAATAACTGCTAAGAGCTTGGCGAAATCAACTCCTTAAAACCCAGCCAAGCAATTAAGCAGACCAAGTGTAAAACATAAATTTGTTTTTGTTGCTACAACACGGTAAGATAGGCTTTTTAGAAACGGAGCACACTAGTGGAATAGCCGAGATTTACCCACTAGAATTAATACTCAAAGTTTTAAGGAAAAATCCTGTCTAGCCAAGAAGGTCTTCAAAGAGTCGTGTACCAGCACAGGTACATGGACGTCCAGGACGGCCAAATAAACTGCTGGAAAGCTCATGTTTTGCCCAGTGCAGATAAAGGACAATGTATAGTTTCGTTAATCATAATATCTGCTTTTATTTCTTCAAGCGACATATTCTTTCCAAAGTATTTAAAATGATCGTCATGTGAATTGTGAAAATATCCGTGACACATTCAAGGTAATAAATGAATAATCAAAGAATTACGTCAATTAATGAGATGAAGGAAATAGGACATTGTTCAGACTCAATTAATAATCGTTTCACACCTCCATCTCCATCCTGGGAATGATTTTCAATGTGGTTGGAGCTGAAACACAGCGGCATTCCTCAGTCACGACTCCGCCACACACCTTCACAGACATACATTATACGGTGCCATTGAGAAGACGAAACAAAACAACAAGGACGTTGTTAAGTGAATGATGAAGGATATCAAAATAAACAGTTTCTGATCGGATAGAATTATCTAGATCACTTTCAGGATTTAAAGCAACAAGAATCAGGTCACCTAACTTTTTCAGGTTAACATATTCGGGACCCTCTCATAAGAACTTGGCATTGGAGCTGAAAATCTACATGCAGCAATCTATGTTATCCGGCAAAGTGGAAGAAGTGGAAAGCTTTGAGCTTTCTAAGTCAATCATTTTATCGCGGGTCCCAAAAAGGAAAGAAGGATAAAAGAGATTATAAGGCAGGAAAAAGCACATTAGAGGGCTAAATTTAGGAGATGGTCAAAGCGTAAATGAGAACCATAACTTGATTTTCTGAGGTCTGTAATGTATCAAACAACACTCAAAGCGATAATTCAATGAAAGAGCGCTCCGAAAGAAGTGTTTTGTCTGTTTTCTTAGCGCTTTGATGGTAAAAGGTTATAAAAAGGCATCTGAAGCAAAAAAAAAAAAACACCGAACTGGTCCAGTGTCAACAAATTTCGACCATCAAGCCAAGCTGAGACTCACTACATTCACGGAGCAGCAGTTATTACCACTTAATAATATTATTAGAACGTGCCACTCTTTGTATGCATAAATGAAAAATGCTTAAGTAGTCGGGTTATTGTGGAATATTTTTGCAGCGTGAAATGATGACAGAGCATAAGCAATCATCTAATCACGAACGATTTCAGATAAGTTATTCATCATCATAAGACGATACAACAAGAGCTGAGCAATAACGCAGTAGTTCATTTCCATTGCTGTTTCTCATGGAACGAAAATCAGAGAATTGTCAACAGCAATGTATATATCAGCAGTGTTGAGAAAAAAATCACATAGCGAAGGCATGATAATCAAGTGAATGGAATCTATGGATCAACGTTGCTACAAGAAGCCGCCAAAACATCAACTTTTTGAGATAATAAACTGAAAACTGGATTTGAGGTTTGGATAAAACAGTGTATGATTTGACCTCCTCAAAAAACCGTCATAAACTCGGCCTGATTAGTAGTACCGTAGAGAATTACTGAATTATGTTTGACCTGTACATTTACTAGAGAGACTTACCAATGCATTTAGTAACTATACCCTCCCAACAAGTCCAGCAGCATTTGCTATTGCCCCAGGGGAATTGATGACTTAGTTGACCCCACCTCTATCGACGTGATAAATTGGATATAAATTACTTATCATTCTGTCATGATTTCAGGTCGTTTTTTAGCTGAACAAAGCTTACTATCTTAACGTGATCGTGCAGCACCATTCAGACTTTCTCTCTGCTCGAAAAGAAGATAAAAAGCGTCTCAAATCGAGAATCAGCATCCATTTATCATGATAAGAAGGTATTGTGAAGCAATGTGTGCTATTTAGCACTTGGATGGTCAGAGCATGAAGGAAAGCGATTAGAAAAAAAGGTACGCTTTATAGTTACACTGCAGATCGACGCGGTACCACTAAATGAAGTCATCTGAGTTAGTTAGTGACAAACATCAACTCTGTCAATTCTGCTCTGACAAATATCTTACTCAGTTGTCGTTGACAAATTGTTCACCTAGTCATAGGATTTTATTCATCACTTTTAAGATGAAATCTCTCATAATCTCATAATCTCTCAATTATTAGGAACCCATTAGCTATCAATGACGATCACATCGTTTATAAAACTATCGTACTTTTTGCACCTGATTTTTCCCACTAATTTTCTATCCTCTATCTTTTGAACGCTCTTGGAACTGAAAATGACAATGGCCACCATAAAATCTGGTGCGTAAACGAAATGTTAGCAATAATAACGAATGGGAAAGGATTGACTTCAGACTCGTACATTACAATTTAAAGCTTCCAGTACCAGTGTAAACAGAGAAAAAATATTTCTTGTGCAATTGAAGAATAAGCGACTTATAGGACGCACAGCTAATCGGATGAGTCAGAAGTAGATTTATGGGTGTTACGTAAAACAAGACAATCGAGAAAAGTCTCACGAAATCAAAGGGAATACTCTAAAGAAACATCACTATAACAAACGTATTATTTTTCAATGCATTATGCGTGTGCGTTAATCGGTATCACAGTAATAGTAAGCAAGTAATCCCCTTATCCAAGTGAATACCACTAAATTGAATGTGACCCAGGCGAGAGTCTACGACGACGCTGCCGCAAGCATGGCACAGGTCACGTGACGAAAAGCAGCAGAAATACTAAACAGCCTATTAGAGAAATACGACATCTTCAGCTTCTGAATTTTCAAACACGAAGCAATGAAAAGGACGACGTGATGTCGTGTGTGTACACTATTCAAATCTGAGAGGCAGCAGTTGGTTTTTCAGCTAACCAACTGTTGGGAAATGTATTATTCCAGTGCCCTGCGGACATGCAGGCACCAAGTCATTGGAAAATAGTCAATCTCAATTGACAAAACAACAAGCGAAACACAACAGAACAGCTTTTCCTACTTTGTGTAGCCGGGAGAAAGTCAACTGGCATGTTGTTGAGTCATGACGTGTCGATGAACCCTGACTGAACTGCCAATGATATTCTAATTTCATAAAAACCGTCGAATATACATTATATTATAAGATGGTTAGTTATAATTTTATTGAACCCAATTTTCATCACATCTGTTCGACTTGAAAAAGTTCGTGAATTTCACCTACGAATTTTGAGATTGACATGCACCGTAACTAATTTAGGGATTTTGGATGTCTGAAATGTGATACGTAAACCATAACATGCCAAATACTATCCAGATTTCAAGAATTTTTTGAGATTTTCAGAAATGTGACCATTTGAGTTTCAACGAAGAAATTGAAAGGTAGAATTTTTATTGAAGCGCCCGAAAAATTGCTATGTTATCTCAGGCAATGATTCTATTTTTCAAGAGCTAACAATATCATTTCATTATCGAAAATAGTTGAATGATTGAGAAGTTGGCGAAGTAGTAGGAGAGACTCCGCTTCGCGGTTTTTGAATGTATAGAAAAGCCTTTTGAAGTTATTTGATTTTGAAACTGCTTTAAAAATAATTAGGCATCAAAAATGGTGGAGTTTTAGCTTTTCAAACTTGTAGTGTAAGTTCAGGACACGCAACATTTACGATACATTAGGAGGCATCAGTTGGTCGGAATCTCATTTGTTCAATCGTTCCGTTGTTCGATTATGAGCTTTGACATGAAAAACGCGGAAAAAATCCGCTCGTTAAACACCAGAAAATTAGTCTCTCATTTTAGTGCAATAAAAACCGTCTTTGCTGATAAGCCCCATATTCAATAGCTCTCATTGCAAATAGCAGACTTTACTGTAGGTAATAAATCTCAGGTTGAAGTGGAAAATGTTTCTATTGTTTGTTCAAGTTTAGTGAGAACAGATATCTCAGAATAGGGTTTGGTTGGAACCGACGAGCCCCAAATGCATTTTGCAAAGAGATCATTTTGATGATTCTAATTTTATTCTCGTGAGTATCTTAGCGAGAACATTGAGTTTCATAGTGCGCTTGCACAAGCATTCAAATAACGTGAATTAAATACAGAGAAACTGATGTAGCTAATGGATGAAACGTCGTAAAAATAAATACGTGTCTATATAAGTAAATGGTTCATCTTTACATGCTTTTTGAGTCTCAGCACTTCCACCTTTCGTTCCAGTTGCTTGCTGCCCACAACACAAGAAAGGGTCAAATTTGCACATGAATTCGTGTGCGGCTTAGGGACCTGCCATCATCTCTTCTTCACAAGCCCAGTAACTGCCCCAAGAACGCCTTTTCAAAAGAAAAAAAAATCAGGAACAATGGACTCTTCCAAATTCGGGGCGAATATCACTACTTTGCGATTCATATTCTTTCAGCACAGCAGTGACTCTGAGATTGCAGCGAATCATGGGGCTAGTCTCCAGTCTGTTAGCTTGTTCGAGGACTATGCAACAAAAGGCAAAATTCAAATGTTCTAGAAACGGTTTTTTTTCGAACTGTGATTAGAAGTGCTAAAAGTTTTCCTTTCAATTCTCAAGAATTTTTAACTTAACATTCTTTTTGAGTATGATTTGACTAGTAGAAGAAAAGATCGAAGTGAAGTTCAAAAGAATGCTAAATAGGGGCCAAATCAATTAATCATTTATTTATTTCAATGTAATACGCCTAGGAACTTATCAGGGTAGTGTTATGACAAGATGCGATATTATGAATAACTAATTAATAGATAATAGGTAGGTGAAATGAAACGACCTCAAAGTGCATTGGATTTCACCATACAAGATGTTTTCAATGTTTAGTGACTTTTTCCTCAAAGGGATAGCAATATTATATCGAAATTTGAATTCATGACGATTAAATGACTAGCTAAATTGTGGTTGTGAAGCTGTAACCGACTGATTAAGCCTAGCCCCACCAGGTTACAACCCAACGTTCGCGCAACCCTATTGATTACACTCTTGATGGATCCGACTGGTTGTGTGATATCCAGAATCATCGGCATGGGTAGTAAACTACCCAGACGCCCAATTATCGACACGTAATGAATAGCCCGCCGAATCCAAGAACCAGCAAGGAGAAAGCCGATGGGGAATGGCGAGCAGTTGGTAGCATTCCGACAAATCCTTCTGTTTTAATATCCATCCTAGTGATCTATCAGCTTTGTATAAAACCTCGATTTTATGAAAAAACGGTTTGGCGCAATTCATTTAACATTAATATTCTAACCCAAGGATTTTCTACCGTCAATTCAATAAGTGAGAGAAATTGTGGTATATGATATACAAACTGCACTGCTCGACGATTCAAATATGGGGATTCCTTTAAGATAAATCCTGCACACATTCATGCTCAATATGAGCCGATTGCCAGTGCTTGCTGCTTTCTATAAAGCAATCAATATTAAGTTGTTGATATCTTTGCTCTAAATTTTGAAGGGAAGAAATATTGCATGCACATTGCAGAAGAACATGAATTCTTCTCGGAAATGAACATTAGTTTCCTCAGATAAACTCACTTTCAATATTCCGGGTGTCTATTTTACGATTACTCTAGACTTATTACAAAAAAGGAGTGATGTAGAAGGTACAAATTGATTTCCTGAACATTCAATTAACATCTGTGCTCCACCAATGTTTCTTTTTCTTACGATGTGCTCAGAGAGGTCGTTGCATTGTTTAAAAATCTCCAGCAGTAAGTTGAAAAAGAAATAATTGTTTTCATTGCGAATCACTGTAATACTAATGTTCTCATCTCATATTTTGAGCATTCAAGTTGAACGTGGAATGGTTGGAGAGCCGTCAAATTGATGCGTTCCCTATCGCATCGTGAGATATTTATGAATTGACTCGCTTTCTGATTTATTTGCATTTCTTCATCCTTGTTACATCGTCGGCTTGTTACATCATCCCAGACCGATCTGTTGACTGATCGCATAATTCGCTGCTGTCACAAGTATCGCTATCGTATTGAATATATCGGAGCCACAAAGTAGCAAATCTCTCTCCGATTCAAAAGAGATCATACCTGCCCATATTGTTAACATAAAATTGCCGCTTTGAGACTGTCTTGAAATCCTAAAGAACGGAAACTGTGGATCAACACTAAACGCGCCAATGGAGGAGAAATATACAACCGTGTAGTCGTAACCTCATCCATGAACGACCACATCATCTGTATGGCTGACGATACAAGAAGACGATACGGAAGCAAAATGACCCAGCGTCGAAGCATTGTGAAATTAGGCCAGGATTTCTAAATGTCCCACTATTATGCTCTATCGTGAGCTCAACAGATCATCTCTGCATATTTAGTATATTTTCTTACAAAGACATCAATGCTTCGACTGAACAAACATGTAATAGGAATTTTCTTAGTTCATGTCTTTTCGTCTTATCGAGATGCTTCGTCAACTCGCAATTTATGGCGATGAGCAGCTTTGCACAAATTGTATCTCCTTTTATAAACTATTATCAAATCTACGTTGAGACATCGAATATGTGTGCTACGTTACAGTCGCTTGATTTCGCACATAGGACAATTCCACTTCTCACACGGTGAGTAGTGACAGCCAAACTTGTATTCGTTTCAATACAGTTCTTTTTGCTGCAAACTAATTCATTCACGGGGAGAAAAGATGTTGCTAAAGTAAAGCATCCTCAGTGTTCCCGGCCATATGTCCATGTTGCAAAATCGTTTGATTAAAGGTTGGTGGTTTACTTGAAGTCGCTAGAAAGTCCTTAGCATGCGCAAAACGACAGTCGTTTGAGAACAGCTTGAATATTAGACTTCTAGGCTATTCTTTTCTGGAATGTATTCTTTCACTTGATAGATTAACTTGAAATGATTTCGATGGCTGATTGTTGAGAGAAGTATTTCTTGGGAGAAGAATAGAACGGCACCCGGTCTAGACAGCATAAGACTACAACACCTCAAGAACTCTCGCTACCTCTCATCGACACACTGGTTTGGCTCTTTACCTGTGCAAATGCAGATTCCGAGGCCATGAAAAACAGCGAGACCCGTGTGATTGCTTAGAGACTTTACGACATAGGAAGTTACCATCTAATATGATTGCTGTCCGGTGATAAACCCTCCCAACTCCGCGTTCTATCTGTACTATGAGCACATTTTATCGTGGCGGCATTGACTATGGACATTGGCACCGCTTACGCCCTCTAGGTATTCCTATTAGTTGAATACCCCAAAACAGCTCCATGACCCCGACCAAATTCCCACCTCTTCTAACAACTCTAATGCGACCACATCGAGGTGATCAGACGTCCAACAGAAAAACAGAGACCTCGTTGTCGTTCAACTGTCTCCGTTAAGTGTCGTTTTCGCTAATGGGGGTATTCTCTCTACCGCATGATTTGTTTCGACTTCCCACATAATACCTTCAAACAAATGTTTGAAGCTCTTAATATTTCTTCAAATATTGATAGAGTTATTTTTTTATCACACATAGGTGCTGTTAATTTCTACAAATTTTCCATAGCTCACAGACGCAAAAAGGAATTGGGTACTTTTACGACACTCAATAATTCTAGACGTAAAGCGAATTATGTCCAGATGAACGTTTCCGATAAGGTTTTGAGTGAGCAAGGAAGGTCACTCAGAATTTTGCCCTACTCTTTGATCACGATTGACAGTGTTCAAATCTACGTAATGCTCAGGTGCAGTAACCTATCGAATTCCACAAACTGCACTCGCCCGGTATTTGGAAACTGGGCTTGCAACCGGCAACAATCGATGGCGACGGGAGAGATGATAAGTGGGAAAAAACAGTCTTACTCTCACAAGATATACAAGATATGCGTCAGAAACAGGAATTAAAAATTGGAAGTAGATTCATTTTAGTACCTTTCCTATCAAACGCGGATTTCTAGGGCGTATTGGCGTACTTTCTATTAAAAATGCCTGTGAATTTTTTCTGGTTTTACGTCGCTCCCTTGCGACAATGAAGTGTTCCGACCGTATAGATTCCACTATGTAACTGCTAACAGACCGTCGTTGAAAATCAAAGGATGAGCTAACTATCCCGAAGGCAGGGTATATTTTTTCCTCGTTCGTATTACTCCTTACCAAAAAAGACTTCTTATAAGCCAAACCCAGTGCTGAAAGATATCTAATTTTATTATATTTTTTAGCTATCGAATGACTTTCGTTAGCCCATGAAAAGCGACGTGCGGCGTAAATGTACTTTTACAGGAAGTGATCCTAAATTTGATCATTGCGAACTTTGTCAAGCTTACTTCGGCTGCATACTATAGCTCCCTTGATATGTGCTCTTTCTACGAGTTGTAGATTGTGAAAAATCTGTTTTCGAGTTATTTTTCATAAAATAGGCGGAAGAAATGCACAACAAGGACTAGCAGTTTGATTTTCCCAAGTATGTACCTTTCGACTTAAAAGGTGGGGATTTTTGAACCACGTAAGCGTTCTCTATGCAAGAAATACGCCTCTTCAACGAAGAGTTTACCTATCTATGACAACAAATGTGCTTTAATCAAAATTCAACTGCATAAGTACCAAAAGAGATCAATACAAAGTTCAAGCAACGGGCTATCTAGTTGAAAACATAACGCAGTCCTTTTTTTACTTATTACAGCGCAATAAAAGGTTTTTCTTGATAAATCAAAACCTGTTCAAAAATCCTCATTTTTCAAGCCGTTGATTGTTTATTAATAGTCTAGTGAAAATACTCTTCTGGGCACAATGGAAATGAAAGACGAGAACATAAAATGTACTGCAGCTCGCACAATTCCCAATAAAAAGTGGAGATTCTTGATTTTCTTCTTTGAGCAGAACACGAGGTGTTACATTGAACTTTATTCGATAGCTGACGTTTCGGCAGTTCGCCTTCTTCAGAGCCTGGAAAGGTCAAAATGTTTGCAATACAATCAGTCAAACACCTCCATTACTTCTTTAGAGAAAATCACCAGACCTAGATTTCAATAGCATCAAGCAAAAATCAACACTCAACATACTCACCGCTTTTTATATGTGTTCCACTGGATGATCCAAGTGGAGATCACCGGCAAGAGAGACACATAGGCTCGTAATGCACCCTACCCATCAAAACAACAGTCTTATATACTGGCTCATATCACGAGTGTTTACAAGGCATTCCTCCCTGCGGTTTATGGTTGGATTGGTCGTATTAATCCAAAATGCTTCCATGATCTTTCGCGCTGATGTTTTTTGCTCCTGCGCAAGGATGGTGACTTCGATTTCAGAATCAACTCCGTCGTGCTTCTGTGCTCTATGCGTCCCTAGCGGGGTGTTTTGTCTATTGAGACGCTTGTCAGCTAGGTGTTCTTCTATGCGTGCATAGAGCGGCCTACCCGTTTCGCCAACATATTTATCACTACACGCTTTGCAAGAGATTAGGTAGACTGTACCTACGCTCATGCAATCACCGTCTCTGCCGTTAGGACATATTTTACAATCTTTCATCATACAGAGACGGTCATATAAGCGGTTGCGAACTAGTTGGCGTTTTAGAGTATTCGGTGGTATTTCAATAATGGCCACCGATTGCTCTAAACCCGCTCTTTTCAAACATCGTTTTATAGCTGTACTAATCTCATTTGAATAGAATGGGATGATAAACGGGACTTTCCTTTCAACTAAGTTTTCGTTCGGAGGCGCATTATTTTCTCTAAACCTAAGCCGAGGGGCTACGAATTCGTATCCATTAGAAGTGACTATTTCCCGCGCCAGTTTCACGGATTCTACTCTCTGCTCCTCCCCGGTACATACATTGGCTGTTGTTCGAAACATGTTTTTTACTAGCGCCTTCTTCGTATGTGAGGGATGAGAAGAGAGATAGTGAACCAAGATATTCTTACTACTTGGCTTTCGGTACCACTTCGTTATGTAGCCGCTCTCAGTTAAGCTTATTTACACGTTCAAGAATGGAAGCCAATAGTCTTTTGGTATCTCACGGGTGAATCTTATATACTCTGACTGTGCATTCAGCAATCTAAAACAATCATCCAGCTCCTCTTGAGTGGAACAGATAATCAAACAATCATCTATATACCTACAGTAGAGTAATGGCCGGAGATCCATCACTGGTGCTCCCACTTTAGACATAAAGGCAATGGCCAGGCTAGGTGCCAGTCGCTGTCCCATTGCCAGCCCTCTGGTTTGAATATAATAAATTCCCGGACCATCTGAAGATTGAGCAGTTCAAGCACTCTTTTAGTAGGATCATGAACTGCTCAATCGTCAAGCCATACATGTTTACAGCTCCCTGGTGTTGTACCAGTAGCTCATGTGTGGCTTATAATGCGGAGTCATTCGACACGTTGGTATATAAAGCAGTGACGTCGAATGACTCCATTACGTACGCGTTGTTCGGGTTCGCGTTACGTAGACGATCCAGGAACATCTGAGTGTTTGTCAGATGGGCTGGAATGTGTCCTAGCAACTGGGATGTTATTAAAGTCAAGAACCATGCTATCCTATCCGTCGGTCCGCCTACACAACTGATGATAGGTCTAACTTTGAATATAGATGGATCGTTAGACATCAGATCATCAGTGGATACTAACTTATGTGTTTTTATAAGCAAGTATAAGACAGGACATGTTGGTGACTGGATTTTTAATTGAGAAATGATAGATGGTCTTAAGCCTGCCGCTTTTGCCGCACGGACCCACTCACTGTTTAATTTGCGGTTCTGCCTTTTGAATTCCTTTACAGAAGATGATCGGTAAAGCGAGCCATCTTTGAGATGCTTGCTCGTTATTGCGATATCTAACTGTCGAGGAATTACAACAAATTCTCCACCCTTATCACTAACTGATAGCCTTATCCTACCTTCGCTTATCAACTCTCGAACCTCTTTCATGCCACGTTTTTGTAGTTCGGTGAGGTTCGATTGATATCTTCTCCTGCTATAGTGAGTGAGGGTTCTAAAAGTTTCGTCCGCAAATTTCCGGAATTTTCTATCTACCTCCTCGTTGGGGTCTTGTTGTCTATAGAACGGCTGAGGAAATCAGAGTATATAAGATTCACCCGTGAGATACCAAAAGACGATTGGCTTCCATTCTTGAACGTGCAAATAAGCTTAACTGAGAGCGGCTACATAACGAAGTGGTACCGAAAGCCAAGTAGTAAGAATATCTTGGTTCACTATCTCTCTTCTCATCCCTCACATACGAAGAAGGCGCTAGTAAAAAACATGTTTCGAACAGCAGTCAATGTATGTACCGGGGAGGAGCAGAGAGTAGAATCCGTGAAACTGGCGCGGGAAATAGCCACTTCTAATGGATACGAATTCGTAGCCCCTCGGCTTAGGTTTAGAGGAAATAATGCGCCTCCGAACGAAAACTTAGTTGAAAGGAAAGTCCCGTTTATCATCCCGTTCTATTCAAATGAGATTAGTACAGCTATAAAACGATATTTGAAAAGAGCGGGCTTAGAGCAATCGGTGACCATTATTGAAATACCACCGAATACTCTAAAACGCCAACTAGTTCGCAACCGCTTATATGACCGTCTCTGTATGATGAAAGATTGTAAAATATGTCCTAACGGCAGAGACGGTGATTGCATGAGCGTAGGTACAGTCTACCTAATCTCTTGCAAAGCGTGTAGTGATAAATATGTTGGCGAAACGGGTAGGCCGCTCTATGCACGCATAGAAGAACACCTAGCTGACAAGCGTCTTAATAGACAAAACACCCCGCTAGGGACGCATAGAGCACAGAAGCACGACGGAGTTGATTCTGAAATCGAAGTCACCATCCTTGCGCAGGAGCAAAAAACATCAGCGCGAAAGATCATGGAAGCATTTTGGATTAATACGACCAATCCAACCATAAACCGCAGGGAGGAATGCCTTGTAAACACTCGTGATATGAGCCAGTATATAAGACTGTTGTTTTGATGGGTAGGGTGCATTACGAGCCTATGTGTCTCTCTTGCCGGTGATCTCCACTTGGATCATCCAGTGGAACACATATAAAAAGCGGTGAGTATGTTGAGTGTTGATTTTTGCTTGATGCTATTGAAATCTAGGTCTGGTGATTTTCTCTAAAGAAGTAATGGAGGTGTTTGACTGATTGTATTGCAAACATTTTGACCTTTCCAGGCTCTGAAGAAGGCGAACTGCCGAAACGTCAGCTATCGAATAATGTTCAATGTAACACCTCGTGTTCTGCTCAAAGAAGAAAATCAAGAATCATACTGAAGCATGCCGACGTTAATAGACAGTCGGTCTTGGGAGTTGTTAAAAAGTGGAACTTTTTCTTGTAGTCAATAAAGCGTGTTATGGAAGTCTTTCCACAAAGCAAATCTCGTATGAAAACCAGTATTTCTCAAGATATCAGAATGCTACAAAAACGTATATGGAGAAGAAGGAAACGAACTTTTCTATAACAACTAGAAATATCCTTCCGTCCATAGTAATGTGGTTTTTTCTTGAAACACAAAATGATTTAGCCGAATGGACGTTTCCCTCATCAAAAGCCCTTCGTATAAGCTCCTCTGTTATATTACATTGTTTATTGCTGATGATGTGCACTTGCAATTTCAAATCATAGTATAATTTCCTATTTCCATATAACCGTGTGATGATACGAACTAACGGCTCACGCGTCACCCAGCCTATACTGAGAAGGGTACATGTGGATGTCAACGGATTAATGGTCACATAAACCAGAGCTAAGAGTGTGTTTGTCACATTAGATTGTACATTTCCTTATTCAATTCCTAACGAGTGAGTGACATAGTTTTTTGCAAGCCAATCGCATGACATGCACTGTGTTTGACCATGTTTTCAGTCTATCACAGTTCATTTCAGTGCTTCTCTTGTCGAGTCTTCATGAAACAAATTTCATACCTTTTGAGAAAATGCTGATTTGATGGAAGCTCGTTTTTTACAACTCTGCCATGGTACAATCTGATGTCAGTGATGAAAATCAAATAGTACACATTGCTGTATTGCTTCAAGAGAAATTAAATTTCTCTAACAACCTTCTTTCACAAGCTGACGTAATGCTGTTTACTTTTTCAATGTTCAACACGCTTCGGCTGCTATGCCTAATTGAGAGTGTAGGAATACTCTGGCGCTGTGAGCTTTTCATTCTTCGGGAATGTTGCTTACATTTGAGTGTATACGGCTATTCGTGATAGCTGTTTTTGACAGTTGATGTCTTCCTTGACAGTTTTCTCCTAAGCCTTTGAGTATCGCGTGTAACAGTGTAACAGTTTTGATACCACACTTCCGCGCCGTGTCTCGGCTTACTAGGGTCTACTGTCACGGGGCCGCGTCCCAATGCAAATCTGTCGTTTATCCAAAGAACTCAATAAATCACTCTTACAACATCTATGATACAGCAGCAGCATTAAAATACTTTGTTTGTAAGCAACTTACACTTATCAGCAGTGTACATTATAACGGCTTCTCCCAACATTTTTAACATATACACGAAGAGAAAAGAATTATGCCGTTCGTTTCGAGAGTTCTTTTAAGAACACGCTCAAATTGGAAGATATCTCATACTTGTTATCTAAGTCAACATACCATGGGGTCTCTTGATGGGCTCCAGTCCAGCCCGATACACCTGTTTCGACCTTGACAGTCTCGTCAGTCGGGCAGAACACCTTACGTCTTTTAGCTAATCCTACAGGGGTGCTCCAGTCCCCACACTAAGAGTAGGCGACGGCGAATGATTTACACTTCCGTCATGTGAAAACCATCAAATTGGTAGTGTTGTACACTCGATTGTTCTTGGCTGGTATTTTGAAATACATTATACCGTTCGTTTCGAGTATTTCAAGTGTTCGAAGTA